>NW_010729089.1:6938357-6988254 GCF_000365185.1 Nelumbo nucifera
GGGGGGTCAAAAGTTAATAAATATGAATGGACTAAAATTAGACCTTGCAATTGGGTTAGGTGGGTCGGGTTCAGGTTGAGTTAAGACACTTTGGTTTGCTTTTGGGTTGGATTGAATTTTGGATTGAGTCAGCAAATGCTAGATTCTAACCCTAAATATAGGGTTGACCCATGAGTCAATTTGGGTCATTCCTAAAAATAACTGGAATTTAAAAAAATAAAGAAAAAATACATGAAAAATATCAAAAATGAAAGAAACTAATCTTAAATTCTAAACATAAAATAAAAAACTTGAACAATCAACGATTCAAAGAGTAAAACTAAATAGTAAAGATTAAATAGTGGAAATTAACTTATAAATTCTAACAATATATAAACAATCCCAATTAGACTTGACAATCGAATAAATGGGTTGACCCATAACCCAACTGGATCATTCTCAAATTCAGGTAATTAAATATGAGATTCTATCCCTGTTTTTCCAGTTGAGTTGGTTTTGCCAGGTCTAACAAAATGTGGCGATTTTTAAGATGGGGGCGGTGGGTGGGGGTGGNGCTGTGCCCCGCCATCTCTGACTCGGCCCCTGTATCGGATTATAATTTCGGACTCCATTGGCAGCCCTAAACCCAACATTGCTGCACATGTTCCTGGCTGGTGGAGCTGGAGGTTGGCCTGCTTGAAAACACTTCTCTTGTTAACAGTGTTGTTAAACATTGGTTAGCTTTTAAGCACTTAAAAAATGCAATTTGAAGTGTTTTACATGGAATGACACCATGATGAATGGACTGATTGTGAGAGGCCATATAGATCATCTGCATCCCTTTATAATAGGGTTTTCAAGCATTCTTTGTTAATTGTAAATTTAAGCCCGAAAACCTAGTTGGAGTTTCTTTTTCTTAACCCTAGTTGGAGTATGAATTGGAGTAAGTGGTTTCACACTTTCACTACACTTAACACTACCAAAGCAAGGCTTTAACTAAAGTAGATGAAATCAGCCAACCATTGTTGAAGGATAATGGTGTCGACATCGAGTCTCTTGTTTAATAAAGGGACTTACTGAATCCCCTAACCCTAGTTAGAGCAAGTGGGTTGCCTTGAAATTTTTCATGATGTAACCCTAATTAGAGAGCCAACCAACCATTTACATTTCATCAAACACTTGGACTACATGTTAAATAAACAACATAGATTTCTTCTCTTTTGGTACTAACTGTTGGTAACAAAATAAACTAAGATGTGCAGAAGACGACCCCATCTTTGGTTAAGTTGGTGGGAAGTGGGCCTCGTTGCTAGGGTCCGTTTCCTTTTTTTCTTGTGGCTTTTTCATTGAAGATGATGCTTGTCCCCTTGAGGGGACTTGGAAAATGAATATAGAGGGTTGTTCATCAGGTCCACACCACCGCGTTGATTATCACATATGATCTCATCATCTGGACCCATATCTGGTTTATCATTTGTCGTTGTCACTGCCACGTCATTGCTATATAGGATGACCCCGATGATAGAACCCGTTGGTAATGGGTCCATCATCTATGTAAAGGTTTGATAAGAACTCAGAGTAGACACCACCAGGCACCAGATGCACCATCTGGAGCATCACAATCCTAACTTTTCTTTGGGTTGAAGTGTGAAAATCTATTTTTTGTGATGGATTGAGAAGGTGGAAGTAGAATCTAAATCCATTCCACCTTAAATTTTGCGATTTCAGAGGACCATCCATCCTAACTTTCCTTTTTTTTTTAGTTTACAGTGCAATTTCATTTCCACCAATACAAATGCACAAGAGTGCAAATAAAAAGTTGCAAATTCTGGTCCATTTTCAATATGATTTTTACTTTGCTTTAGGTTTTATTTAAGGCTGTGTTTGCTTTGAAGGAAAAGTTAAAGGAAAGGTAGGGAAACCTGTACCACGTATCCCTACCTTTCCCTATCTTTTTCTTTCAAACCAAATGCAGCCTTATTTCATCTACATTGCAAAGTAACAAAATAAAGTAAAAATTAAACAAAAACAAATCAGAAATTCAGAATTATATTTACACTCAGATCATTTGCAATCCCATATTTTTGTTCCAGTACAAATGAAATTGCACTGCAAACAAATTAGGAATAAAGGAAGTACACTCCAAATCAAAAAACAAATACATGCTTGAAAAGATTAAAATACCCCCTTAGTTTGATTTCTTATCACTACAAGAGATTGATATCTTTGTCTTTTCACTAAGGATGTATGTTTTTTCTTTCATACTATTTGCTTAGGCTGAATTTGGATTTTGAATTCAATTTCTATTTCATTTGTTTGAAATTAAAGGCTACACCTCTAAAATGAACCCAAAATGCAGAATACTAATATCCATGAAAATTCTGATCCAATTGCATCCACAATTATTTTTCAATTAATGGGCTTGAATCAGCATTAGGGAATTATATTCCATTGAATTGAATTCAGTGAAATTAATTTCGATTTATTTGAAACTTTGTTTGTTTGAATGTTGGTTTCTAGACCTGAATAGAAAAGATTGTCATTGTATATCTGAGAACGGATCTGAATAGGGATATAATGTGATGGATCCCAATAATCCAATTCATTTAGCCTATGTTTGCTTTGAAGGAAAAGGTAGGAAAAGAAAAGGAAAGACAGGAAAAATTATATAAGATTTGTAAAGGTTTTTCTATCTTTCTCTTCATTTCCATACATTTTCCTTCAAACCAAACATAATCTTAAGGAATCAAGATGGATTTTTGGTCGGATCCTAGAAGAAATGCATGTATGACGATATCCAAATTCAGACCAAAATTGGCCCATACCTTCACAGTGGATCCATTATTGAAAATTGAAATATGGATCCTTTGTCATGATCCAAACCCCACGAGAGAGAGAGGATTGGTCCCAATTTACAAACAGACACTAAACAAACTTGGCAGCTTTATTACTTTCAATTCCAATTCTACTACTATCCAAACACAACCCGGGGAAGGGTTTTTCCTACCACCAATCTGGTTGTTGAACCTTGAAAGTGGCAACTCGTCTGAGGGCCCATCCTTAGATTGTAATTCAAATTTTTAATGGGATACATAGAAAGCTACATCACGACATGATAAGGAATGGTCCTCAAGTCTTTATATCAAGTTTTCACTGTCACAGTGCAATTTATCTATAATACCTCATGTTCTGTAATTAGTATGGTTGCCCCTCCAAAAGTTGATTCAACACCTAGTCAAGGACAAATTTCATTAATCCCAAGCTCAAATTCAAACAATTAGTCTATGTTTAGTTTGAAGGAAAAGGTAGGAAAAGGAAGGGAAAGACAGGAAAACCTATACAAGGTTTGTAAAGATTTTTCTACCTTTCCCTGCGTTTCTTCAAAACAAACATGGCTTTAATGTCCTTGGAGCACAACAAAGTCTATAAACCCCAGATATATCAAAGGGTGATTGCATCTACCTAGTGAGGACAACCTGCATTTCCTCCTCAGGCTAAAATTGTTGCAGTTGATACCCTTTTAGATCAGAGATTGATAACAAAGTTTGGCTGAAGAATGCATGTAGACCCTTAAAGAGAACCCTTCACATTGTACTTATTTTTCTCAATAGAAAGCTTCTCCATTCCTGTCTATATTAAGGGTTTCTTCCGTTCTGTTTGTGCTTTGAAGGGTTCAACTACAACAATCTTAATGTAAGGAGTGCCTTTATATTTGGGGCAGCTATAGAATCATATTTATTATTAATTGTCTTTTTTGGGGAAGGAGGGTAGGCAAGACTGCTTAACTATTGACTCCATGAATTGATGTAGGCCCCTGGCCCCCCAAATAGTGTCAAACATATGGTGGTACAAATCTCATTGAGAATATGAATATCCCCTTCTCTACAGTACAAACCCTTCATGTATGTTTTTTACTAGTTGATGAAGGTCTACAGGAGCAGGACAGACTCTCCAAAACCTCTCTGAGCAAATCTGGAGCAGGGAAATGATTTGATACCCAGAATTGCAATAGGACTAGTGGTTTCATCTGATGCTTTCTCCCTCACCCACAAGAATTTTGAGTAGATTATGGGTGCTGTAGAGGTTGGTTGCACTTTTTCAATGACCTGTTTTGTTGTTTTGGGACCCATGGAGATTAAAGTCATGTCCTCCCATAACTGACTTCATCACTATTTTATTCCCCTATAATTTCTTTACTACAATAAACAGAAGTGAGTGGTACTATGAAGCATTGGAGGATGGAAAATTTCCCACCCACTTGTGTTGAATAAATAATGGCGTGTATGGATAACTTATTCTGTTGGGTTTCTCAAATTGAAAAAAAAAGGATAAAATGCTAAACAAGATTGCCCACTTCTTCTCAACAGACTTCCTGGCTTGATTATGCAAAATATTCATTTCAATGTATATATTATTAAGGTAGTGATTTCAGATTTGGACACATCCCATTTTTTATAAAGGGGCACACCCCCAGTCATGATAGAAGTACATATTAATAGACAATTTTTTTTTTCTACAAATTAACAATGTTTTCCTTGTCCTTTTCATTAGGGATGTTCCCCCTTTGTCAAAAACGGGATGTGCCCAAACCAGTTCCCTTTATATTATACTCATATTTGTGTATTTACTCATTTATCTCATATATAACAAATAAACTTACTTGTAAAATATACAATTTTTTTTTTAATTTTAATGTTTTTTTTTTGGAAATCTTTGAAACAAAAAAAAAAGGTCATATAATTTTCCCCGACTTTTTGTGTGTATCCTTTATTCTTTTAAATGAATTATATACGAATTTTTATACCGTATTGTCGCTGTATTGCCATTATGGAGAATTAATTTTCCCCAAAAATATATAAATACAACAAAGGAGATATGGGCAATTGAGTCACCTTATTAATTAAAAAATTTTTATCTTGCTCTCCCAAAACAATACTGGTGAGAGGTAGGTTGGTGCCTATATTTAAAATTCCTCAATTCTGAGGGACATCATTTCCCTTGCTATCCCCAATACCCCAATGCCTTACTACATTAGACAAAGGGTTCAATTTAAGTTGCTTAGCCTCTTCTGAATCAATCATGGAGTTCTCCCCTTCAATTCTTCCGACCTTATCTATTCAATTAGTCTCCCTATAGACTGCATAGACATATACCCTTCACACCACAAGTAGGTGGCGTAGCTTGGGCTTGTCATTTAGTGGCAGGTCTCATATTCTGATTGAAGGCAAATAATGGGGGCCTTCTGCAGATGTCTCCTTCCTTGGCTTTTAAGCCTTGGTGACCCCACCCTCCCCCATCAACCAAGTAGATGTCCCTTTCGGTTCTGCCAAGTGTCACAGAATCACTGGACAAGTTCTTCATTGTTAGAGTGAGCCAAATGTCAAGACATAAGTGGACCTTTTAACTCAGCCACTGAGTGTTTTCTGCAAGCTTTGATTGAGGATGGTATTTAATTATTGATGTCCTTGGTTGCCCCACTAGGAAAAATTTAAAGCAAACAGCTTAGACAGGGCATATACGACTACTGTCTAGTGTCTACCTCAATCTGCCACTTGTGTCATTTACAGCCTGACACGTGGCATGATCAACGGCCATGGATTGTCATCATGCCCTGGTCTCGTGTTCCCCTGTAACGACCAACTCAAAGCTTGTGAGTTGTGACCATGTAAGGAAAATGGGTAGATATATGCTTTTAAAGATTCCAACCCCTCTTTAATTAACCACTAAAGAGAGTAACAGAAATGCCAATAGATGAAGATGCCCAAGTTTCTAATTTTTCTTTTTCTAAAAAGCAAAAGCAGAAATTGGGAACAAGGAGAACTCTCATAGAAAAAGCTTGATGATGACATGAAGCTGTTTTTGAGAAAAATGAGTCGAATGACCACCTTAAGATGTGGGGGTGATGTTAACCCCTTAAAACAATTTAGTATTAACTTCATCATGAGAACAAAAAAAAGTAAAAGAAAAAAGAAAGAAAAGGAAAGAAGGATTTAAGCTGGAGAAGAACAAAAGGCCAACAGCATCATGGACAAGTCTCTATCTAGTGGGTTTTGATCAATTACTACATGGTCTAAGTACATTAACCAGTTGTTGAGGACAATGGTCCCACCTCTATTGCATCACCTCCCTTAAAAATAAAATATCTCAACTTGTTGCACTAGGGTTTGTGGGGTGGGGGGGGGNGGGGGGGGTGGTTAGGACACAGGCATCAACTAATATTTTTTATGTGCAAATTGGTCTAAACCATTTTTTTTAATACTCTGGTTCAATTGTATTACAGAAAACTCTTTCAGAGCTATAGAAAAATGGCTTATATAATCATGAACCATAGGAAATGCTAAATGTGGTATACATACAAATTTATGGGGAGTATGGCATTAATGCATTATGACTCAGTGCTTGATGGGTTCCACCCTGTTGATTAATCCTAAGCACCTGTTCTTCATCAACAATTTTATTGATTGGATGGCTGGAATTGGATTGATCCGATCAAATTGCTCTAGGGTATTGGATTTGTCCTCATCCATAATTACGTAGATATGCATGACTCATTGACTTATCCTTGGAAGTTAGATCTCCAAAATTCAAATGTCATACAGATTTTAGATTGAGCAAAGACAAGGATACAAATTTAGTATTATGTGGGTCTCTTTTGTTGGTATAAGTGGGTCTTGCACAGTATTCCAGGTTTGTGGTTTATGGTGGTTTTTAAGGGGTATAGAAGGATTAGGCTTTGTTTTTAGACCGTAGAAAACAGAAATGAGTCGATTTAAGCATTTGATAAAAGTTAATAATGATGTAAAGCCAAAACACTTTTTAGTGGGTTTTGTGTTTTTCTGCTTTAGAAGTACAAATCCTGAAATTTATCCAAACACAACCTTATATGTTCAGATTTTTTTTTTTCGACTTTCAAGATTGGACCCAACAAGCCAGGTGAGGTAAGGGATGCAACCCTGGCGAGTTGTGCCTCCAGTGGCCAGTACCTACCCAACCCAACCCGGGTTGGATCGAGCTATGCTTGAATAAGAATATTCTTAGGCTAAGTTTGGGACTGCTTATTTGTAAAATAAGTGATTATTGAATAAGGTTCTTAAAAATAAGCGCTTATGAGCGATTGATAAAAAAACCTCTTATTTTAAATAGGGATAGTATAGGTATTTTCAAAATGATGTGGTGGGCCAAGATAAATCAGAAATAAACACATTGAATAAATACTTAAAAATAAACCTAAATTTTAGGCTTCTCGAATAAGTGATTATTCTCAAAATAAGCACTTATTTTGGGTTTACTTTCCAAATACAAATAAGTATTTATCGGTGTGGTCTCAGCCCAAATAAGTGCTTACTTGAATAAGCACTTAATTTTTAAGCACTCCAAATTCTATAAACCAAAAGCAATTTTAATGGAGCAGTTTGAGGATTCCCAATAACAATAATGACTTTCAATTATTATGATACTGTGGAAAGCTAACCTTACATCACAATGGATGTCTGCCTTAGCTTCCTCATTTTTGTAAACGAAGCCCATATAATACGTTGCGTAACCCATATCAACTGATTTGGGTTGCTTACAGAATTATGTCTCGAAGCCAGAAATCTGACCCATTATTGCCAAGAGGATTGGAAACCCATGGAGTTATGACTTCTGAACCCTTTAAGCTATTACCGTGCAAGCCAAGAGAAATACAGAGAGGTCGTTAGATTGCTAGAGATTCATTAAAACCAATTGAAATTCTAAATGTGAATCGTTCATTGCATTTCACATGGAGAATTAGTCTTGATTTCTGGCTAAGGCTGGTCCTTTCCAGAAGAGTAGAATAAAAAGAATGACAACAAAGGTGCCTTCAACATAAGAGCTATCAAGTGCTCTCACACGCCACAGCTCTCCTATGTCAATGGGATTCTAATGGGCCTTTCTATGAGATTTCAAACACCAATATCAGTATCATTCCATATGTTTGATGGTTACAATAATCCTCTTGATAATCCAATCCAATCTCTAATACATTTATTTATTTTCAGTGTGGTCAATCTCTTAAGCAGATTACATGGTAGCTGAAGAGGGCACTTTCATAGTGATTTTGAGTTGTGATAAAAGCAACCTCGTTGCAATTTCCATTTTGACAGATTGAATGTGGATAAACAGAAAATTGTAGCCATCGACCTTCTAGAAAGTATATCTGCAGTGAAGATTGAAGAAAGAATGAGAAAATAGGGGCTACGTTCATCCAAAAAATGTTGTCTTAGTAGATTAATCAAATTAATTTAACTCTATAGAGGATATGTCTGTCGCACGCCTCCTCAATCCTCTTCAAGGTTGAAAATATCGATATCAGAATGTGTTTATCAGTAAGGTATATGATGGAAAGATCTGGATACACATTGAAACATCAAGAAAATTCCCAAAAATCTAACAGATATATTAGTAATTCTAAATCTGATGTTAAAATAATTGTATGAAGCACAAGAAACACATTGTGATTATAACATAAAATAATTGACTTAGTTTATATTTAATTAACATTAGCAATTTTTAAGAAATTATATAGCCACTAGGTAGACGCAGAAAGTTGACTTATTTTTTGGTAAATATACAACAGGACAAATAATAAAACATAAAAATAATTGATCTTTCGGTAACCATAAAACAATTGATATGGTAATTGAAACTTAAAAGTTTCATATCAATTATTGATGTATTTCTTATGCTTCTCTACATTGATAATTTATATGAAACTCTGAATTAAGCTTTAATGCATTATTTCATGGTTGCCAAAAAATCAATTATTTTAGTTTTATTATTTGTACTTTTATATATTACCGAAAAATAAGTCAACTTTCTACCTAATGGCTATATAATTTCTTTAAAAATGTTAATGTAAATTAAACTAATTTTGGAATAAACATGTTGTTTAGTTGCAAAAATATATAATCTAAATATATCAATATATCCATTATTATTTCTGAGATACATATCATATCATATGCATCATAGTTGTTGTTGTTGTTGTTATTGTCTTGTGAATTATCCAAATTTAAAAAATCATTTTTATTAATATATTTGATAAATCATTTATAGATCAATCTTCTATTTCTTTTATACCTTTAAAACTATTTTAAAATAAATTAGCTTTATGATTTATAAATTTTTCCATTTTGGGGGTATTCCATATTGACCTGTATCCATATGTATTGACAGGTTGGATGCGATGCAATGCAGACGATGCCAACTGGGACAGGCAGAATGAATGCACAGCAACACCATTTTCACCCTTGCCACGTGCCGTTCTCTATGGAAATGGATATAATATGCCCGTTTTGTGTTCATATTTTAGATCTTGTTTTTAGTCCTCAAAGGCTAAAGCTGGACTATATATATTTCCAACTTTCCATGTTAAAAAGGGGTGGAAACGATATCTTGTCTGTAGAAAAGCTAAAATTATAGATGAAGTTTTAGAGGTTGAATTTTTTTCCCACCCTTATTGCATTGAAATGAAAATTTGCAGCAAATGGAGCCATAGTGTAAAAAATAATTTGCAGAAGTATAGTCTAACAGGCAAAATCTCAAGGCATCATTCTTCATTCCAATATCATCAGGTTCTTCAAAAATGCTAATGCACTTATTATGGTTATTGGACCATGAACTGCATTTTGGTTTTCTAAAAGATTCTCGACTTCATGAAGATAAATAGTAGTGATATAGTAAGGGAAGAATACTCCAAATTTCCCTTGTAAACTGGTGAAACTTCCCATGTTTTTTCAGAAAATAGGCTTGGATATCTGACCAGAGAATCTCATATAAATGGTGTGTAAGTGACCGAAGATGACTCTATAAGAGTCTAAAAGCACCAATTATCACGGTATGGACTAACACGAATAAGCTTCAAAGTTTTGAAGATAAATTTCATCTTCATAGAAAACTGTTTTTTTTTTTCTTTAAAGAAATCATAATCTGCTCTCCTTTTGTGGTTTGTATGCATGTTTAGTATTGATATGCTTCGTATGATAAACATTGGTTGTGCTTGGTTTTATTGTCGTTTTCTCACAAAATAGCGCCAAGCCACATCAGATTTTTGAAAAAATGACAAAAAAAAAAAAAAAAAACAGTATATGCTGTATGCTGTTTGGTTAGCCGTTTTCTCAAAGAATTAAAAAAAAAAATTGCCATTTTCTAAAAAATCAGCCTATCTGAGAAATCGTCATTTTTGAGTTTTGACCTTCTTTCTCAAGACATTTTCAAGTTTGATGGCTGATGTGGCTCTGATGTGTGAACCAAACAACAACATGCATTGAGCGTGAATCCTGTGGACCCTTCGCTGCACAGGAAGCGTGCATCTGCCAATGAAAAATGAAGACGTCATCTTAGTAAGTTAACAGGAGTTTAACGGGGCTGCTCGGTTAATAATGGTCCAACTGGTTGACCAGCCACTAAAAGACAAAAAAAAAAACAATAAAACTCAATAATACTTTCCTCTCTCATTCGAACTCCCCTCCCACTCTCTCTCAAATCTCAATATACTGTAACTAGACCACCGGCCACAACAACAATTGAAGTTGAGCGTGAGGCATCAATCGACGACCAGAGACTGACGATAAATTCTTCTTCTTCTCTTTCTCATCCACCTTCTTCTTCTTCCCCTTTTCTTATTCTTTTTCTCATTTTTATCGACAACAATCCTCTGAAATCTTAAGGCCGTATCCCAGAACCCCAACACCCTGTCTGATCCGGCGGTAAGGAATCAACCGCTACCAGTTTCTGTTGGAGTAAAGTAAGCAATGCATGAACATTGAAATTTTACACTAGCCATGCAATGTAATGCATGAAAAAAAATCATTGTTCTCATTTTAATTTTACACTAGCAATGCAATGCATGAACATTGAAATTTTTCTAAATAAAATTTGCTGGTACCCCCACCCCCCCCAAAAAAAAATAAAAAAATAAAAAAAAAACTTCAGACCTATTATGAGAACAGAGAAGAGGGGAGGGGTATTAATATATCAAAAAATCACAAAAAGATAAGCTAAAAGACAGTTCTCAGACCAACTGAAAAAGGGAGGGGGGGGATTCCAATAAATGCCAAATCTAACAAGGGTCATTCTACATGCATACAAAGTTACAAACTACAAAGGCTTCCCTTCTTCCCTCTTTCCTTAAATATTGATATTACAAATAAAATTAAAAGGGGAGTGGTTTGAAAAATCCTGCCTATGAAAACAGCTTATAAAGAAATGTTGCTCTAAAAAAAAAAATTCTTTAAATATTGATATTACAAACAAAACTAAAAATGGAGTGGTTTGAAAAATTCTGCCACTAAAAAGGTTTAAAAGGAAATGATGTCCTTACCATATAAAACCTACTAACAACTTTTCAGCTTTCTATCATTTCTGCTCCTCTTTCTTAACTCACGCTTCTCTACAGAATACGGCCTTTTAATTAACAAATTATGCATTGCTGTCTTCACTGCTTCAGCCGCTTCTTCCAACACCTTTTCTTCTTCCACAATGGACAGACTCCCCTGTAATTTTTCAAGTAACTTTTCTCCCCCTGGAACATCAGTATCTTTCAACAAAATTGGTCCACATTTGCTAGTGTTTAGATTATCCTTCTGCAAACCAGAGAAAACCCTCACACGGGCCAATGATGGAAATTTGGTGCCAGGTATACTGGAGACACCAGTGACCATCCACAAGTGATCTGCAGAGCTCATCCCTAGACTTGTAGGGATGGAAATATCCATTGAAACCACCTGCAAAAATTACATCCATTGTGAAATAAAAAATATACAGGGTGACTCTTCCAGTAAAACAAGATATAGTTTCACAGTCAAATGCTTGGGAGGTGTCACTATGAGTAAGATCAAATTGAAAACATAGCTGACAACATAAATCAGGTTTCATAGCTTTTGTTATTTCAGTAGTTATCCACAATGCTATATTTTTCCCTCAGAACATTTATCCATGTTTGTGGAAATTGACATACTTACCTTGACAACAGAAAGTCTTCCCATAGAAAGGTCACAGCTCAGAAGCATTACTCCATGCAAGCTAAATTTGAAAAACACCGTTAGAAGTACTGAGGAAATGATTCTATTTTTTGATCAGTAATCAAAAGTATTTCATCAAAACCAAATATAAACAAGAAATATGCAAACGGCGTCTCAACACCTGAGCCGATGTATCCATTGAAAACCCCTTTGCAAGGTAAGATATGTACAAAAATGCTAAGGAACTTGCCTCTGTATGGCCACTGCAACTAATGAACCATCAGAAGAGGCACAAATATCAGTGACAGCAGGCTGGCAGACTTCTTCTCTATCAGATTCTACAAGTCCTGCCTTTGAAAAGCAAGTAAAGCAAATATGTCATTATCAGGTGATTAGAGAAGGCTGAAAATAAAAAGAGTATTAATTTCCATATCTCAAACATTTTGTGTTATTCATTTCCTTCTACCATGGGTTATTTAGATGAAGAATAACAACTCACTAACAGAATAAATGAGTTACCTCTGCCCCAACTTCACAGGTATCAAGAAGGGATCCAGAAGTAAAATCCCACAAGCGGACCTGCAATAGTAAAGTAGACCAGTAGTTACACTAGGTTTCCTATAAATAGCATAAAGATTTGGACTGCCAAATTATGAACTTACAGTTGAATCACCACTGCCAGAGAGAAGAAACCCATTTGGATAATCTGAAGAACAAACAAAGGCGAGGCAGGATACAAACCTGCCAATACATACATGAATATGGCTGTAAATCAGTCTCCCCTAAACACCCCTCCAAGCAAGAGAAAGAGGCTTCCCTCACTCCCTAGTCTCATTGGTATTCAGATAAGATGGATACTAACAAATCTAAATATAATTGTCGATGGTATTCTTCCGGGCCTCTCCTTTGTCTCTTTAGAAACTTCAGTTTCTACCACCTCACTCCACATCAATGGTGCATCTATTGTTTTTTTTTTTCTTTTCACATGCCATCACAATTTACTTTCCCTCTAGTGTTGCCAGTTGGTTTTATCCTCTAATGTTGAACTTTTTTTATTTCTTGTTTTTTTTCCTTTTCTTGGGTAGGGAGATAAATATACCAAGAAATAAATGACCATCAGAAGAGACAAAATTGAAAATGCATATAGAAATTTACTCTGTATGACCCAGGCAAAAACTTTGTATCTCATGAGCTCCATTTAGAGGTTTCTTAGGGAACAATGTAACCTGCCAAAAGAAGAACAATAAGTGTAAAGGACACAGTGAAACTATACAGGGAGATGAATATACCATTGGAGAACCAGGAAATTGAATTACTCGAATTTTAAAATCCCGATCAGCACTAACAATGAATTGCCCATCAGGAGAAAATTCCTGCACATGAAATGGAAAGTGAAAATAAATAACAATGATATTTAGGGCGGTAATTTAATCTAAAAAAGCAATCATTAAAAGAACCACATAACATGAGAAACTGAAAAACTTGCTTTCACTTTCTCATCTCCTTTCAGCTTAAAGTGAAAAGAAACAGATTCTCTTTCCCATCTATTAACTCAATGAGTTCTGAGTTCTAACCATAGTCATCAAAACATAACTAGCCTATTAAATCCATCAAAAAGCCTACTTGATACTCATTATGTAAAAATCAATTGCTTCATTTACCAATCAAATAAAAGCCAATTGCTTCATCTAAAAGAAAAATAAAAGATTAGGAATGGGCAAAATATAGTAAAGTTCCATACCAGAGAAGTTATGATACTACAATAATGAGCAAGGATCGGTGCTCCCTTTGTATTGATAGAAGACTGATTTTCACTGTTATCATCTAGACCCACAACCCAAACTACACCAAATTTGTCAGCAAAACAAACAAAAAGACCATCATGACTTATAGCAACTGCACTCACACGCTTTTCAGAGCACCTGCATCATTTTGGCAACCAAAACCATATAAATAAGAATAATGATGAAAAAAAATCTCTTCATACAAAAAACAACAAAAATAACAAGCAAAACAAGTAAAAGTTGTAAACTTTGATATGTAAAAGCGATAGAGATTATGAGTGAAACTTGAGTCAGACCTAACCTTGAGCTAGACTGTCTGAACCATTTCAAACAGGTCACACTTGAGTCAGGAAACTCAAATGCGAGGGGCTTGCATTGATGAGCTAGGCAAGAAGATCCAACTTTAGCCCAAAATGCACAATTTATTAATGCATGTTATATGTAAATGTGCATAACTATATTCAATTTACAGGACATACAAACAATGGAGCATCACAAATGTGATTAGAATCCTATTATATTCACATTGACCTATTTTTAACAGATAAGCTCTTACAAGCTAACCTGACCAAGACTGACACAACCTGAGTCAGTCTAGCTTAAGTATGTTAAATTCAAACCCAATAATGAGTGCGCTCAGGTTACACATTGACTTTTAGACTGGGACTGGGTTGGTCCTCAACCCAACCCAATCCTACCTACTCAAGTGGCATTAGTGTTTTAAAAGCACAAGGCACAAAAAAAGCGCAAGGGGCAATTTGCGCCTGAGGCACAAGGCAAGGTGTGTGACTTTTTGAAGCAAGGCACAAAAATGACAAAAAATTCAAAAAATGCAAAAAAATAAAAATACTAATCATAATATAAATAAAATTAAACATATAAAACATTTTCAAGAATGTAAAACCCACAATTTATTTTTTTTCCTCAATTGCATTAGTTAAAATAGCTAGTGTGACATAAAGCATCTTGCATTCTTGATTCTACAAGCCACCTCTGTACCAAGCCACTCGAGGCAAGCCCAAACAAATCCATGTTAGGGTCTTAAATTCTTAATCTTTATACAAAAATAAATGATTTTATAAGGTTAATTGTCTTTTAAGAAGATATTTTACTATGATGAATGAATGAACAACATTAGCAAATATGGGATTCTTAGAGCTTCGGTGTGTGAGCAAAGTGAGCGAAATGCATAAAAAAATTAAAAAAAGGCACAAGCCTGGGATGAAGCGCAAGGCGCATCGAGTGCACACCTATGCACACTAGACGCATGCCTTTTGAAAGTGTTGCGCCTAGGACCTAGGATCGCCTGAGTGCCTAGGCGCGCCTTCTAAATCACTAGTGGCATGATGGCATCACTAGTGGCATGATGGCATCAAAAGTGCAAAGAAAAATAAAATCAGCGCTGCCTGATAAAATAACTGTGTGAGTTACGGACATAGTTGTCAAGGCGGCGCCTAGGCAACAAGGCGCCCTTTGAGGTTCGCTTTGCCTAATCGCCAAGCAGTTTTGTACTACGTATTATAAAATACTTTTTATTCTTTATTTTTTGACATTATAATTATAAAATAGGCACTATTAAACTAAAATATTCATTTTGTGTGTTTATATACTAATTYCTTTTTATTATTTTCTTATTTGTTAGGGTTTAATCAATACAAACATTGGTAAATGCTGTATTGAACCCTCAAAAACTTTAAAATCTGAACCAATAAGTAAGGAAGAACTTAAAATTTTGTCTAATCAACACATTTTCTACTACTACTTTTTTTTTCTTCTTTTCCTATAACAAAAATAAGGGTTCAACCCTTATATTTTTTGAACGTTCTTTTCCTTCTTTTTCTTCTTCTCATTAATATGTTGATTTTCTATACTTTAACATGAACTCTATACCATAGTTGTCAAGGCGACTAGGCAATTTTTAGAAGTTGCCTCGCCCAACGCCTAGGTGTTTTTGTATTAGGCGCTCACACATATATATGCTATACTATTTTTTTGAATGTGCATATGTATTATATCATTTTTATTGGTTTGTTTTATCTTATTACAATACACCCTGTTGTATATTATCTTTTTTTTATTAAAGTAATTCTCTTTTACTTTAATAAAAGAAAAGAGAAAACGAGAGTGAGAAGAGAAAACGATGACGAGAAGACCTCCTGGTACGTTCTTCTTCTTCTTCTTTTGGGATGAAACAGGGGCTCCGCCTCCTTCTTTTGGGATGAAACAGGGGCTCTGCCTCCTTCTTCTTCTTAACAATCCTCCTCCATTTTTTTTAGCCTGGAACAGGGTCTCCACCCCCTTAAACACAGTCCACATCGTCCTCTTGGACAACTTATGTTGTGAACAAAACAGGGGCTCCGCCCCCTTATTTTTCACTCTTTTCTTATCTGCAATCCCCCATTTTTTTTGGCCTGGATGCTAGCTATGGCATTTTGGGTTTTATTCGAAGATTTTATTGCTAATAGCTAGCATACAGGTATGTTTGTTAGTATAAAAAACCAATAACATAGCTTAAGAGGAGTAGGGATATATATTTTATACTTTCAAATTCCATCGCCTAGTCACCTAGGCGATTGAGAGCCCTGTGGTCGCCTAGGCGCCTAGGCAACTATGCTCTATACTTTTCTTACGAAAGTTATGAATAATTATTAAGGAAATATGGTTATGGTACCTAGGGAACTACCCTAGGATCTACGTTTTCTACATAAAAAAGTCCATCGCCTAGGCAACTAGGCGACTGGGCACCCCCTTGTCGCCTAGCCTCGCCTTGGCACCTTGAAAACTATGGTTATGGACATCCCCCACAGTTCTTACTCTTCCTCTTCTAGCTATTAAATCCAAACCACCCCCAAGCAGCATCCAGAAATCAGGCCCAACATTCGGTGAATATCACCTGTTAGAGATCAATAAAATAATGTCTGATGGAATGGTCACATATTTTAAAGATTATTTTTCCCCCACATGTTATCTAGTCAGTAGTCACTAAACAGATGGCAACAGAATCAAAGTTTAAGGTCATCTGATCAGACAAATCAATAATGGCATTCTTGCAAGTGAGAAGACTTCAATTCTTGTCCTAAGACTCCAAATTTGAATCATGAGTATGGATGGACCCTTGAAGACTATCAATATGTCTCTCAGCATAAACAATAAAACAAACACAGATAGACTTACACTGTACGTATGCAATGCCAGGAATCAGTAGTCCAAATCTTGACAAGCTTGTCATCACCAGCAGATGCAAAGAGCCTTCCTTTTGCACCAAACCGAATTGCTTTTATGGAATCAGTATGAAAAGACCTTCCAGAATCATCCACCAATGAAACTGAGCAATCTCCACTGCAAAGAAAGGAACGAATCAGCAAGCCTTTTTTATTTCAGAATAATGTTCTAACTTTCAGAAGTGTAGAATGTGATTTGAAAGAGCAATCAATGTAGTCGTCCATGTAACCTAGAATCTTTTTTTTTTTTTTTTTTGAGAAAAATAACAATGAACATCTTACCCTCAATTTAACTCCATGATTCCCAACAACATAATTTTAACAGATATAGAAAGTTGACAAGTCTACTGACCTAGAAATTGCACTTTACTAAATTTAGCTATTATAAAGTGTTTGATGTAGTCACTAAGGCTCAGTTTGGAAGGAGTATAAATACAAATATGTACAGTGCAAATACATACAAAATACAAGGTTTTGCACTCTACAAATTTGCATTTGTACTCCTTCCAAACTGAGCCTAATTTTCTGTATCAAAGTTAAATTCCACTTAGGTAACCAAAACTTTAATTCTTTTCCCAATCCATTGAAGATTTAAAAAAAAATAGTCCGCTAATGTGGTGTTTGGTTAAAGAGGCAGTAATAGGCCTAAATGAAATCAAAATTTTCAAAGTTAACTATACTCCATTTATTTGACATAACAAATGGAGGTCAATCATTTCAGGCCCAAATGTTCATCTGTGATCCAAAGTTCACATTACCACCATTAAATACAGGAACGCATCAATCATTTCAAATGTTGGGGTGAAGTGTAGTTTAGGAACAATCTTAATGCTGATTGAAAGACTTGATTTGCTTGGGCTCTTTTCCCCTCTCATGAAGAGCTACTTGTTCATGATTAATTTTCAGGATATCATACCGTTTTAGAGTTATTAGTGTTGTCATGAGGCATCAAATATAAGATTTAAGCATTTTTTTATACAAATCGTCATTTTGCACACATACACACACATATGGATAGAGAAGGGGGTGGAAGGAAGAGAGAGAGAGAGAGAGAGAGAGAGGGAGAGGGAGAACTTACTGCAAATCAAAGACACGAAGCTCCGAGCCGACAGCAACAGCCACAGATTTCTCTGTCGGATGAACTGCAATTAGGGCTGGAGCAACCTCAGTTTCTTTATTGTTTTCTGTCTCTTCGACGAAAGATTCTTCCATTCTCCTCGGACAGCAATTCTTTGCCTGTGCTTTGGTGGTCCGCTGCTCTCTTCTTCCGTTAGGGTTTTAGGGTTTAGTAGATCGAGTGCTTGTTCCAACTTCCAACCATCAGGTTTCGAAATGTGGAAGTTGATCGGCTATGGGCCTGTTGGATTGGTTGGGTTGGATTTTCGGTTTTCACTCAATCGAGTTTTACGCTAGCGATTGGGAAGTTGGAAGTTGGAACAAAGGCCATTTCCTGCCAATTGGAAATCCAGGACTTCCGGATCCGGAGATTCCGCACGCAATCTTCTAAATCTTCTAAGGCTGTGTTTGGCTTGACAAAAAAATACAACGAACAGAACTTCTCTACATTGGTGGAACTTGGGGCTGTTAATGCAGACCCAAAACTTATTTTACTCTTTACAGTTTATAAAACTCATGGTTATAAGTAGGAGTTTTAATGTTAAAGCACATCAGGTTGCACAATGGAGCAAACATATTATGCAAATCATTATCCTCCAGATACAGTAGATGTAAAGAATTATTATTTTGTTCTCTTAGCTAATATTAGAACTGTTCATGGGCCGAGTGGCCCGACGGGCCGGCCCGCGGACGGGTTTGAACACACAAATGGGCCCGTGGCTTAACCTCAGGTCAAAAAGCCCGGCCCGTAATAAATTCGAGCCGGGCTCGGGATTTACCGAAATAGCCTGGCCCAACCTATAATTAAAGCTAAAAACCCAGTCGAATACCCCTCTTTCTTTCACCTCTTTTTCTAGCCAAACCTTTCTTCTCCACATCCTCCACAGTTCTCAGTCCTCACACTCTCAAGCAGCCACAAAACCGGCGAAGCGGCGAATGTTCACCGGCACAACAACTCCGACGGTGAGTCCTCTCTCTCTCTCTCTCTCTCTCTCTCTCTTTCTCTCTCTCGTTCCTCTTCTCTTTCAAATCTCAGACACCAGCGACGGTGGTGAGTTCTCTCTCTCTCTTGCTCAGACGTGAACTGATCACTGTTAAAATCGTAGGTCATAGCTCAGTCACCGCGAACTCAGCTCCAGCGAATACAATCACCGGCGGTGAGTCCACGGGCTCGGGCCTAACAAATTTCCATTAATGAAGTGTAAAAGCCCGGCCTGGCCTGGCCCATGAATAGGTCTAGCTAATATACTATTTTTATCTAAGTCTAAGTAGTACTTCTCCTCCAAGTTGACATCTGCACCTCACTGAGCGCGCCCCTAAAATGCCCCACATGCGTGCATTGGGTACATCTCTTGTACTTGTCATTGCGATCCTCCCAATACATAATTGGATGTGTTGTGGGGCGTTTTTGGGCACACTCAGTGAGGTGCAGATGTGAATTCTCCTCCTCCTACATGTGCATGGGTAAGATTGTGTTGTTTGTTTCCAATACATGTTGTTGCTATTAGCGAAAATTCCAAATTAGTACCCTCTACTTTGGGCCTAGTGTCACTTTGGTCCCCAAACTTTAACAAACGACAATTTAGTACCCGATCTTTCAAAATGTGTCAATCTAGCATCTACCATTAATCAGCCGTTAAGTAGCATTTGAAAAGACACAAATACCCTTTGAGTGTCATCTAATTTTCTTTATCAACCATCCAAACTTTGATAATGAATGAGCGATCTCAAATCCCTACTTCTTCTATTAAAGAAAGTTGGGATCACATCTTAGTGAAAAAATGCAAAAAATTCGGGTACCCGATCAGTCCCTCCCAAAACCTCATTTAAGTGAGAGCGGCACTGGATAAAGGGTAATGGCCTTCTTTTTAACCCTACAAATTCACAACGTTCTTGAAATGTGAAATTGTAGATAGCATCACAAAAGAAAAATAATTGCGAGGAGCTTTTGAAGCATTGTCGAGTGTATTACTTGTTTTTGTGATGCTTCTGCATGTGTTATTGCACATTTCATATACATTTTTTTTTTGGTATTGAGTGCCATGCACCATTAATAACTTCCCCCTTCACCCCTTTTTCCCAAAGTGTAGGTTGTGGGATTCGATTCTGTGTTAACGCTGGAACAAACCAGCTAACACACAAACGGCCAGCCCTTGGTTGGTTATCGGTCTATGTTTAATTGATGGGAAGTGATGATGGATAAAAATCACGATCCCTGCTGGCAGAGATGACTTGGAGCTTGGTTTCCAATCAAGGTGGCATTTGGTAAATAAAGTTTGGCAGTCTATGTTTACCCCTCTTCCTAGCAGAAGAGTAATGACCATGACCATCTCCAATCACTTGGGCTCAATTTGAAAGGAGTACAAATATAAATATGTACAATGTAAATACATACAAAATAATATAAAATACAAGGTTTTACGCTCTACAAATTTGCATTTTTACTCCTTTCAAATTGAGCCTTAGGAATCATATGGGGCTTCTTTGCTTCTCTAAAATTCCCAATGGTTTTGTCTTCAATCCATCTTCAACAATGTGTCTCCTCTGATTATCAAAAACAAACATAATTTTACTTCAATCCTTTGAATCCAGATCAAAAGTAGAATCAGAATAGTCATCCCACTATTCAACAATCGAACACTTATCAAACGCCCATTTCTGTCACTCCTAGAACATGATCGGATGATCCCAGTAATAACCCAACCTCTTATTTCTATTCTAATCCACACCGTCAACTATGATTCCTCTTCATCCACTCCTCTTAGAATCTCCTCTTTATTCAAAACCTTAGACTGATCATCACTCTCTTCTTCTACAACATCCAGCTCATCAATCTGATCATCATTTCCGTTACTGAAACCATTGTCGTCTACATCTAATAATGGATTGGCAACGAGTTCATCAAGTTCATTGGAGGAATCTTGTGAGAAATCTAGATTTAGAACAGAAAAATCTCCTACCCTAATCTTGAAGAGGAGAATGGGTATACCTGGGACCGTCGATCAAAACTGAGTCGACTATAGAGAAGTGAGATCGAGAAAAGGAGCACAAGGATGATGGTGCAAAGATGAGCACCGTAACAGGGTGTAAGGTTATTAACATTTTCCGGTTATGGAAGGGTGGAGGAAGATGATGACCAATTTTGGATTTTGTTAAATGGGAAAATTCCTGATCAGTACATTTTATTTTAGGGTTTTGTTAAATGGGTTTTGTTCCATTCATTGTCTTCTACCTTAAAACTGAACCAATTGCTGTTACAATTTCCTACTCCAGTATCCCTATTAAAAATCTGATAGCGACAACAACATTATTAACTTCAATTCAATGCAGCCTTTGAATTTCGCACAACTAGGTACAATCCAATCTTTGAAACAAACAATATTCAGCAGCTGCCAATAGCATGGGAATGAGATAACGTTGTTTTGAGAAGAAATAAATAAATCCCACAAACTCAAATATTCAACAGTTGCCGATTGCCATGGCCATTATCGGTGTTTATCAGACAAAACACACTTTGGCTTCTTCTCCGTTTGCTATTCTGTTAGTGCATAACACCATTCTCTTGATTCATCAGACAGAAAGCACTTGGGACAGATGCTTCAAATGAGGAGCGGCAACAGCTGGCAGTTGCCATCCAGGCTGTGCCAGTGATCCAAGCTTCCGAGAATGTTGATGTTGTAGGGAAATCGAATTCTAATTGTCAAATATTTGAGTTTGTTGGGTTTATCTATTTATTTATTTGTCTCGAAACAACGTTATCTCGTTCCCATGCTATTGGCGACTACTGAACAGAGGCTGGCAGGGTTGCAAGTTAGGCCGGAACCTTAAGTTCTAAACCTTCAACCCTAACCGACCTTCAAAGGCCACATCAAAGTCAATAATGATATCATCGCTACCGATTTTTTAGTTAATTAGGTCACGCCCTTTTCTTTCCTTTCAATTTTGATTTTGATTATATGATTTTTGATTTCTGAGATTTAGTAGAAATTATGTAACTTAAAGAACAATTTGGGTCATGACTCCAATGCCATTTTCTGCAATAATGCGAAGATAAATATGGAATTTGGGTTACCTTATTTGTACATTGGTTTTAGTTCTGGATGTGAAGTTTCTTCTTCACTGACAAGCTTCTATGTTTTGGGGTATTATGCCTTCTTTCGTTCTCGATTCTTCAGTTATCACAGTTTGATTCTTCAACGTTGAGGAGAGAATGCCTGGATTCCCGTCAACGCCTTCATCTCGACATGATTCAAATTTGTCCTTGACAATGCTTCGTACGATCCAAGACTTCTCATCCCGACACTCTTAACCACCGCAGCTAGACCTGTTCATGGGCCGGGTAGCCCGACGGCCTGGCCCGGCCCGGCCCGCACCCCGGCCAGGCTTGGTCATATAATTAGGCCCGCGGGCCTGACCTCGGACTTAACACAGTAAGCCCGACTGTGTTTCGGGCCGGGCTCGGGATTTGTCAAAAAAGCCCGGCCCGACCCAATTCAGTATTATATATTTTATAAAATATATAAATAATATAATATTTATTAAAATATATATTTATAATTTAATATATATATATTTTATTCTTTTCTTTATAATTTCAATCTATCTCTCTCTTTATTCAGCTGCTTCAACATTAATAATAATAATAATATAGGTTAAATTTCGGGCCCGGGCCCAAGCTCGGGTTTCGGGCTTTTTATGAGGGTCGGGCTCGGGCCCAAATTGTAGGCCCGATGGTCGGGCCGGGCTCAGGCTCAGGCCTTAAAAAAATTTGTTAATACACAGTAAAAGCCCGGCCCGGCCCAGCCCATGAACAGGTCTAACCGCAGCATAGACAAGACAATCCCTAAAATACAAGGTAGTCATAAGGAATTTTCCCCTTTAAAATTTATAGAAAGACATAGTCGGGAGTGAGATTTCGTCCTCTACCTCCAAACACGTTTGGAGGGTAGTTCAATCACTGAATTATTTCGAGGGTTTTCAATGTTCAAAGGGATGCTTCAGTGGCAGAACCAAACGACCTCCATCCGCTGAAAAAGCAACATTTTCGGTGTTTAGAAGTCCATTCATTGTTACGGAATGCCACCTAAGTAGCTGATCTACAGAAAGACGATATTAGAGAGCCTAGGTGGATGTCCCGGGCAAGGGTCTCCAACGCTTAAGTTAATATAGGCCGAGCTCTTCAAGGTGACGAGCAAGTATGCAAATAGGAATCAAAGTGAATAAGTGTCTGACATATATATGTGCATATATGTGAGTATAACCTTATATAGACCCGTTAAGATGTGTCTGACATATTCGGGCTGCTGATGTCTATTCGTCCGTTGCTTCCGGGATACAAGTAGAGCGTCTCGCGGGTGTCCTTATCTACTCCCCCGCGAGGTGGGGTAAGTAAACTTATGGTTGCTAGGTAGGCATCGTGTTTGCGTATGCATGCAATGTAGGCTGCAAACATATCGAGCTCCCTTGGGTCACAGGCTACCCAGGTCGGGAGCATGGTGTAGTCAAGTCAAATGTGTGCTCCGAACCTGAGGCGCCCTTAAGGAGGTTAAAGTTCAGTTAGGCTCCATAAACCCAACTGTCGAAGTGCATTCAAGCAAGGTCCTACCACATGTGTCGCCAAGGTGCTATAAAGCATTTTCGTAACCACATAACGAAATATAACTGGAGGGGAAAATTGACCCTCATCAAAAAGTAAGAGAGAAACACTTTCCCTCAACTTTATGTTTTTTTTGTTACTTTCTATCAAACCAACCACAGTCTCAAGGAAACCTTGTCCGAGATCAAAAAGTAAGAGAGAAACACTTTCCCTCAACTTTATGTTTTTTTGTTACTTTCTATCAAACCAACCACAATCTCAAGTGAACCTTGTCCAAGGGCCGAGGCATGTATTGTTGCTTTAACTTAAATACTATTAGAATTTGTCATGGACTAGGAACTTTGCATGCATTGGGAACTCCTCTCATGCATGCATGTATCTTGGATGTTTCTTATCCTCCCATGCATGTATCTTGTATGGATAAGCATGTATCTAGGCGCAAATTCTGGTAGTTCTCTAGGCATCTTTAGCTAGTTATGATTAGTAGGTTAGGTTATTGAGTCTCCTAGTCCTAAATTTCAGGCGTAGATTGTATGTATATATATATATATATATATATATATATATATATGGTTGTGCCTTGCATAATAAGACAAAATTCTCCACAAAAGTTTTCTCCTGGTATCAAAGCATGGATTACTGTTCGTTGGGCGACCGACGGTTTTCAGCTACAAATCTTGTTCCGACCACAGCCTATTTCCTTTTTGTGCTGACTTCCTACTCCTTCGTCTTCACTCGACTCTGGCCCACACCGGTATCAGCATCGTTTTCCTCTCCAAACCACTTCACTAGCAATAGATTCAGCGGAGACGATGGCTTTTCTGCTAGGAAGCTAGCGTTTTCTTCCTGGCTATTCGCATACTTGGTCATCAAAGCAAGGATACTGTTGCAAAGGTTCTTCATCTGTGTTAATTCGTGCATTAGATGCATATTCTCTTTCCTAAGCCGTTCGTTCTCATCGAGAAGCTCTGCCGTGTTGCTACAACTTGTCGTTCTACACACTGTAGCGGCAACGACCGATGGGGATGAAGTCGAGGATACCACTTGGTCATCACCGGAATCCGTCGGAGACCCTGTCCGAACGGCCGGAGCCGTGGCTGTCGTAACAGTAGATACAACTGCAGTTGGTGATATTTTCTAGCGATGAATGTCGCAGAGAAGTTTTTTTTTCTTCTCTACGGAAGTAGTCATTTGCGAATTCCCACCGATCGGGAACAATCTTTCGGAAGCCATATGTGTTAAGTTGTCGAGCGAAGCTTGAAAAATTGTTGTGCTTGAAATATTTGGGAAGCAGATCTCTGGCGAACTCGGCCAGTCTCCGGAATGTGGAATCGTCCTCGTTCCACGAAACCACGTCGTCTATCGAAGGATCATCCACAAGCTGTCGCTCGAACTCCCGCTGCCATCGATCGTCCATCTACGTGTTTCTTGCAATAATCAAGCAGCTCGGACGAATCTTGCTGATCGGTTACCATGGTTGCCAACAACGAAAGGAACGGTGAGAGCTCAAGTAAGTCTGAATGGTGGGGAGACAGACCCCGCGATACGTCGACCGGGCGTGGAGTAGGTCGAGGAAAAGGGGGTGGACCCTCTGGCGGACGTGACTGAGGTTCAGCAAAAACTTATGCTGCTCAATCATCGGCAGGGCGTGAGGTGGCTGCTAATGCAACCGTAACTGACGGAGACAAGACCGGACTAAACGGGCTTAATGACGAGCAGTGGCAGACTCTCGTAAGCATGCTTGATGCTTACAAAACCAAGACTAATGAAAAACTCTCTGGTAAGAAAAATTCTACTAATTGGATAATTGATTGCGGGGCGTTGCACCATATGACTGGAGAAATTGACTTATTGATGGATGCACGGAATATTACACCGTGTCTGATGGGACTTCCCAATGGGAAGCAAACCACTGTAGTGAAAGAAGGGACTTTACATTTGGGTGGAAATATTTATCTACATATTGTGCTTTTTGTACCAAGAATGAACTGCACCCTTATTTCCATAGCAAAATTATTGCAAGAGCTAAATTGTACTGTCACTTTTACTGACAAGCTATGCGTGATACAGGACCAAACCTCGAGGATTCTGATCGAAGTGGGTGAGTAGTGTGATGGGGTCTATCATTTTAGAGGAGCAGCACCGGTTCAGGCGAATAGAACAAGAGGTATGGATGAATGGGAGTTATGGCATCGCAGATTAGGGCATCCGTCTAAACAGATATTATCTTTTCTCCTTAAAGTAGATAAATTAAATAGTTGAACTGAAGGAGATAAGCCATGTGATGTTTGTTACAGAGCAAAACAAACATGGGAAATTTTTCCTTAAAGTAAACATATAGCTAATGATTGTTTCTCTCTAATTCATTGTGATACATGGGGCGCCTATAAAGTACTTGCCTCTTGTGGTGCAGTTTACTTTCTAACCATTGTTGATGATTATTCTCATGCTGTGTGGGTTTACTTGTTACTGGAAAAAAGTGAAGTAGCACATATTATTGAGAAATTTTGTGCCATGGCAGAACGTCAATTTGGCAAGCAAGTCAAGACTATTCAAAGTGATAATGGAACATAATTTAAAAGCTTGAAATCATACTTTAAGACTCATGGCATTCTGCATCAAATTTCATGTGTTGGAACACCGCAACAAAATGGTCGGGTAGAGAGAAAATACAGGCATATCTTGAATGTTGCAAGAGCATTGAGATTTCAAGCAGGCTTGCCCATTGGTTTTTGGGGGGAGTGTGCCTTAACCGCCGGATACTTGATAAACAAGACACCTTCTTTTGTACTTGGCAGGAAAACTCCGTATGAGATGTTGTTCGGGACACCACCTCAATACGAGCACATGAGAGTATTTGGCTGTCTCTCTATGCTCATTGGAGTCCTCGAGACAATGATAAGTTTGGAGAAAGGAGTAGGAAGTGTGTTTTTGTGGGTTATCCCTATTGAAAGAAAGGTTGCCGCGTATATGATGTTGAAAGAGGTGAATATTTTGTCTCCCGTGATGTAGTCTTTCATAAAAATATATTTCCATATGTCACTGGTTCAGAAGCCACTCTGGGAAACAAACCTGGCCTAGTCATTGCATCAGTTGATGCCGCAGTTGATGATGATGTTGTACACAACCACAGAGGGAATAAAGACAGGGGGAGTGATGCAGCCGACATCTGTGGTAGAGAGAGCCTTGAGAATAATGATGATGGAAGAGAGGAGGAGCACGGAGAAGAAGAGAGTGTGTAGGAAGTGGGAATTAATGGTAGTGAGGACAAAACTAATGTGAATCCAGCACCACAAACGACACCAAAAGAGCAACTTGGTAGGGGACATCGGCATCGCACGCCGTCTGTTTTGTTGAAACCCTACGTGACCTACACTGCTCGATGTTTGAAAGACCCCATTCACACTCAAGCCAACTCCGAATCAGAGTCCTCAGGTACGAATCCCTATCCCATAGCGAATTATGTGACATGTACTAATTTCTCTGCTAGACATCAAGCTTTCTTAACTGCAGTCACTGCAGGAGCCGAGCCCACCAGCTTTTCTGAGGCAATGAAAAGTGAGAAATGGAGGGAAGCTATGAGGAAGGAAATCCAGGCTCTGGAGGATAATGATACTTGGACATTGGAAACTTTACCTCCCGGGAAAAAGGTAATAGGGAGTAAATGGGTTTATAAGATCAAATATAATTCAGATGGGACGGTTGAATGACATAAGGCTCAGCTAGTTATTCTCGAGAATAGACAAGTTGAGGGGTTAGATTATAATGAGACTTTCGCTCTTGTGGCCAAAATGACGACAGTCCACACTTTCTTAGCCATGGTAGCCGCTAAGAACTGGGAGTTGCATCAAATGGATGTACATAATGCATTCTTACATGGGGATTTGGATGAGGAGGTATACATGCAGTTGCCGCCAGGTTCGTATCTAAGGATCGAACAAAAGTGTGCAAACTAAAGAAATCTCTCTATGGATTACGTCAGGCTCCTAGATGCTGGTTCTCGAAATTAACAGCGGCCTTGATACAGTTCGGGTTTGTTCAATCGTATCCTGACTACTCTTTGTTCACTTATTTCAAACATAATGTTCATCTACACGCGCTGGTATATGTTGATGATTTGATTATTGGGGGAAATGATATTGTAGCCATTATGAAATTCAAAGAGTATCTCAGTCGATGCTTCCATATGAAAGATTTGGGTCCACTCAAATATTTTCTAGGTATTGAAGTAGCTTGTGGTCTTAAGGGAATATATTTATCTCAACGGAAGTATGCCCTGGACATTATCTTGGAATGTGGATTATTGGGAGCCAAACCAGTGTCAGTGCCCATTGAACAGAATCATCATCTTGCGCTGGCCAAGGGCGCTCTAATGGACAATCCGAATCAGTATCGAAGACTAGTAGGGCGGTTGATATACTTAACCATCACACGACCCGTGCTATTGTGTTCATATTCTGGCCCAATTCATGTAAAGCCCGTGGCAAGAACATTGGGAGGCAGCTCTGCGTGTAGTGTGATATATGAAAGGGTATCTTGGACAAGGTATAGTATTGCGTTTCAATAGCGATCTGCGTTTGTATGCTTATTGTGACTCTGATTGGGCAAGCTGCCCGTTGTCACGACGATTGTTGACCGGCTATTTCGTTCTACTGTGGCAGTCACCAGTTTCCTGGAAAACGAAAAAACAACACACTGTGTCGCGCTCCTCGATAGAAGCAGAATATCATTTGATGGCTGCAACATGTTGTGAATTGAAGTGGATGAAGAAACTTCTATTGTCCTTGGGAGTGGCGCATGACGAACCTGCGCGCTTATATTGTGATAACCAGGCAGCCCTACATATAGCCGCGAATCCAGTGTTTCACGAGAGGACAAAGCATATTGAAGTCTACTGTCATTTTGCTTGCAATGAGCTGCGGCATGAGAACATTGTTACTCGGCATGTTCGAACCACAGAGCAGTTGGCTGACATCTTGACGAAGGCTCTTGGGAAAGAGAAATTCACCTATTTCCTTGGCAAATTGGGCATTCGGAATCTTCATGCACCAATTTGAGGGGAAGTATTGGAATTCGTCATGGACTAGGAAATTTGCATGCATTGGGAACTCCTCTCATGCATGCATGTATCTTATCCTCTTCCTCTCAGCATGTATCTTGGATGTTTCTTATCCTCCCATGCATGTATCTTGCATGGATAAGCATGTATCTAGGCGCAAATTCTGGTAGTTTCCTAGGCGTCTTTAGCTAGTTATGATTAGTAGGTTAGGTTAGTAATACAAGTGAGTCTCCTAGTCCTAAATTTCAGGCATAGATTGTATGTATACATATATATATATGGTTGTGCCTTGCATAATAAGACATAATTCTCCACAAAAATTTTCTCAAATACTTATAGGTTTCATTTCCTTATATATCTTGGTAAAACCTTTATTATCTTTTCATTGCCATTTTTCTTAAAGCAAGGTTCAAAATATCATTATGTATTGACTTGTATCGGCCAATATGTATTATATTGTAGCCTCCCTAACATGCCCCTACAGGGAGTGTATCAAGTCAGATCATAGTTCAGAAGGTAGCTGGGAGGGACTTAAACTGACTCCTTTGAACTGATTTTGGAAAAAAAACACCGATACAGACTGATCATGTATAGATATTTAGAACCTTGTTTTAAAGGTTTCAGTACCTGATGGACCCAATTACCCAAGTAACAATTGGCAACATCTAATTAATTTGTTTGTTTTTTGGGTGGTGGTGTTGGGTTCCAACTAGGAGCCCTGTTGCCCTGTGTTTAATTCTATGCTTTATTTTACTCAACTCTCCTGCATATCTTACGGATGTGGATTTGTGATTTACTAGGTAATTAAGATAAAGTCTGATGAAATTATGTTGGATGACATTCAAAATGAATACAACACTTGAACTCCTAGTTTTTCATCCTTCTGAATCTTCTCATGTTCTTGTGTCTCCACATGTATGCACGAAGTATTTCCAGCTTCAACTTGTTTCATAAATTAACTTGTGGCAACTTGTTGATCCATGAAAAACACCAGAAATATAACTTATTTCAAGGAAGTGCAATCTACTACTATATATGTAAGCACTATCCAAATGGTGGGAATCTTGTCATCTTTTAAAAGGTTATTTTTAAGCAAAATTGTTGTTCTTCAAATTGTTTCTTGGATGGGTATAGTTACTTGGTCAATTTCAAGCAGCCTGGCTTATAGCATATCATGCTTTCAGACTTAGCCTTACCCATGCTTCTTGACAATGACATCCTTTGGAACTGAGACATGGTTGTATAACCCTGGGGAAAGGGGGAGAGGGAGAGCGGGAAAATGGCAATGGCATTGGTACGTAGTTAAGAAAGTCTTTGTTTTATTAGCTCCTGTGATTGAGGATGTAAGCATCCTTCAGAGCATTACTATTGACGGACACATAACATAATCAGGTTGAAACTCAGCCTGAAAAAATATAACTCAAGCCTTAATTAATACTAGAGTGCAAAATCTTGTATTTTTACTCTACATATTTGTGTATAATGCATGGGAGTGCAAATAGTTTGTTTTTGACAAGTAAAATACAAATTAAGAAAATTAAATGCCATGAAATACTCCACCTTATATCAAAACGGAATGGAAGTGAGGCTTAGGAGAGTTGTTTGTTTGGAATTTGGATCTGCTGTACACAAGACATTACAGTTGTGCATCAGGAAGACAATACAGCAGTGCATCAGGAACATGTCCTTACGAATGACAACATAAAGAATAAAGAATAAGAGAGGCTCCCAATGCACAGCTGTAATGTGCCCAGCAGATCTGTACTCATTTGTTTGGGAGTTAAGTAAGAAGTAAGCTGATGAGGTCATTCCCAGGAGGGAATTGATCTAAGAGGGAGGTGATGCAAATTTTACATCAATCTTTGGGATGTAAGGTATGCAATGTATACAAATGAAACAAAAAGTACAAATTTTGTATCAAATAAAAATGTATTACAAATAATGAATGCACAAATGAATCTCATGCAAAATTTGTATCCGGATCAGAATTGCACCATAAACAAATACAGTCTAAAAGGCTAAAAGAGAAGGGAAAATGACTAATCAGTCCAGATCAGAATTTTTTAGCCCCATGATACAGGGCATGAATCCTGACCATGAATGTTATGGGTCCACGCGTAGGATCTCGTCACGGGTCGGTCCACCGGGAGAGACTCCTGTCTTCCCTTGCCCTTGCCCTTGCGTACAAACCCTATTGTGGCAATCGCGTGGGTGATTTGTCCAAGAGATCACCCGAACTCTCCTAATGGGTGATTTGTCCAAGAGACCACCCGAACTCTCCTCACTCTCTTTCTTGACTGCGAAAACTGAATGCTTTATTTCAATTCGTGGCTCCTTAAATAGGAGATTACAGAAGGAAATTCCTAATTAAACTCAAACTCCAACTTGAACTCAAACTCCTAATTACCTATTCCTAATGGTAACACAACTCTTACTTAAGATAAGATAAGGATAAGGATAAGATAAGATAAGGGATAAGGGATAAGGAATGGTGTAGCTGGCGGCGAATTGGCGGCAGAGCTGATGTGGTAAGATAAGTGTGGGCCCACCCTGATGAGCTGTCATGTGGGCCTCGCCCTACTGTTGCTGTCGGGCGGTGCGCGCGTCTCGCAGTGCTACTGCCGTGAGGTGCGTGCTGCTGTCGTGCAGTGCGTGCTGCTACCGTGCGGTACATGCGGCGTGCTGCCAGGTTGTTGTGCGACGCTGCCGGGCGGTGTATGCTACTGGGCGGCCCGTTGTGCGTACTGCTACCTATGACCGCACCGCAGTGCGCTACCCAGAGGTGTGTCCATAACAATGAAATTGATGCCAAATTTACCGACAGGATGTGGTTTATAGGGGGAGTACTACTAATAGACTATGAGGGGCTGTCATTCAGAATTCTCCATTAGGTTGGAGAATAGTTAACCCATAAGGGAATGGCTGACATGCCATTTATCTAATATGGCCATGGTAATGGTATATATCAAAGAAAAAAGGTCAGATATGAGATTAAATTTCTGGTTATTTTATTTTATGTATGTTTTGTTTCAGATAGAAGGGATAGTTTAGTCATTTTATATTCCTTTGGATTTTGGCTTAGGTAGTCTGGTGGTTACATTTCATGGTCATTGCGCAAGTAATCTAGTAGTCCCTTATTTAACTAGGTGTCGTTTGGTTAAGATTTTCAAAGAAACTAGCCTTTCTTAAGCAAGGCGCTTTGACTCCTGTAGACAAACATCTAGCAGACTGCAATGCAGAAGTCATTCGGTTGTCTCCAAACGGCAAACGTAAACGGAAACCTTCTGCGTGGGAGTAGGTTCCCCGATCACCGGAGTGAAGATGGATTTTAGTCATACCACTCGATAAGCTTCACCTTCATGGAGCTCAGCTCTTAAATCACAAAAGGACAGGAGCAGGAGGTGCGGCCCCATAAGCCCCCTGTTTTTGTATTCAAACTCCAGTTTTTAGTTGTTCTTTCGCAATTCGAGCTCTCTCTCTCTCTCTCTCAGGGTGACTTCCAATGCATGGCAGTGGCTTGCCTGAAAGCTGGACAATTGTGCTACTCGGGGTTCAGAAATGAATCAAATGTCGCAGCATCTGGTCCTTAAAACTTTCAACCTATGGTAATCAGTCGTCAGGCTACTCTCAGCCACACGGCTCAGGCTCAGAGCAACCGAGATTCATGACAACTGGACTATCGTGACCAGTGGAGTATTGGCGACACTACTAGATTCCATCAAATCCCTACTTTGTACTGGTTAATTCATGCACGTCATGACATGAACCCATTGGCATTCACTCTCGAAGACAAACAAAACAGTGCTCAACTGTTATGATGGGAAAGTTCTCTCCCTCCTTATTCCTGGCTCTCCTACTCTTCTTCTCAGGTCGGTTTCATTTTTTCATGCCTTTTTTTCTTCGGTTCCTTTTGATTGTTAAAATTATTGTGATCGTTTACCCATAAAAGAAAATACTCGATTGTGCAGCCGAGACGACGAGGATGGAGGTCGTTGATGCCAAGACATGCAAAATCGCGCTTCTTGGCTGCAATCTTAACTCTCTATGCAATCAACAGTGCTTTGCGAAATACAATGGCCGTGGAAGTTGCTACAGACCGCCGGGCACCTTCTTGAACGAATGTATGTGCTGGTATCCCTGTTGATGATTTCACCTTCATCATCCTCGTTGCCACTTTGTTGGTCTCTGGAAACCCCCTCCCTCCCTTTTCCCTCTCTCGTGTAGTTGGCCACATTAATAACTAGTTGGGGTTTGGGATCGTTAATTTTTTAGAGTTGTTATTGTTTAACCGACAATCCCAAGTTATATTCATTTCAGATTCTGTTCTAAATTTAGTTTTCTTTTTTTTTTTTTTAATTTTATGTTCTCTTCTTCCATAAGCATTTCAACAACCGAGACTAATAGCACAAAGGAAAATTTGAAAAAGGAAAACAGAAACGCAAGAAAAGATCCAAACAACAAACCCACCAACCATGATTCCAAAAAGCCCTAATTGAGGATCAGATAACCCATGAAGAAAAACAAAGTTAGCTACCAACGCCATATATAAATAGTAAACTAAATAAAAACCAAACAAATAACAGAAAATAGGAAACCCTGTATTCCTTGGCCCTATCCTCTTTCCTCCTGTTCTTCTACTGTTACTGTTCGTTCTGATAAGAATATGATGAGGTTTTTCTTGACTCCATATTTGGTTGTCCGTTTATGGCGATAGAACTCTCTCTCTCTCTCTCTCTCTCTCTCTCTCACACACACACACACACACTCAGAGAGTCTCAGGGGGTCACTTAATTATCTTTAAATGTCTTATCCTGCTGTTGTATCAAAAGAAAATGTCGTATCCTGTTTCAGCCGTGTCGAGCTCTAGTGATGATGCCGTCAATGGAGATCACTTAATTTTTTTAGTGCACTAAAGAAGAGCCTATTGGCTACTTCAACTATTTCCACTCTCCACGAGTTCTGTTTAGGGAATGTATGTGGTTGAGATAAGATGGAAAGAATTTGAGTTGGATCAGGATAGAGACACAGAGGTTATCTTTACAAAAAGTTAAATCTTTTTAAACTTTCGTTGTAATTCCGCTTTAAATAGTGAATGGAATCATCGAGCTTTCTCTGAAATCTTACAAGCTCATCACCCACCACTTTTAAATTTATATTTTATTTGGCAATATTACAAAGGAAAGCGGGACTGAAGCTCACCCCTTGAAGAAAAGAAGGAATAAAACCTACCAATTAACAAGCCACATGCAACATTCTCGAGTTGTAACAGCTAGACATACAATATACATTGCCGGAAGCAAATTTATACAGCTACTGAAACTGTACTCTGTCAACAATATTAAGTAATCCCAGTTAGACAGAAATCTGCAAAAGTCAAGTTCCACTCCCTAATCTCTGACCAATTTACAGGCTTTCAAAAGACAAAAGGAAACATCAAAATTGACTTTGAATCTAGAATGCTATCAGTGCACAAGAAACTGTAGATAACCAGGTCTCTGATCCTACCTTTGAGCAAACAATACTTCCTCAAAACACCTTCCTTGAGGAACCCAACTTTTTCTAAGACCCTCTGAGAGGCCTTATTATCTATATCAACCAAAGCTTGCAGTCTGACCAAGCCTGGCATGTCTTTGAACACACCAGACACCGCCATCTTCAAGGCTGCGGTGGCTATCCCTTTGCCCCAGTACTCAAAGGCCACAGCATAACCAATATCGGCTCTACAGTAGTCGTCGCCTGAAGCAGACTTGACAGAAATGAATCCAATGGAGCGGTCGTCCAAGTATATTGATCGACGCCAAGGGTGAGGGATGCAAACGTCCTTGATGTAGTTCAAAGACTCTTCTTTAGAGGTGAAGGTGTTCCATCTGATGAAACGGGTCACCTGATCATCACCAGCCTACCCCATGAAGTCGTCAAGGTCAGAAAGTCTAAATGGACGGAGAGTGATATTCGACAAATCTACATCCATGTTCTTGAAACAGCAGCAAACCAACGAAAACAGTATCAGAAACTGTAACCCAATACGTTTATGGTTATCGATTTAATGGTAAAGCTCAAGGTTGACATACCGACTGTTGGATTATGAGACTTTGAGGCGTAGATGTGTGGAAGCCTGTAGTTTAGCTGCTCATGTTTGGAGGATGAATCTTAGCAACTCTGGTATCTTATCAAATGTCAAACATTTGGTAAATGGAATTTGTTGAAGCTTCAAATCTGTGGGGAATCCATTGGACAAAAGTTTCAGCACAGTATTGGAATCAAGATATACCTGCATCTTCCTGAGTACAATTACCAGTAGCATCATCGTCGTCCTAATCCTGAGCAAGTGCCAATGACGAGGGGTATCTGTTCAGAGTATGGATAACGATAATGATTACACTGACAAAAGAAAAGAATTACACCTACTAAGGGGCCCAAAGAGGAGGCACGGGAGTAGGAGATTGGATAAATTAAAATAAGGAAACAGAGGCATAAGATAAGAATTGGGTGACAAAAGAAGAAGAGATAAGATTGAAACAAAGGAATTCTGACAGAACCAGAGTTAGAATAAAGGATGTATGTCTCTGCTTCGTAAACTAAATCCTTACAAACTTGGTTTAATGGAGTGCGCCAGGCCCGTGCAGTAGTGCAACGCATGGGCGACGCGCGAAAGCCCCAGCAGCAAGCTACTGTGGTGGGCTTTCCCCCAAGAAAAAATTATTTTAATATCATGTGAGCCTATGGCCCACGTATCAGATATTAAACTGATAAGAACAGATACTACACTTGATCTTAGCCAAAAGGCCGAGAAAGGTATGAATTATGAAGGGGTTATGGTTGTGTTTTTATGGTAGTCATTTGATATTCTGCTCTTTCTCTCAACCGATGTGGGACTAGACGTTGGGCCATGAGCCATTCAGTCCCAATTTAAATACATTGGACCCGTCTCCTCCATGAGGTTGAGGTCCAGACCGACCGGATCAATCTGGTTGAGTTGGTGGGTAGACTAAAATCGATCACATGATACATTCATCAAAATTCATGGGCTGGTTTTGAATGATCAACTCTCAAACTGGCTATGGCGTTGGGAGCACTGGGCTATGATCTCCCTGCCTGAGATTATCTAAATTCTAAGCTTGGTCGTTACTGATAGTCAAAACCTTCAATTTAAGGCCTACTTGATTGAAGATACTTTCTGTTACATGGGTCATCCTTTTCTCTTGAAATACATCAAAGATCAGCTGTTTAATTCTATTCCATAGAGGAATGCTAATACATGGTTGGAGTATGTAGCCAGATAATCTAGCTCGGATTTGTTACCACAAATCCCATGAAGAAAACACAGTTTTCATTCTCTAAACCAAGCAAGTTACGATTTCCCTGTAATTCATCAAAATTCAAATACATAGAAAACCCAAAGTTTCCTTCACATCACATCTGCAACCAAATAACTAATCAAATTCTGTAGAAAGAAGACTATACATCACCATATCTCGAGTGCTCCCCTTTTGAATTACATACTTCCTCAGGACACCCTCCTTCATGAACCCAACCTTCTCTAGGACTCTCTGCGAGCCCAGATTCTCGGTATCGACCAAAGCTTCAAGCCTCTCTAAATGCGGCCAATCTTTGAATATGGACAACACCACCATCTTCACAGCTTGTGTGGCGATCCCTCGTCCCCAATACTCGGAGGCCAGAACGTAACCAAGTTCACCTCGGCAGCTATCGTTGCCTGAGTACGGTTTGACTGAAATGGCACCAATTGGGCGGTTGTTCAAGCAAATACCTCTGAACCATGGATGAGGAATAACTGTGTCCTCGATATATTTCAAACCATCGTCTTTAGAGGCGTAAGTGCAACTGTCCCAACTGCAAAAACGAGTCACTCGATCGTCTGTGGCCCAAACCATGAAATCGTCCACGTCTGCGAGCTCTAATGGCCGGAGAGAGATCTCCGGTAACCCATCCTTCTCTTCTCCATGTGGTTTGCATAAAGCTCCCTCCATTTCTTTCCTTGCACTTGAATTTATCTGATCGAGCACTTGAGTTGATGAATATAGAAGAAATTAAAGCTTTGCTATATATAATGGATGAACAAAATGAATCATTAAACACTTACTTTCAAAATCGGCAGCTGGTAGACGAACCCAGTCAACTCCTTGAACTTACATCATGGTCGCCATTAAATTATTGTGCGTGATTTGTGAATGAAGGCATCCAGGACTTTCCTTTGTGCTGGGACTTGAAACAGTTTCAGACTTAGTTGGATTTATTTAACTATATAATATCTTTCGCTTTGGATGTAGGGACCACCGGACCAAATGAAAATATATGGGTGGCTTCAAATCAAATAATTCCACTAACCGCCTTAATTGACTCTTCTTTCGTGAAACAAGTAGCTCTGTTTGCCACCTGGCAAGTTCATGAGACTTTTATCTTTCATTTCATCTAGGCTTATTCTTGAAAAGATATATTATGAGAATGCTGTTAAAAACACCAACAACATGGAATGATTTATGAACTTTTGATTTTTCAAGTACAACAGTGTAAAATTTCCACTATAGACTTACGAGAAAAAAATCCATTTATTTATCAAGCATGTGAAGTTTTTGCGAACTTGAAATAAACCATCGAACCAGCGTGACTTTCAAGGACTAGAGCATGAATCTTTTTATTCCTCTTGGTGAATAGGGTAAATTTTTTAAGCTAATTGACTAATTATACATCATCTACTATTTGATTATTGTCTAACACTGCTATTTTTATTACGGTTAAAATATTGACGAAAAGGCTGAAATGTCTATTTTGCCCTTCAATTTTCTCTCCCATACCCCGCTTCTTCGGTCTTTGCTGCCTAAGTCCAGCCGCCCTATCTCTAATGCCAACACTGGTAAGAAGAGGTGGAGAGGGAGAAGAATAGGGAAAAGGGGGTAGAATAAAGAAACCCAGATATGAGATCTGAGAGATACTCAAATTTGAGATGAAATTGTATACATGGGGAGGTGGAGAGGGAGAACGAAGAGGGAAAGGGGTGGAGGAAGAAGATCACTGCTGCTGCTGCTAGAAGTTGCAGCTGCCTACAGCGGTGATTTTGATCGATAAGGGAAAACTGAAACGAATGTTAGAGAGAAAACTAAAATAAGGGCATCGTGGAGTGGTCAGAGAGAACCAGAGAGAGAAAACAAATGTTGGAGCTAAGAAACACAAAACCCAAATTTCTCAGTGAGTTCAGGGCCTTCAGGCCTTGCTTTCTTCCTCCTTTTCTCCATGTGTTCTGGATTCGAGAGCGAGGATACGGAGTGAAGGAGACCGTTGAAGCTAGTTCTGAAAACTAAGAAGAGAGAGAGAGAGAGAGAGAGAGAGACTACTGCTTTGCTTCTAATTCCGACCTCTGTAGTTTCGACGACTCCCCTATGGCACCAGGGAAGAGAACGAGAGGGAGAGTGAAGAGAGGGAAAGGTCATAACTGCAATTCCTCTATAACATCTGACCTCTGCAGTTCCAACAGTTCCTTTTTCTAACCTTTATGGTTCCAATGGCTCCCCTATGGCACCGGAGAAGAGAACGATAAGGAGAGGGAAGAACCTGCTTTTTTGAGCAACTCGAAGAACCAACAATAGAAACCTAGTGTGTCTATTATCTCCTCTGAACTCCAACCCGCTTTTCTAAGCTTCTCCTTCGGAAAACTAGAGTCATGCAAGCTCGGCCATTATTAGAGAGAGTACCCAGAAGAAGCAAGTTGCGATAAAGCTACAACCTCACTCGCAACTTGCAACGAAGCTACGATCTGTTAGAAGAAGCAAGTTGCGATAAAGCTACAACCTCACTAGTAAGCTACGATCTGTTAATCTGTAAATGCCACGTCAGCCTATTTTGGCACCTTAAAATAATTGCCTATACATATTTGGTTATTTAATGAAGAAAGATAATTCTTTCCTTTCGTCAATCTTGTGTTTCTAAGTTCGCTAAGCCCTTTGGAAAATCCTGTTTCTTGCGGATTCTCAATTTTGGTTCTCTTTTGCTTCCATTCCTATCTTTTTTGGCTCTGGTCCTTTATTACTCCTTGTTTTACTCTTTTCTTCATATCAGCAAGAATAGCCATGAATAGAAATGGAAACACTATGTTCTCTCTTGGTAATAAGATCTCCTCTTCCGGTGATCAGAATTCAATTTTGGCTCTGGTCCTGGCACAGTTTTTGTTTCTTGCCTCCTTAATGGAGACAACTATATGACTTGGCGTAAGGCAATGACTACTGCTCTCAGCGCCAAGAACAAGATTGGCTTTGTGAATGGGATGATTCAGAAGCCAGATCTAGCAAATCAGGCAGCGTTCCTCGCCTGATCGAAATGTAACTCCATGGTGATGTCATGGATTTTCAATTCTTTAGCCAAAGATCTCCATGAGAGTGTAACTTATGCTGAAAACACTCAAGAAAGGTGGAAAGATTTGGAAGAAAGATTCTCACAAGGAAATAATCCAAGAATCTTTCACCTCAAGAGAGAACTCATGCTGCTCAAGCAAGAAAATCTCCCTATCTTTGTTCACTTCTCGAAACTCAAGGGAATTTGGGATGAGTTGTCAGCTTATACAGCTGGACCATCATGTACATGCGGGTTGTGTACTTGTGAAATCCAGAAAAGTTTCGTTGTAGAACGAGAAAGAGACAAGGTGTATCAGTTTCTGCTAGGTCTAAATAAAAAGTTTAACAACATTAGATCGAGCATCTTGAGCATGGATCCTCTACCAAGAATAAGTAGAGTATGCTCTTGTGTCACAGGAAGAAAGACATCAATCTTTAATTACTTAGCATGGTCCAAACACAGAGGCTGTTGCCTTTCATGTGGCAGGCCCAAAATTCAGTCCAAAAGGAGGAAAAGAAAAGTCCAAGATTCGTTGTGATCATTGTAAGAAATAGGGTCACAACAAGGACCATTGTTTTGAATTGTTCGGGTATCCACCAAATTGGGAAACTCGATCAAAATCCACATCCAATGACAACATTGGGAATCAAGAAAAGCCTGTTGTCGGCACGAACTCTGTCCAAGGAACAATATCAACAGTTGTTAAGCACCATCAGCGGTCTGTCTGATCTTTTGGATAAAGATAAACATAGCTTCCCAGCCAACTTTGCAGGTAAAATCACTACCTCTTCTTGGCTTTTGGATAGTGGGGCCTCAGATCATATGGTTCCCGATTCAGTTGCCAAATGGAACACTATTACAAGTTCAGTCACAAAGTGGCATAGCGTTAACTTCAAATCTGGTATTAAAGGACGTGTTATTCATTCCAAGATTTCAATGCAATCTTATATCTGTTGGTAAACTTACCAAAGATTTGAATTGTGATGTGTTGTTCTTTCCCACTTTTTGTGCCCTTCAAGACCTGACATCCAAGAAGCTAATTGGTGTGGACCTGATGTGTGATGGGCTGTATCATTTCGCTTCCTTTGCACCGTCTTTCTCTCTACACAATACCCATGCACATGACTCACACATATGGCACTCGAGGTTGGGACATGCTTCTAATGAGAAACTTGCTTTGATTCTGAAACTGCATATTACTGTACCAAATGATGGCTGTTGTGACATATGCTTTCGAGCAAAAAAACACGTTTTTCTTTTCCAATTAGTTATACTATGTCTGATGCCCAATTTTCTCTCATACACTGTGATATTTGGGGGAGCTATCACACTCCGTCTCATTCTGGAGCCCATTATTTCTTGACAATTGTTGATGATCGTACTCTCGATCTACATGGGTATATTTGTTACGATACAAGTCAGACGCTTGTTCCTTTCTTGTAACGTTTTGTGAAATGGTGAAAACTCAATTCAATGCTCAAGTTAAGTGTATCCATTCGGATAATGGACCTGAATTTCTCTTTGGACCTTTTCAAGATTACTTAAAAACACATGGAATCTTACACCAAACATCTTGCATAGACACTCTTCAACAGAATGGGGTCGTTGAGCGTAAGCACCGACACTTACTTGAGATAGCAAGGGCCTTACGGTTCCAAGCGCACCTTCCAATCGAGTTCTGGGGAGAATGCATTCTGACAGCAACTTACATTATTAATCACTTGCCTACTCCAATATTGCTGGAAAATCACCGTGTGAACTCCTTTTCAACAAGCCTTCTTCATATAATCATTTCAAAACATTTGGGTTTCTCTGCTATGCAAGTACATCCCGACGTGGGCGCGATAAATTTGATGCTCGTGCCACCAAGTGTGTGTTTGTTCGGTATCCTAATGGTCAAAATGGATGCAGATTATATGACTTGGAAACCAAGCGAATAATTATGTCCAGGGACGTAATTTTCTTTGAACACAAATTTCCTTTTGCTGATGAGAACATGTCTTTGGACCCATCTCCACCTCCAACCATGCCTTTACCGACAATCGATGATGTTGTGGCTGATACCGTTCCTAGCCGAACACCTAGAACTGAACTACTTTGTGACAGCCCACAATCCCTTATTATTTCAAATTTGCCCGAACACACTAGTGACAGGGACTTAGTCATTTGACCGACTTTTGAACCTGCGGTGCCTAGTCCTCCAACCTCACATAACCATCGCCCACTTCAATCCAATAGACCTCCTCCACATCTGGCTGACTATATTTTCCCAACACTTCAGTCATAGACAAACTCATACAGCACCCACCACCCAATCTCCAAGTTTTTAACCATGAGTTCAATCCCACATACACAACCTGAACCTTCTTGTTATGATGAAGCCAACAAACATGACTGTTGGAAGCAAGCTATGTCAGCTGAACTAGTAGCTCTTGACCGCACCCATACCTGGACATTTACTGACCTGCCATTGGGAAAGACTCCCATTGGTTGCCGCTAGGTCTACAAAGTCAAGTACAAGTATGATGGAATTGTTGACCGTTACAAAGCCCGCTTGGTAGAAAAAGGCCATAGACAAACTAAATGCATCAACTATACAGAGACATATGCCCCAGTTGCTAAGTTAGTAACAGTACACTGCCTCTTAGCCCTCGTTGCAGCCCGAAATTGGGAATTACATCAGATGGATGTGGACAATGCATTCTTGCATGGTACTCTCCATGAAAAAATCTACATGGTGCCCCCACCAGGACTCTTGCTTCCTATGGATCAACGAGTGTGTCGCTTGAACAATTCCATTTATGGCCTCAAGCAAGCCTCACGTAATTGGTTTGAAACTCTAGCTCAGGCTCTTCGCCAACAGGGCTTCTAGCAATCAATTGTTGGTAATACTCTCTTTACTTTAGTCCAATCAGGCAGCATTCCTGTGGTACTTGCATATGTTGATGATTTGGTGATTTTCGGAAATGACCCAACCCGCATTTATGCTCTTAAGGACTACCTACGACAATGTTTTCCAATCAAGGATCTTGGTGCCCTTCGATATTTTCTTGGCATTGAGATTTCTCGGTCCTCCTCCGACATTTTTCTCAATGAAAGGAAATACACCCTTGACATCCTTCAGGATGCAGGCATGTTAGGATGCAAATCCAATATGTTTCCCATTGCACAACATCATTTGGGACCTGAATCTCGTGAGCCAATTGCTCAACCCAATCAGTAAAGACGACTTGTGGGTCATCTCCTTTATCTCACTATTATGAGACCAGAACTCACATATTCAGTTCACATCCTAAGTCAATTTATGAGTGATCCTAAACAACAACATTTGGATACTTCAATGCATGTCCTCCGATACTTAAAGGATACACCTGAGCAAGGTATACTTCTCCTAGCTGATTGTGATCTCCAATTGCAAGCTTATTGTGACTCGGATTGGGCTAGTTGCCCAACCACTCGGAAATCCATCACTAGCTATCTCACAACTCTAGGACAATCTCCTTTGTCATGGAAGAGCAAGAAGCAAACAATAGTGGCCTGCTCTTCTGCTGAAGCAGAATACCGTGCAATGGTAGCTGCCACCAGCGAACTATTATGGTTGAAGCAAGTTTTCTCTGATTTTGGTCTCTCTCATCCACAACCGATGTAGTAATATTGTGACAACAAGGCAGCACTCCACATCGCTGCTAATCCAGTATTCCATGAGCGCACCAAACACATTGAAATAGATTGCTACTTCATACGAGAGCACCTTCAGTCCAAAACTATAATCACTGCTCATCTACTACCTACATCAGCTCAACCTGCAAATATCTTTACTAAAGCAATTGGTCGAGATAGATTTGCATCTCTATTACCCAAGTTGAGCATTTTTAATCCTCATGCTCCAACTTGAGGGGGGTATTAGAGAGAGTACCCAGAAGAAGCAACTTGCGATAAAGCTACATCCTCACTAGTAAGTTGCAATAAAGCAATTTGCAATGAAGCTACAATCCATTAATCTATAACAGATTCAGTTACGGTTGTTTTCTTTGTAAATGCCACGCCAGCCTGTTTTGGCACCTTGTAATAATTGCATATACATATTTGGTTACTTTAATGAAGAAAGACAATTCTTTCCTTTCATCAAACATGTGTCTCTGAGTTTTACAACCATTAAGTCAAACCCAGTCCCTATTATGCCTAAAGAAGTTTGCAGAGATAGCTAAGAAGTACTTGTTTGATCATGGAGGATAGCCGATGTGTTGTTGAATCTTGAGTTTGCTCTTCAACTACAAGAAAATCCCAATGATGTGAAACCAAAGAAGGATGAAGAAAAAGAGTCACAGTTGGATAGCCATGAAACTAATATAAGTATTTATCAAACCACCCTAGGTCGTGGAGATGAAAGCGATGTCAACAAGTATTTATCAAGCCCTTTCACCATAGAACCTGGCCAAAGGCAGAGGGGTCTGTGATGACACAAGGGAGAGAGAACAAAAGGGGAAGAAGGAAAGAGAGAGAGAGAGAGGTCAGAGGTAGAGGGGGTTATCGCCGTCACTAGTTAAGGACCAAGCCAACTCGATTTGTTGCTGCTGAAAGGAAGCAGATAGTGGAGGAGGAGGAGGAGGGGGAGAGGAAAGAAGCGTAAAAAATTATATGTCACAAGGTGTTACGTGTATCCGGATTTTGATGGAATATTAACAGATGCTAACGATTAGAATAAGGGTAGAGCTAGTCAATTGTCAGAAACAATAGGAGTAACATTAGACAATAGTCAAAAATAAGGGTATATACTTAGTCAATTAGCTAAACCATAAGGGCAGTTTAAGAAATTTACCCTTCTGAATATAATAGTCAAGTTGCATATTAAGCTATGTGTCTTGCTCATATTCAGCCATTTTGCTCTCGTTCTTCAATTTTTTTCTTGTATCCTTTCCTTACATGGATATCCTTAATTTCTATTTGTCTATTAGAAGAATAGGAAAACTTGAACATCTTCCCCTTCTATTTTTCTGATTTTAGGCGTTTTAGCAGTTCCCGACTAGCTAGTGACTCAGATGCCTAGCTAAATAATCCCTACCTGGAATATGGCTTGGATGCCTAGCTGAATGGTTCCTACCTGGAAGGTGGCTTGGAAGCCTAGCTAAATGGTGACGAGTTAGAGAGGTGGCTTTGATGCCTAGAAAAATGTTGACGAGCTGGAGAGGTGGCTCTGATGCCTAACTGAATGGTGACGAGCTAGAGAGGTGACTCTGATGCCTAAGTGAATGGTGACAAGTTAGAGATGTGACTCTGATGCCTATATGTATGGTGATGAGCTGGAGAGGTGGCTCTGATGCAACCTACAAGGAAACAATGTCAGACTACCCAGGTTGCTTTACCCTGGGTGGGCACTCAAATGTTTAAGTTAGGGAATACGAAGATTTTGTGAGAGAGATGAAAGTAAGAGAGCTAGAGAGCTGCGAGAACTAAATTGCGCATGTACCCTCTGAGGTTGGAGGTAAGGCCTTTATATAGGCATTGTTTGGCGTGGGCATCACGCAACGCGTCCGGGATCTCCAGAAGACGTACCTAACTGATCCAAAGTCCTTGGAGGTAGTCGTGCACGTAGGCCAATCTTTGCGCCTTACTCAGTTTCCTCCAAAACATTGGGTGTGAGAACTGACTTCCAAGAGACCTGGGAGTGATGGGATGCATGCAGAATTCGTCGGCGATCACATCCCGCAGGTTGCCACCTGGACCTCAATTAGGTCGACAAACCCTCGAGGGAGGTCGTTCCTCACGTCGAGGTCGCTTCGGCCGGTACTGACGAGATACCACAGGTCGGCCCTAGACGAGGTGTTGCTAGCTGCCCTAAGTTGTGGATGAGGTCGCCAGCTAGGTTTCCACCTGGTCGATGGAGGAGGCAGGTCGCAATGTTGGCGGCAGAGGCAGGACGTCAGTTAGGCAGTGGAGGCAGGTCGCCAGGTCGGCGGAGAAGGCAGGTCGCCAGGTTGGCGGCGGAGGCAGGTCACCAGGTTGGCAAAAGAGGCAGCTTGCCAAGTCGGTGCCAAAGGCAAGTCAGCAGGTCGGCGGCAAGGGCAGGTCGCCAGGTCAACGACAGAGACAAGTCACCAGGTCACCAAGTCGCCAGTTGGGACTCCATCATTTTGGTTAAGGCAAGTTGTCACCTAGGTGGTTTTGAGGTGTCACCCAGTTGTTCCAAAATGCCATGTATCATGATGTCAGTGGAAGGCCAAATCTGCCCTCATCACTTTCCATCTTGTTTTAGAAAAATTTAATGTTAATTGTTAGCTTTCAAATCCATTTTTACTTTGTTATGTAGCAACACCTAGTGACCAAAAGGTAGAATACCAGGTGAGGCACACCTCATGGACGCGTCTATTAGATTCAATAATTGGACTTACTGCAGAAGTTAAAGAAATGGAGGAAAGAAATCATCAACCCGCAACAACAAAACAGGAAAGTATTGGGAGACACACCTCATTGAAGCTCTATTAGATTCAGCATGTAGAGAGTTAGTACAAAAGTTAAAGAAATGAAAGAAAGTACTCATGAAACTGTAGCAAGCAAAACAAAATCAAAATGCCAATTGCCAAATAAGAGAAATGTGCTTTTTTGTAGGGTGAGATTCTATATCAAACTTAGAAAAATAGAAAGATTTAATTTCTCAAAACCAAGAAAGAACTTTTCAAACTAAATAAAGTTGATGCAGGAAAGAGAAGTTTTCAAGGCATTCCACCATAAATGGGTAGAACTCTGGTATATCCGTACATGATACAGGTCTTGTGAAAGCATTTTTCTCGTCTTCACCCCATTTTTGAAGTATGTTCTTCTCGATACTGAATAGTTGTAATAGCCCAAGGCCAATGGACCATCCAAACCATTCCCTGGCTGTATTTGGTTTGAAGGAAAGGGTAGGAAAATCTTTACAAATCTTATGTAGGTTTCTCTGTCTTTCCCCACCGTTTCCTTCAAACCAAACATAGCCTAAATCGAAAACAACACTTCTTTTCTCGAAAAATAAAGAATTTAAAGCAAATGGGATGCACCTGCCTAAATGAATATGGCCGTTTTGTTGGCAATGCAATATTTAGGTCTGTTTACAGTTTGTTTAATAGTAAAAAAGAAAGCATTGTTGAGCTAGTTTACCTGAAAGTTTTTGGCTAATGGTGAGTAATCGCACCTACATCTATATAATAATTAAATAATTAATGTTTTCTGCATTCAAATCCCTGTAGTCCCTTCCAGTTCTAGAAATCTTATTCCCTGCAATCCATTCCCCAGTTCAGTTGAATAGGCAAAATGAAATGAGTTTTGCAAGGTTTGAAAAAAAAAAAAAAAAAAAAAAAAAACAAGAACAAGGTAAGAAAAAAAATCTCATCAGTATCATTTTGTTGCTAAAATCTAAACTTTCACATTCATATAAACTCTCAGAAAAAAATAAATAAATAAAGAATTGTCTTCTTAAACTGACCTTTAAATTCTAAAATATCTTAAACACCTTGTATTAAGCTTTCTGTCAATCTCGGTTTCGTTTGTCTCAAAAAATGTGAAAGAGGTATATTGAATCGGCCTATCATAAGAGGGAAAGTATTTATTGGACGGACCAGTCCAATAAATTGGACCAGTCCAGACTTATGCTCTAAAGTATTTATTGGATTGGATTGGACCGGCATGGTCCGTCCATAATAAATTTATATTGGATTGGGTTGGACCGGCATGGTCCGCCCATAATGACTTTATATTGGATTGGGTTAGATTGAGCCACTATCTGGTCCATTAATAGAAGATAAGAATATAGGTGTCAATCGACCAGGTTTGGATTAAAACCAATGGATTGGACGGTCCAGACACTGAATTGGACCTGTCTAAAATAGTCCAAAATATTCATTAGATTGGATTGGACACCTAGTCCATTTGTAATAGATTCACATAGAACAGGATCGGATTTGACCAAATCCAGTCCAATTGACACCCCTACAGTCATTGCTTTACAAACTTGGGCTTTCTGGCCATTTCTTTTGGACAGAAGGTACCCACTCATTTAATTTTGATTTATCTGCATTTAAAGCATTTGTACTCCAACATGTCAATGAACGAAATTTTGGCCTTGAGCCAATCTATATATCTATACATATATATTAAAATTGACCTGTCCAGGACACCATGCCTCTCCTTGCTTCAAACCCCTTCATAATTTTCTATTTTTTTGAATTTTTTATTTTTTTAATTCCACATAATTACCCATTAAACCAATAAGTAAATCACATATGCTTAACTATTTCTAACAACCATAAAGAAGAAAGATTTGCTTTTCTAATGTTTAGCCAAGCGGTACCACTTTCCCCCACTTCCTCCTAAATTGTCTCTAATTCCTATTTATCTCCTAAATTATCTCCAACTCCTATTTATCTCTTAAATTATCTCTAATGTAGAAGATAGATTCTCTCCTAAACTATCTCTAATTCCGATTTATCCTCTCCCCCACTTTTTATCTATATCTATCTAAAGAAAGATTCAATAAAAGAATTCAGAACTATTTAAAAGTTATAACGAAATTATATACTAACTTTAAAATATTTATTCAAAACACAAAAAATTAATAGATTTAATAATATTCATATTATTAACAATTCAATATTTTTATGAAATTCATCATGAAATTATGTAGTAACAATATAAATTATAATTTTACAAATTATTCAATTTAAATGCTATTCAAATAATAAAAAATTAACATTAAAAATAAAATACTATTTAAATATTTCAATAACTAAAAATATTAAAAAAAAAAACATTAAAAATAGCTAAATAATATAAAAAAATTTAATATTACATAATAATATTAAAATAAATAAAATTAAAATAATGAAAATATTTAAATATTTTAGATATTATTTAAATATTCAAATAAAAAAATATTTAACATGACAAAATTTCAAATAGTTAAAATAACGAAATTATGTAATAAATTTATAAAAAATTCTTAAAAGTAAAAAATCAATTATAATAGAATTCATAATATTCATATTAATAATAATTCAATATTTTACAAAATTATTAAAAAAATTACGTAATAATAGTATAATTATAATGTTATGGATTATTAAATTCAATAAATAATTAATATTTTAAGAATTTAAATAACAATATTATTTCAATAACTCGATAATATTGTAAATAACTAATTTCACTTATATCAATTAATAATTATAGAAAATAACTATCAACAAAATTATATTTATTAGTAATAATTTTACAATAATAATGTATATTCATTATATATTTATATATACTATAATAAATATTTATTTTATTTTCAGTAATTATTATTGTTTCTTATAAATGTGCTTTCAATAATTATTTATAAATGTATTTTTATTTTTGTTATTTAATAGAAAATTATCAATAATTATTGGAGACTAAACAACTACTCTTTAACTTTTAAAATTTAATTTGTCATATTTATTGTATTTTTGTTATTAATTTATTTTTAGTAATTATATATTTCTTATAATTTATAGATTAATAATTATTAGAGATTAAACTATAATTTAAGATTGCACTATTTATTGAGTAATTTAGTATATCTTTAGTATTTGGTATATTTTCAGTATTTATTGTATTTTTATTATATATCTATTATATTTTCATTATAAATTTATTTTCAATGATTGTGTACGTTTGGTATAAATACTCAATAATTGTTGGAGATTAAACTATTGTTATTTATTAGAGATTAGACTATAAATTTAGTTGAAATTAGGAGTGTTCAAAGATTGGTTCAGTTCAGTTGCAGGCTGTTTCGCCAACTAAATCGATCTGGTCAAGTCGGCAGTTTGTCACTGGAAACCAATTGACCATTAGCAAAAACCCACCAGCTCGGGTTGTATCGATTTGGGTTTATTTTTTGTTTAATTTGTTTGTTCAAAAGATTTAAACTTAAAAATTAACTTTATATTTCATAAATTACAATGATGTTATTAAAAAATAAATTACAAAAATTAAATCTATGGTATAAAATATTTTAGACTAGAAAATATGGGAATTTTCCTACTTTTCCGTATTAACAAATTAAAATTAAAATATAAAATATTAATATATATTTATTAAACCAAAGCCGATCTGAAATACTAGAAAATCGACCAACTCGGGTTGAGTTTGATCGAATTGTTTATTAAAAATTTAAAATATAAAACAATTATATACGCTTATGTATTTCTATTGTTTAACTTATGCTTAACAAAGTATGGGTCCCCGTCACCAGGCCTCTCCTTGCTCTATTATCCCCACCCTGCATTCTCTTTGGCTTTCTCTCCTCTCCCCTTCCCACCACTCCTTGCTCCATTAAGCCATGTCACCCAACTACCAAAAAATATTGATATAATCTCTCTCCTAAGATATCTCATTTACATCAATAGAAAAGTATCATGTTTCCCCACTCCCTAATTAATTCCTAAAATGCATCCCCCTAATCTATATCCACTCTCCCTCATTTAAAATATTCATATTAATTAATAAATAGTTAAATTTGGTTAATATTTAATCCCACCTGATGAAGGGGAATTAGGCCCGACCTCGCAATCACCCGACACGTGGCAGAAGCAAACAACTCGGGACAGCGGAGCGCCCAAAACGAGCACCAAAAGTAACGAAGTCCAAACTCACTAACCGAGCCCGAACTCCAGACCGCTCTACTAGGAGCCCGAGCTCCCTACTGGGAGTCCGAGCTCCCTATTAAGAGCGAGCTCCCTATTAAGAGTCCGAGCTCCCTATTGGCAGTCCGAGCTCCCTATTAAGAGTCTGAGCTCCCTATTAAGAGTCTG
>NW_010729089.1:6996880-7092938 GCF_000365185.1 Nelumbo nucifera
GGTTATAAAAGGCTCCTACCCCCCAGGAACGAGGTATGCTAACTTTTGCGCTATCTGGTCTATCTTGCCTTTGAAAGACTCTAACTCGAGCTTCGGAGCCCTTACGCCGAGTTCTCCCCGGAGCTTCTCTTCTCCCTCCGTTTCAGGTCCCTGCCACCCAGTTCAGAGGCAAGATCATCGACAGCTAAGATCGGCCGGATTGTGCACCATCACCACCCATATTCAATGAGTATTAAAAAGTGTTATTAGCATAAGTTAATAAATACGGTTAGTAAATTACCAAAAATTAATAAATATTGTTATTAATTAACTCATTAACAACATTTTATAGAAATTGAAAACTCTTTAACTAATTTCTATAAAATTGAGAATTATATTTAACAATTATCAAAAACTATAAAATTTTAGTTATTGTTATTATTATAATTAATAACAAAATACAAATGGGGGAACAAAAATATTATAACGTTAGAAAATGAAATTATTAATTAATTTATATTGAAAAATAAAAGATAAATTAGTGTAATTTTGTTAGTAAACTACCTAATAAAAAATATATTTAATAACAATTTTAAAAAATTTTCAACAAATCCCCATAGTTACACAAATTTAATAAATTTTTCAAAACCTATCATAAAACTACATTTCCGTAAAATAACATTTTTGAAATTAAAAGATATAAAGTATTTGAAAGTATTTAAAATGCATTAAATAATTATTGAAAATTATTAAAATATTTTGAAAATTTTAGGAAAATTTATTACATTTGATAGATTTTGGAAAACCATTGAAAAATTATGTAATTTTCATTGCAAATTATTGAAAATTATTAATGATAAATGACTATGGGAAATGGAAAACTATAATTTGAACAAATAATTACACAAATTATTAAGATAATTTAGTATAATATTGGAAAAAGGAAATTATTGGTTAGTTTATATTAGAAATTATAAGATAAATTAGTATAATTCTGTAAGTAAACCATTTAAAAAGTAAATAAATTATTTAATAAAAATTTAAATAAATTTGAATAAATTTTCAAAATTTTACAAGTACAATAAATTTTCCAAAATTTTTATAAAATTACATTTTTGAATATTAAAGACAATTTAGTGTACTTTTAGAAATTACCATGTGGTTGATACTCAATATATCATTTTGGTCATTTCTATTATCAAATTGAATATTGGGTTGACGGGGATAGTGTTTCAAAACTGGATCGATATTGATGGTTAGACTGGAAAAATTAGGAACCAAACATCGTTTCACCTCAAAACTGATTTTTGTCCAAAAATCGTTTTTTTGGTTAGCAAACCACTGACCTGGGCAGTCAAACCATCAACCCGGACAACAGTTTTTTGGCCTTTTTTGTTTTTCTAATTTTTTATGTTTTTCTGTCAGAGCGGATCATCTGTTCAGATCGAATAGTCAGATCGTTCGACCCCAGAACGGTTCCCTATCCAGTCCAATTTTAAAAACTTTGGATAGGGAGTGGGTGCCTTGCCTTGAGCTTGGCTTGATGTGCGGCATGGCCTGGCCCATGGACCAAACCGACCTACGGCATGACTCATGGGCCGTGTCGAACCAACCCCCCAAATTATCCTAGAGGAGGGAAGCACGGCCTAGGATGCATCGTGGGCCATTACGGCACGACTCGCACTTTGTGCGGGCCACATGCGGGTTGGGTCGTGCCGACTTAGCACAATCCAATTTACACCTCTACCTGAACCCGCTCAATATTGGGGACGGGGCAGGGAAGTTCGAGGATTCTCTATCCTTGATGAGGAATGGGGTGCCTTGCCCCTGAACTTGCCCGACATTGAGGAGTGGTTACCTTGCCTTGAACCCGCGTGACACTAGGGACGAGGAAGGGATGGGGTAGAGTGTCTTGACTATGGAGCAAGGAATGGGATGGAGTGCCCTGCCTTGAACCCACCCCGTTATCATTCCTATATAATTGTTAATTATTAGTGGAATTAATAAAAATGTTAGCTTTTATAATTATTATTTTTTATTTAAAATTAATCAAAATTTCATTTAAAAATAATAAAAAGAATAAAAATTATTAAAATTACTATAAATTATTAATAAAACTAAATTTATTAAAATATATTTGTTCATATTCAATTAAAAACAATTATTTTTTTATAAATCAGCATTAAATAAAAAATAAAATTATTAAATCTTTCAGATTTTCCCGTGCATCACATGGGTCCCTGCTAGTTCTGAAAAGAAGTGCTTCATTTGAAGGAGGGAAGAGAAAATGAATTTGTGTATTTAAATTTGAATAAAACTCCTCAAGATTGGGTAACTTTCTTTGTTTGTTTTCTTTTTTTTTATTTTATTTTTGGGTAAAAGACTTAAACATACCCTAAGTTTTTCACAATAAACTTAAATATACCTTGTGGGTTGACCCAACTCAATTTAAACACTCTCTCATTTTTTTCCCCTTTTAAAAATCCAATTATTTCCCTTTGAAAGTAAAAGACTTTTAAAACAATATACTTTGTTTGTGCAACTATCTTTAGAGAAATGAAGGTACATCTCTTCTTAAATCTTCGACATGTAGAGACTAGAGCTTTCTATTAAGCTTGAACAGATCAAACTTCGGTGTTGAAGAGGAACAAGCATACACAACTAAATCAAGTGGGGCCAGTGGTTGATCCATGGCGTAGCAGAAGAACAAAAAACCAAAAACATAGGATGGATCTGAATTAAAACAAGGGGACAATGGTTGATCCATGGCGTAGCAAAAGAAGGAAAAACATTGGACGAATTTTAATTAAAATAAGGGGCCAGTGGATGAACAGCGTAGTAGAGAGGGGGAGGCAATTTAAAATACGGGATACGTGGTTGAGGGTAATAGCAGAAATGCAGTTCGGTGATGGTGGAAAATTGTAGGTTGAAGGAACAAACAAAAGAGAAGAAAGAAGAAGGAGAAGAGGAAGGAAAGATGATGAGCTGTTTTCATTGCCGCCTCCGTTATGTTCAACGTTGAAGGACATGATGTTTTGGAAAAATTAATTTGTCCACCATGTGAATTAATTAGTATTCAAACGATGTTTGGACATGATGAATAGTGTATCTGTCATGAGAAGATTTGCTTGTATATGCAAGTTTTCTTTTTCCCCACAGAGAAAGAAATGGCTGACAAGAAACTGCTTGGAATGAGAATATCAAGCAAGCCTCTGATTATCGATCTGTTATTGGTCAACACGCGCGGGAAACTGACAATAAACAAAATCACAAGATTTTTTATATAGTTGAGACTTGAGAGCGCACCCAGGTGGGGTTGTCAGTTGTCAGTTGGTGTCGTCATTAACCTAGTGATCTCTCCACTGCCCGACTCCTCCTCATCGCCCATATCTGAAATTCACCGAGCATAACTTGGTCAATTTCAGATCAATACTTTAATGGGAGAGTAGGTCCAGGCCATTATTTAGACCCTAATATCTTGATAATTGTTTGCTCCATCCAATTTTAAAGCTTTTGTTATATTGGATTCCTCTCCAAAAGATAGTCTGTCAATGAAATGAAAAAGAATAATGAAAAGTCAAGTCATGCCTCTTAAGAATTTTGAAAAAGAATAATGAAAATTTTAAGATAAATTAAAATGATTGACAAAAAGTTCAAAAAAAATATTAAAATTATATTTTATATAAATATTGATGTATACAATTATTTATATATACATATTATATATTATATATAAAATGGGTTTGACTATGATATGAAAAATATATGATATCTGAAAAACAATTGACCAATAAACTAGAATCATAAACATGATAGAAAAAAAGATGTTATTTATTAAAATTCATGGGTGGATTTTGATTGGTCAAAACTCTTTTTATACCATATCTTTCCCGCATCATAAATTTTCCTATATAATATATATGAGTCGTGTTGGGTCATGCCAATATATGGGCCACAGGCATCATGGCCCACTTGATCATGCCGTACCGTATCGACCCATAAACCTAAAACCCCAGGCTCGACATGGCCTATAGTCCGTTGTGCCAGGCCATGCCAAACCAGCCCAATATCATGTCGGATCGCAGGTGGCACAGCCTGATTTACACCTTGAAAGATTGGTCTAAAACTTGGTTTATGCAAGAATTGAAACCAGGAGTATATATACATGGGGCTCTTGATGAGTATGTTGTCATGTTGAAGATTTATGGATTAATTAGCTAGCACCTTTGAAGTAAAACAATTTACATATTAATTTTTGTTTGTTACTATTATTGTTTGAAACTTTGAATGCTTAATTAACTGTTTTGTAATCCCTCTTCCTTACCTGTTTCTCAATCCATGTCGCCCATCGATTTTACCTTTTACCCATATTTTAATTCCTTTTACTGTTTTTTTTGTATTTAGTATTTATGGCTCAGTTCAGAAAGAATATAAATACAAATATATAAAACGCAAAATCATATATTTTGCATTATTTTATATGTATTTGTACGGTTCATTTTGAAAATAGTACAAATATAAATATACATAATATAAATAAATACAAAATACAAGATTTTTTGCTATACATATTTATATTTGTAGTCCTTCCAAATAGAACTACATGATTAACGTGATAAACCAAACTGTCCAAGGGATGTCAATGGGTCGGGTTAGGTGGTAAACCGCACTAATACTGGTCCACCTTACATGAAGTGGGCCAGGTGGGCCAGGGCGGTTTCGGTATCCCCTCTCCATTCGATCGGGTTCAGGTGGAGATAAAGGGATTGAGAGCAACCAACGAATGAGTCCCATATGTGTATGTCCTTACCAAATCTCAGCCATCTGATCAGGTGATTCATCATCATCATCATCAAGGATAAAAATTGTACAACAATAGATAAAATGTACCTGAAACAAAAAAAAAAAAAAAAAGAAAAAAGAAAACAGCCTAATTGACTAACCATCCTTTTACTAAAATAAAAGGCTTGGCTACATCATGCGCCACAGCGTTCAGCTCCCTGGGGATTCATCTCCCTAGCTCTTGGAAAAAATAGCACCACTCCCCTTGCTTCTCCAACAAATTGATAGTGTTTGCTGAGTCAGCTTTGATAGCGATTCTTAATCCCCCAAACACAACCAAGCCTGCAGCCTTAGTGGAGTCATTGTCATCGACCCAAATGGGCCCACTAAAAGCCCAACAAATACTTACTTCCATCCCACATCAACAAGACACAACCGACGTCCTGCCTCCCGAGGCTAGCCTAGGGAACTCCTATGAGTCTAAGGTCAGTCTCCTCCACTTTCTAACGGCCCACCTAGAGATCTGACTAACCGGTGAGGAATTCAGTATCTCAAAAGATTCCTAATTTTTTTTTTCTAGAGATTCATTTCAATGTTATATTACCAAGTTAGAAAAAATACACATTCAGGGAACACTTTAATCTATTTCAATTGATACTTTTCTAGGTAATATAATCAATTTCCAGTGTTCAAATTAAAGAAAAGGAAGACTCTATGAGATCAAAGTGATTCTTTTGACTTCTTTGCAATCATGAGACAGGTTGCTAACCCTTTTAGCTTCAGTATAGCCATCTCTAATAGCTATTTAAGCATTTATATAGTGGTAAGTGATTCAGAAGTACATATTCCTTTTTTTTTTTGACAAAAAGGGTTCATACTGGTAAAAAGGCAAGGAAATGACTTCGAATCCCCTACTCACAAGAATTCTGTTTGGTCATACTGAGCCCAGTATTTGGCACTACGATATCAGCCAGACGTGTTAGGTTAAGTTGTCTTGGCAAGTATCAACCACATGGTAACGGTCCAATTAAAACTCCAAATACATAGGATCCACACACACATGAAGAAATAATTTTATTTTTTTTTATTCCATGTCAGAGATTCCTTGATCAAGATGGGGAAAAAGCAAAACTAGAAATAAAAAAAAAAAAAAGCAATCCAACAAGAAAATAATGAAAAAAAAATAAGAATTAGAAATGCGTAAGTAGCTAACTTACCCCAATATGATATTTAGTGGAATGTGGTCTTGCGCCTCTTGGCTTAACCAAGGAGACTATTTAATTTCTTGCTGTTTTAATCCTAACACGTTGCATTTTTGTCACTCAGTCTTAGCTTGAAAAGATTACAAATACAAATATATACAATGTAAATATATAAAAAATAGCATGCTTTTTAAAAACGAACCGGTTAGGGGTTCGGTTATCGGTTTGAACGGTTCAACCATTTGACCCGAACGATCGGCCCGTCCTGATAAAAAATAAAAAAAATTAAAAAATTGGAAAACGGTCAAAACCGTTCAAACAGTTCAAATAATTAACCGGCCAGTTCAGCAATTTGCTGACCAAAATCAATGATTTTAAGAAAAAAAAAACGGTTTTGAAGAAAAACGAAAGACCGATTCCCGGTTTTTTCCAGTCCGACCATCCGGTCCAATCCAATTTTGAAAACAGTGCAAAATAATTCAAAATACAAGGTTTTACACTGTTTATGTAATTTATAAGCAAGATGTTTGAATATGTTTGCTTACTAATATTTTAAAAACTGCTATGTCGACATCAAAATAAATTAAATATGAATATACATAATGGTATGCACATAAGCAGCACACTACTATAGCAGCTGCTATTGTACCGGAATAATTAGGTATGCTCTATCTAAGAAATTGATAACCAATGAACTGATACTTTCACGGGATTCTAGCTAGATACCGTACGCTGCTGTAGGTACCTTAGAAATGTAAATTAACTGAAAATACAGAGCCTAGATTAGCCGAAGTCAATGGTTAATTGACTATATAACTTATTATAATGCCCCACATCAGCCATTTATAAAATGTTGCGCACTTATGCCCCACAACAATGACAATGCCTTACGCCAATCATAAAATACATAAAATTACTTAAAATGAGTGACTAGTGTGTGAGAGGCGTTTTATTAGTTATACAGTCCTCTAGGCCTCTACACAGCCACTACGTATGTTGTGAACTTCATTGTTTTTGTTTTTCTTTTCTTGTAAAGCTTGGAAATATATATATCTTGATCGGCAGGAGCATTTATTTATTAGCCAATTATCAAAAAGCCTTTTTGGTAGGGTTTGCAATAATTTATGTCAGTGGATGGGTCCTGCATAAGAAGACATCATTTAGGCCAAAAAACAATCCATTCTATATCGCTGCAACTTATAATTAAATTTGATGTCGTTCACTAACAACTTACAATTTAATTTGATGTCATAATTCAGTTTCCTTACTAGGGATTCCCTATGTACGTAGCCAGTGTTGATTGAGATTCCCTATTGCATTTATCCACCAAGTCCGAAATCTACCTGCTGGTCCCCCACAAGATTAAAGATGTTCTTGATGGACGGCTGTATTGTCTTATGAGTAGGGTGTGGGTAGCAATCCTACGAGAACGGATTAACTGAAATTGATCATACATGTGGGGACCAATAATTAATAACGCCAGCCATGCGTCTCCCACATGCACAGCCATCATCAAATGAATTCAGCTAATCAGCTCTTTCTCTCTCTCAACGTGTAAGTTATGGTTATATAACTGAAATTAGTAAATTGGAGTAATAGCTAGGTTAATATATATATATATATATATATGTATATAATTGATATAATAGAGATGTAGACAAAATATTATGGAGGGACATGTTCTACCAACTACAATTGTTCCATATATGAAATAATGATAATTTTCACTTTCCAAATAATAATCATCATCATAAGTTACAACGACTCAACGTAAGGGACAAGCAAACGTTGAGAATGACGCCCGAGCTAACACTTCCGTCATCATCATCCATCTCAACCGTGTTTACACAAGCCAGCACCAACCATGGATTGCGCCATACAGCAATGCCCAATCAATAGTGATTGAGAGAAAGAGAGAGAAAATACCAACCAATAATTTTCACGGCTTGTGTTACGGCCCGGAGTCACGCGTGACGGCGTGAGACCCGCTAGCTTGATCAACTGCTACGTGAGCCACGACAATTGGGTGGTCCCTTAGACTTAGATTGGCGCAAATCGACCTACTTGAATCAATTATGAGAGTGTGGTTGAGTGGGGTGACCAATGACCATGGTGGGAAAGAATCTGATCAAATATTAATTGATCATTAGTCGTGGATTTGGGGTCTGGAATCTGGACCCAATACAAAGTTTAAACACTATTATAGTACATAATTAGTCTTTGTAGTTTGTATATATAACTCATAAGTACCTCGTTTGGGGGGGGGGGGGACCCATTTGTACTGTTAATCTGGGGGTTGCATTCACTAAGGAAATGGGGGGAAGCTGCTTCCGTTGTCCTTGCCTCAAGACAAAATGGCCGGATGAAGATTCCTTCCTCTCCATATATATATATAGTCCATCAACAATAAGTAACAGCAATAACAGAAGGGAATCAAGCATATCCATGGCCATTACCCGTACTCATCCCTTCTTTTGTTTCCTCCTCTCTTCTTCTCTTCTTTTGCTATTTCTCTTGGGCTCTTGTAATAATTATAGGCTGGTCGAGGCCTCTGGAGGACAGACGGCAAACAACCAACATCATCATGTAATTGTGGTTAATTCACTGATCCCTGCATCAACTTGCTCCCCTTCCCTAAAAGGTGATTTACACTTTGCTCATCATGAATATATATGTTTCCTACTTCTTCTGTATATCTATCTTGCTCTTCTTATAGATGTGAAAAATATATTGATAATTAAGACACCCTCCTCCTCCTCATCCCCTTTCGAAAGCCTTCTATTTAATTATGGATTTGTTTGATTTTAAGCAGGCTAATTGATGAGCAGCTAACCTTCTCATATTAGGATTGGGTCAAACTCCTTATTATCAATTAATCTTCTCTTTCTTCTTACACCCAATGACCTCTCTTATATAATTACGACTTAATCATTTTCCTTCCGTGATGGGTGCAAGAAATTAAATGTTCTCCTTCAATTTATTGCATTCTCTGCTAAACCACTAATTTGAGGTTTACTGGTCGATCGGATATATAATCCTTCTCTCACACAATAAATTAAAAAGAAATCGAACATACAATCTCAGTCAGTACTAATAATAATACTATGGGTGGATTCCGCCAGATAAGAAGGTTCTCGTCTTTGGGCGTAGAACATGTAGTTGGAGCTTCTGGCCCTCATAACTTGCCAGGATTTGCTTGTTCAGACGATCATTCAATTCCCTCTAATGCAAGACCCGTTTCAGTCAATATCAATCTCCATCTCTGCTTAGACCTGGTCTTTTTTTTTTTTATCGTAAACAAGATAATTCTTTCATTAAACACAAACAAAAATAAACAGAGGATACAAAGGGTAAGTCCATACAAGTCTCGACCTGTTCACAGATCATCAACCCTCTTGGACTCTTGGTCGATCATGGGTCTCAATCGTCTGTCTGTCTATAGGCCAATCATGATACTCCAGGTGTCAGTCTGACAAATAGGTCCCACATGTAAATAGCTGATGCTGTTCCTACTGATTAACCCCAGTATTATCAGTACAACTGCACAATTGTCCTGATTGGCCAATATATTAACCGTCCACGTCATTTTAAGTTTTGGACTCAATCAGTATATATACCCATGTGAGAGAGACCGAATTCCAAAGACTGACTGGACCATGATCATGTCATGACTCATGTGCCCCTCTTGGGCTGTCAAGTCTCAACCATGTGCAATGCTCCACCATCATCATCCAATTAACCTTTTTTAAACGATTCCCCAGTCAATATCAAAGTCTGAAGAAGCCAGAAAGAGAGACAAAAAATAAAATAATTTGAATTTGAAGGTAATAATACCATTTCTGCATTTCATGATTTCAGGTTCCAGTCGATCACGAACGCTGCAAGTGGTTCACAAAAATGGGCCATGTTCACCACTGGACCTACAGAAGAAGACCAGAAGCTACAATCTCAGCCAAATCCTTGGCCAAGATGAGCAGCGAGTCCGCTCCATCCAATCCACAATCTCCCAACAGCAGCTCGTAGAAGATTCCAAGGCTAAAATCCCGGCCAAGTCCGGCCGCTCCTTTGGAACCGGAAATTACGTCGTCACTGTTGGATTTGGCACGCCGAAGCGAGATCTTAGCGTCGTCTTTGACACCGGCAGCGACCTCACTTGGATCCAATGCCAACCCTGTGTCGTCAGCTGCTACCAGCAAACCGAGCCAATCTTCAACCCCCCCACCTCCTCCACTTACTCCAACATCTCGTGTGGCTCCGCCGAGTGCGCCCAGTTGAAGTCCGCCACCGGCAACTCCCCCTCCTGCAGGTCGACCTGCATCTATGCCATCCAATACGGCGATAGTTCCTATTCCATCGGATACTTCGGACGAGATACGCTATCACTAACCTCCTCTGATGTCTTCCCCAACTTCCAGTTTGGGTGTGGGCAAGACAATGAAGGGCTCTTCGGCAGTGCTGCAGGGTTGCTCGGCCTAGGACGCCACCCCGTATCCTTGGTGTCTCAGTCTGCAACAAAATTTGGTAAAAAATTCTCTTACTGTTTCCCACCAGTAAGTAGCTCCACTGGGTTCTTGGCATTTGGGGACCAAGCAGGCACCTCTTCCTCCGGCGTGAAATACACATCGCTATTGACAGACTCTCGTGGACCGTCCTTCTATTTCGCCTCTCTAAATGGGATAAGCGTTGGAGGGCAGAGACTGTCAATCCCAACAACTGTTTTCACGTCCTCCGGAACCATCATAGATTCCGGCACCGTCATCACCCGTCTTCCACCGGCGGCCTATTCGGCCCTCCGTTCGGCGTTCCGGCAAGCAACATCCAGCTACCCATCTGCTCCATCGTATTCAATCTTGGATACATGCTTTAACCCGGGTGGACAGAGCACGATACGGATACCGAAGATCGTGTTGCATTTTGCAGGAGGGGTGGACCTTGATGTGGATGCCTCTGGGATTGTTATTTTGGCAAGCTCATCCCAGCTTTGCTTGGCTTTTGCTGGAAATAGCAGTCCCAGCAGTGTGGCCATTCTGGGGAATACGCAGCAGAAGACATTCGAGGTGGTTTATGATGTAGCAGGAGGGAAGCTGGGATTTGGGGCTGGAGGGTGCAGCTAAATTAAATTAAGGGTTTAATGGGGTTTACCTCTTCATTCCTCCAACTTTAGGAAGATAACTACAAATAAACAAAAGACTAGCTTCAGCCGTATAAACAATTTATGTAATGATTTCAAATTTGCAAAAAATAAATGCAATTGGAAGGGAAGTGGGTAGTGGCCACAAGAAACTAGTTCAAGATATTTCCTTTTGCTTCATTAAAACCACATGATTAACTAGATTTAATTTTAATCGAGTAATTTGAATATAGATTTTTACACGGGATGATTGTGGTTCATTACTTCACCCCCATTTCTTCAATTGAACTTGAGATATCTTGGTTTTCTTTATAAAAAAAATAAAAAACAAAAAGTGGTCAAGTTCTCTAGTTCAGGAAAAAAAACAGGTTATGAATCATGGAAATTTTTAATTCAGTTGTTCAGTTTGTTTGTTTAAAGTGCAAATTTCATTTAGGTTCAGTTTGGAAGGAGTACAAACACAAATTGTAGAGTGCAAAATCCTATATTTTATATTATTTTATATGTATTTATATAGTACATATTTATATTTGTACTTCTTCCAAACTGAGGCTGTAAATGCACGGAAGCACAAATAGGGTAAGTCTAAATTCTCCTTATTTTTGTTTTGGCTCAGTTTGAAAAGAGCATAAATACAAATATGTAGAGTGCGAAAATCTGTATTTTGTATGTATTTATATTTATACTCTTTTCAAACAGAACCTTCGGATTTAACTGATTTGTTTCTTTGTGAGAAAAAAAAAAATAGAAAGTAAAATGAAGTTGTCACTTTTTTATATTAAACAAAACAGATAAAACAAAGTTACGAGGATTATTTGTTTGGAATATGATAGGAAGCAGGATGATATGGTAGAGAATTAAGACAGGAGTTATGTAGTACAGATTTTACATCACAGTTTTTTAGGATGCAAAACTTACGCTGTCAATAGACAAGAAACACAAATTTTGTATCAAGTAGAAATATGTAAATCAAAGGTACAAACAAATAGATGCAAATAAAGTGCACTGCAAACAAACAGAGCCGGCCTTAGTTGCATTATTACATATTCAGAAAGGAGACAGGGTAGTTATCACTTTGGAAGAATTCCTGTCACTTTTGATTTAACAACTTTTCCAAAAATAATTAAAAGCTACAGTTTCTAATTTCTGGCCACAAGCAAATCTCTTGTTGCAGTTTTAATTACTGGACAATATTAGAGAAGCTATAATGTTGTTTGTCGCTATCAAATAAGTTATTAGTCGTGTCTTTATTTTCATTTTAAATATGCAAAACATCTCTTTTCTACACAAAGCTAGACTACTAATTTCTATTCATTTCAAACAGCCAAAAATTGAAATGTAGCAAGGGAAAGTAATCCAAAATTTCCATTTATTCTTTTAAACCAATTGAGATTTCCCTTATTTTCAAACATGGGCTCAGGCATCTCCGATCAGAGAATCCTCATTAAAAAAATAAGGGTAAAGTGCTGAAACCTCCCCTAAAGTTTTCCACCATTGCGGAAGCCTCTGCTGAAGTTTGGTAATTACAATCACCTCCCTGAATATTTTAACATAGTTGTAAATAGATTCCTTTTGTTAGGATATTCTAAAAAGAGGCATGAAAATGTCCAAAGTACTCATGCAGTTATTTTTTATCAAAATGTTTGTTTTTCAAATTTTTCTTCATATGAGTCTCTAGCCCAAACCCTTCCAATCTATTTTCTAAAATTGATTTTTTTTTTCAAATTTTTCTTCATATCAATCGCTCAAAGGTAAAGTTGCAATTTTAATTTCTCCATTTTCTATTGTTTATAAAATTTGTATTGTTTTTTTTTTTTTTGTAAAAACCAGCCTCAATATAAATTGCATGGGTATTTTGGACATTTCTGTTCCTCAAAGTTGGTTTCGAGACGAGCCGAGCCGAATAGTACAAAGCTCGAGCTCAGCTCGCCAAGGTAGTACAAGGCTCGAAATCGAGCTCGGTTCGAGCTAGAACCTTGAGCTCGAGCTCAGCTCGAGTCAAAAACTCGAAAGCTTGAGCTCGGCTCAGCTCGGCTTGAGCTCGATTTGAGAAAAAATGTTTTATTTTATATTTTTTATTTGATATTTTAAAAATTAAGGGATTTTTGCACTGCACTCCACCTCATAACTCTGATTTGAATTGCAAATCTACAACAATTGAAATTTATAAACAACTCCACCTATAACACCCATACCTGCCCATGAATTGCCATCAATTCCGAGCTGGCGCCTACCCTGAACTATACGATGGAGCTAGTATTTCAGAGGTGGACTGAACGGTAAAAACCCCAAAAAATTAGGCTCGGGCTCGGCTCAAAGCTCGGTTGAAACCGAGCCGAGCTCGAGTAGCTCGTGAAAAGCTCGGCTCATAGCCACCCCTAACCTCTTGTTAGAGGATTCTAACAAAAGGGGTCTACTTGCAACTGTATTAAAAAATTCAAGGAAGGTCATTATAATTACTAAACTTTAGGGGAGGTTTCAGCTATAGTCAAAAACTTTAGGTAAGGTTTTAACAATTTACCCAAAATATAAATGAAAATGTGCAATAACAGGAAAGCCCCCTCCCCATTGAATAACTAGTTATGCTTCAATGCAATCCGAGTTCCGAAGAGCATTTGTCACAAACACAATAGGATGAAAATTCTATAAAGTTTGAATAAATTTTGCCAATGACCTAGTAGTTGGGATGGTTACTTAATGTCTCTTCAAATATAGAGGCATGGGATCAAACATGCAAGTTATATGTGATAAGGATAATGGACCTCATTAGGTCTGTCAATGGGCCGGTCTAAGTAGAATCAGTCCTAAACCAATTATTAATCAGGACAAAATCATCACAAATATAGCTGGGTCTATTGGCTCTATTTGTTTATTTAAATAGTTACTTAAATTTGAAATTTTGATAATATAACCTTAATAAAAGTGATAGAAAAATACTAAATTATTTATATATTATTTATCATTTTTAACTGATATCATCTTATTTATCATCTATGAAATTTATTATTTTAAACATATAAAATATGATAAAAATTATAAGAAAATTAAGAAAATATTATATATAAAATAAAGGGTAAATTAAAAAGAATCCCCTGTACTATGGGATCAGTGACAATTCAAAGACCCCTGCACTTTTTTTGCAACAAAGGCCCCCCCAAACTTTAACCATTAGACAAAGACTCTCTAACCGTCAAGTCAGATAATGAAATATATTAAATTATCAAAGTACCCATAAGAACTTTCTGTATTTTCTTTTCATTGCCCCTTTTTCTTAAAAAACCCTTTTTAATTTCTCTTAAATCACCAATCCAATCGAATAATTCTTAAACTATTTATCGATGGTGGCCATCCATTACAAAAAGAAACCGCCCCCATCAATGACAAAACACCCAGATACTTGGTCGCTCCAAAAATCAAGGAAATGCCCCAGAAATTGCCACAAGTCAACAACAAACGACGATTGCGATGATAATAAGATCTAGCCATTGTCTATACAGCAAGTTGAGGGTAAGCACCAGCAGTTGTTTCCCTACTAAACATTACAGTCTGTGCCATCAAATCATCAACAACTGCATTGGCAACACCGGTGCCTTTAGCTCGAGTTGATCATAGAGATTCCAACATTTGAGTTGCAGTCAGTACAGGTTTACCCTGCATGTTGCACTTGTAGATCACCACTTTTTGTGCTACAAAAATCTTCTCATCAATTGGAATTTCCATTCCCAGATCCCCACATAAATGCATCAGAGTTTGCAAATCGTCATCAAAATTAGCTACCCCTTCTTGATTTTTAACCTAACAAATTCACAATTCGAAAAGAAATGTCAGGATTCTGAACCGGGTTTTCACTGATCTATCATAACTACAATTCATGAATGGCTCCTCTTTCTTTCATGCACTCCTCCTTGTCTCTGTGGTACGACTATACGAATACGCTGGCTCACCGTTCGCCTTCACAACAGGTCGAGCAAAGAAACCGACAACTCCCGAAAGGCAACTTTTCTTGTTCTGTTTCTGAGTCGGGAAAAAAACAATAAAGAGGCCGAATTGACGCACAAAGTTCATAGATTATGATGCAATGCGATCCGGGCACTCCTACCTTGTGGACGCCTGGCTCCTACCTCGCGATGGACGGTACCTGAGAAGAGGAAGGTGAAGGATTCCCGGAGAGCTCGCCCGGTGTGAATACTCCGATGCTTAAGTTAGAACTCTGAGAGCTGTAGGAAATGCAAAGAGAGCTGAGAGTGCAGATAGCGCTATATCAGTTCAATTACCCCCATCCCTTGGAAATCGGGGTCCTTAAATACTGGTTGTTCTGTCAAATCGGGTGTAACCTTCACTGGCCCTCTGTCGCAGCCGTTATTCGCCAGGGCTGCGCAAGTAACCGTTGCAGGGTACTGACCCAATCGGATGAGAGACGTGACCCGGGAAGGACAGACACGTCGCCGCCTATCGAGAGACGTGGGCACAGCCTGCTGGGCTGGCAGGTACTGCACCGTCAGTCAAGAGACGTGGGTGCAGTCTGACGGGTACGGTCTTGTTAGATAAGAAGCTTCCTGAGGACGCCGCATCACTTAATAGCGAGCTGTTGGGGCGTCCCGAGGTGATTCCGCCTGAGGCCTTTGAAGCGGCCTTACCAAAGGGTTGGAGCGAGCTAATTGTCCAAGCTTGCGAGCTGAAATAGCTTGGAGTGTTCCTCGTCCAGCACACTAGTGAGCTCGAGCTCGCTTTGTAGCGAGTTGTTCCGCAGCGAGCTGTTTATGTAGCAAGCTGACCCGCGAGGGTTTCAGCGAGCTCGTTACATCGGGTTGTAACGAGGCTGTCATGCTGAGCTGTTGCTTATGCTGAGTCATGTCCACGTGTCGCCTGCTTAGGAGGTCGGGTCAATTCACCCTCCATCAATTGCCCCCCACTCCTCGGGCTAAGGGTCTCACTCTTTGCACGAGGAGTTCATGAAGTGGCAGGAGGATTTGACCCGTGGTTCAAACCGCGTTGACTGACCGCATTAAAGACACTCGCAGACGTCAGGTGATTTTTGGGCACCAAAAAGCGCGCCAAGCGGCTGTCAGTTTCGGAAGACGTGCAGCCGGCACCAACTTGCCTTGCGTTCGAGATTCAAACTTTGCCGATGGCTAGTCTAGAAGTTCTTCTCCGGGCTCAACCTTGAAGGCATAACGATGAAGGGTCTGGCCCCAGAGACAGCGGACATGGCGGAGGAGGAGGAGCCCGACTCTCCGAAGGACGACGAGGACATGGAGGCGGCGAAACCTTGAGGCCGGTTGTTGCTCTTTTTTCTTCTGATTCTGGAATGGTTGATCTCGGGTGTCTGGACCCGGTTCTATGTATTTCTTTCTTTTTTGATGAACTGTCTCAGGTTGTTAGGCCTTGCTTTTATTTTTTGTTCATTTGTTTTTGTTGTTGTTGTTTTTTTTTAGAGCTGGAAATGAAGTATTCCCATTTTTGTTTCTAAGTGCTATGCTCTTTGCTTTCTACCGAAGCGACTTTATCACTCGAACTGTTAGAGCTACATACCTGAAGTAGGGTCTTTCGGTAATTGTTACCCCAAATTGTTCCCCAGTACTTGGGGTAGTTTTATAATGTTAGAGTTAAATCCCCTTAATGGGTTCAACTTGTATACCAAAGCAAGCCACGCATCAGAGGGTTCACTCGAGCTGTCTATGCCTTCAATATTAATACTTAGCCTATGCCGATAAAGCGGTTAGGTCTTATACGGTGCCGAGGTCTTCGTTAGCTCGGCGTTTCAGCCCTTAAGCCGGGAGAGTGACTTATAGTCCATTCTCCTAGAGTTCGCCCATGCCATAGAGGCGACTAGGTCTTATGGAGCCGATGTCTTTGTTAGCTTGGCATTTTGGCCCTTAGGCTCTGTGAGTGACTCGTGGTCTACACAGTAATTTATAGGTAATATTGCCTTAAGTTGACAATATTCCATGCCCGAGGTACTTGTTTCCCTTCTAGGGTTTCGAGCTCGTATGTTCCTTCCCCGAGCACCTGCTTTACTCGGTAGGGTCCTTCCCTACCGTCGTTGACCCGAATGGTTGGACCGTTCAGCCTGGGAACCATCTAGGCAACCGGCCCATTGACTCGGACAGTCGAATCGTCGACCCGTCAATCCGTTCAATGGTTTTTGGCCTTTTTTCAATTTTTGTTGTCAGAACGGGTCATTCGTTCGAACCGGATGGTCAAACCTCAACCCAAAAACCGATGGCCAGAACAGTTTCGTTTCCAGGTAGTTTTTTAAAACCATGCTCTTTCCTTTCTTTCTCTCCCTCCTTTTCTCTCTTTCCTTTCTTTTCTTTTCTTTCTTTCTTTCTTTTTCAGCCAAGTGCTGACAACCATATTTCTCTTTCTCTGAATAATAGACTAAATTGCGTGAACCATTTGATCCGGATGGTCAAACCGTTGACCTAAAAACTAGTGACCAAAACGATTCTATTTACGGGTAGGTTTTTAAAACCTTGATTTATAGGTCCTAAGGTGTCAATTCCTCCATAATATGAAAAAAAAAACAAAAATACATCATAAAATTTAAGATTATGAGCTTAGAAATCAGAACAATACCCTACATATATGTAGGGCATCATTACCCAGCTGGCTGAAACAGAGAAACCCGAACCCAACGTGGATTGAAGCATTAAAACCCTACACCCAAATAAACCTGACCCATAACCCAACTTTATAGGGTCAGGTCAACCTGGGTCTAACCGGACCAACCCATTGTCAAGTGCAGCTAATCCGGGCTCTAAAAATTAAAGACTATAATAGAAATATTTAGAAGCTATGAATTTGGATACAAAGGCCATATTTTTTTGGGAGAATGATGGTTCAGCCTAGAGTCAGAATTTGTAAGCTTAAAATACATTTTGGGTAAGTGCCAACTTGGAATTGATGCCAATTCACAGGCAAATATGAATGCATAGAATATGAGTTTTTGACCTTTTGAATGTTTATAATTTTACAATGGAAATCAAAAATCTACATTGGGCCTATCCGTACTTCTCCATATTTTTTTCCGTTACTTAACACAACACAGTGGCACACACTAACTTTGCAACGTAGGTAGTAATAGCAGTATTCATCCATGAGATACTCAAATCAAACTCTAGCTATATTCTTATTTGGACCGGGTTCAAAATTCCGTCTCCCTTTCCGGGCTGGGTCTGAGAACTTGAAATCCATCCAAAAATTGACTACTCAACGGCCCATAGGACATGGGTAGGTGTCGGTTGAAGTCATCTTAAATAGCCTCCTTTATTTGAGTACGTACAAAAGGACTATAGCTATTAGGATGGCACCAGTGGCACTCTCTGGTCCAAAGCCAAAGAAATGAAGATCCATCATCCATCCCTCCTATATATTCCTTCTTCTTGATCATCCCCCAGCCTCTCTGTAAGGCCGAGTTTGCAATAAACCACCATCCATCCATGGCCGCTAACCCTCCCTTCTTCCTTACCTACTTCTTCTTCTCCCAATCTCTTCTTCTCTTGCTATCTTGTTCAAATGGGGTAGCTGCCAATGGAGGAGTGACAGAACAGAGCCATCACCATGTCATTGGGGTCAATTCTTTGCTACCAACAACGGTTTGTTCCTCATCTTCCAAAGGTGAACATTCTACTCAGGCAATGGTAAATTGTTACTTTTTTCCTCTTTCACAGCTAGAACCTGTTCTAGACCTAGTAGCTAACATAATACAGCTTCCCATTATACGCAGCAGTTGTGCAATTAGGATGTTCAATTAGGATATATTTGGTTTAGCTTGGTTGAAAATAAGTTAGAAATGGAAAGTTGAAGGTTGGAAAGCTCTGAAGCAACTTTGAACTTCGCCCTGTAAGAACTTTTCCCTCAACTTTCTGTTTCTTTCTTATTTTCTATCAAAGCAAGTACAGCCTAAGGAAAGGAAAGTATAACAATCTAAAGCCAAGCCCCGTTTCCCCAAACAAAGCATAAAATTCGGACTGTACTTTGCGTTTTTGGGTTTTAAAAGCACAAATCCCGAAGCTTATCCAAACAACCTAACCTTATTTGTTTTGAAGAGTAATGGTTCTAAAATTCTCGAGCTAAAATGGTTGACTTTATCTTGAGTCCTCAACCATTGATTAATACATGCGATATACAAATTAGGCCCACCATTTAATGCTGCTTCGCTGAAAATTATCATGACTGAATTAAGACATTATTTACTTTTACTATCTGATGATTTCTTGGGTATTTGTAGAGTTATTATAACAGACTGGTTTTTTCACCATCCAAGACAAACAAGAAAAGTTATTCAGCTGCTGCAATCGTCCAATGAGATGAATTTTCCATGCAAAACCCATTATACTTTATACTAATCAATGTTTTATGTTTAGGGACTATAGGGTCTCCAATTTTAGTCTAGCTTAATATCAGGAATGGAATTTATGAAATTCAGGGTCCAATTCATTGTTGTATACTTGTATCATTGCAAATTTTGCTTCGCTAGGAAAACTAGGGATAGCAATGGACTCATTGGGCTGGACTGGATTGTATTGCCAGTTAAAGCAAAATTCCTTGGAATTATACATGTATTTTACAGGGGGGGGTTGATTTCAGAGCTTTAATTACATGGGATAATAGATTTTTCTTTTATCTTCCATTGATCTTTTTCAGGTGCAAAGCGCCCTGGACTGTTGCAAGTAGTTCACAGGAGTGGACCCTGCTCTCCACTAGGCCATGAGAAGACAACAGATCTCAGCTCTGAACAATTCTTCATCCAGGACCAAGAACGAGTCGATTCCATCCACTCTGCACTCTCCACAGGAGACGCTCTACAAGATTCCAAGGTCAGTAGCAGCAGGCTTCCGGCCAAGTCCGGCCGCTCTTTGGGGACAGGGAACTTCGTAGTTACAGTCGGCTTTGGCACTCCCAAGCAACATCTCACTCTGGTATTTGACACTGGTAGTGACCTCACTTGGATCCAATGCCTTCCATGTAGCCACTGCTATCAACAATCCGAACCCATCTTCAACCCATCCAAGTCGTCCTCTTACTCCAACCTGCGATGCAGCTCCACCCGGTGTTCCAAACAAAGCTCCAAGTCCTCAAATTGCACCTCCCTCTGCAAGTATATCATCCAGTACGCCGACAACTCCTACTCGAGCGGACTCCTTGCACGAGAAAAGCTAGCACTGACACGCTCGGACGTGTTCCCCAACTTCATATTTGGTTGTGGCCAAGACAACGGCGGGAACCTCGATGCGACAGCCGGGATCCTCGGCCTGGGACGCAGCAAGGTGTCTCTGGTTTCTCAGACAGCGGCCAAGTTCGGAAGAATCTTCTCATACTGTCTCCCGCCCACGTCGAGCTCCACCGGGTACCTTGCTTTTGGGGACCAAGCTGGAGCCTCCTCTTCCTCTCTCTTGTATACACCACTGTTGACTGACTCGCGTAGGCCATCCTTCTATTTCATCAAACTGGTAGGGATAAGTGTTGGGGGTCGGAGATTGACTATCCCATCAACAGTGTTTACTTCTTCTGGGACCATCATAGACACTGGCACTGTCATCACTCGCCTCCAGCCTTCGGCCTATGCGGCTCTCCGATCAGCTTTCCGGCAGGCAATGTTGAATTACCCGTCTGCTTCAGCAGTTTTTCTATTCGACACATGCTATGACCTGAGCGGATTCAACATTGTGGCCATACCTAAAATCATGCTGCATTTTGAAGGAGGTGCCGGCATTGACTTGGGGTTGCCGGGGATAATTGTCACCGATGGCCTATCTCGAGTATGCTTGGCTTTTGCTGGGAATGACGACCCGGGAAAAGCGGCCATCATTGGAAATAAACAACAGCAGACATTAGAAGTAGTGTATGATGTGCCTGGGGGAAGGTTGGGTTTTGGGAGTGGAGATTGCAGTACATGAGAAGTTGAGAACAAATTCCATCCATTATTCTGGATCTTGTGATCTTAATCAAGCTCTCTCTCTCTCTCTCTCTCAACATTTTGAATAAATGTTTGTTCATGTATCTTGAATCATTGAATTGTTCTTGGTTGGTTGGTCCCGTTTAACAATTGCTAGCTAGGTTCCTGAAACACGTTAGCAAATTTGTATAGATCAACTCAAAACATATTCAACGCACACATTTCAGCTAGAAAAATCTCACACAAATTGGTGGTATTGATCAATCCAAAACGCAACAGCATACCAAACACCCCTATAAGTTGGCGATTCATTGAGAGCTTCAAGCTTGTCTGTGCTGTGACCCTGTAGCAGACAGAGAAAGCAAGAATATTGATATACTTGCAATTTGCAACAAAATTCCTATGGGTTGCGTTTGTTTCCATATATAAAAGCGGGAATTAAACACGGCTTTGGCCATAAATCTGGGTTTTCAATTTACAGAGCCTGTTTGTACTTTAGCTCTCAGGGTGTTGGCATGGATTTTGCTTTCAGGAGATCCGGGCTCCTACATCAAGCCTTTCTAGCCACATATTGACATGAAATAATACATTTTCTTTTGTTCTGTTTGTGCGTGTGGAAAGAGAGGGAATTTACATAGCTTCATGTGGGGTGGGGCCTAGACTGATAAGAATCCATTTGTGCAATTGCTTCTTGATTGCTATTGTAGTGATCCTAGACTCTTGGGACCCACGAGGCCAAGATTGATAATTGATAATGAACATGTATGTAAAGCACAAGTCAAAGTTTTTGGTATAAAGAATGAAGCTTGAAGCATATTGCAAAATTTCCAAAGTTGTGCCTGGACTCTCAGTGGAATTGGAATGCAATTCCATTTCGAGCCTAGTTCTGGGAAATTCAAATGTCTAAGCTTTCAAGAATTTTAAATCCACAAAAATTGTAAATTTGAAGGCTTTAAATCAACTAATTTATGAAATTTACTCAAAAATGAAGCCAAAAAACTGACTTTGGAAATTGGAATCGTGTGGAATTGCCTCTTCAGTTCTGCCACCCCATTTCATAAACTGTACAATTTAGAAGCAGGGTTGGAGCGTAGACGTTATATACTTATATCCAAGATTCTGCCTTTCTATGTCCATCCCACCAAGCATCACCATCACCCATCTATCCTTGGCCACTACCCAGAATGGCTTCCTCTGCTTTCTCCTTTCGTCTTCTCTTCTTTTGCTTCTTTCCTTTAATTTGGGTAATGAGGTTAAGGTTTCCTTTAATTTGGTAATGAGTTTTAAGGCCTATGGAACTTCAGAGCCTACCTAATCTACCACAAGTCTAAGCCAAAAATTTATCAGAGCCTACCAGCTAAGTTGCCACATGATTTACATGTCATACAAAAATTACGTATAAAAAAAAAAGCTGAATTTTTCATCCTAAATTTTTAATATCAAAATACTTCAAATATGAACATATAATATATATATATATATAGATATAGATATATATAAATGGGATTTCCATTGTGGTCATTTTCTTTCCTTCTGCATATATGGTAGTTGTGGGCAATGTATTTCTGCCACAAAATGCAGAAACTTGTTTATTACAGTAGCCTTTGATTTGAAATTTTGGAAATTGCATTTGCATGTTGCTCCTAGACAGATTTTGGAACCTAAAAGAAAAGATTCAAATTCTGGAAGTTGTAATTCCTTGCAATTTGGCTTGGTGAAACATATATACATAGACTACTCACTTGCACTGTCTCACTAGTCAACTAGAGTGCTCTCTCTACAGAAAATATATGTGATTACGACTGAGATCCAACATTGAGTGCACCCCACCTATGCAAGCAAGACGGGGTCTGGCCCCCTCAAGCCACTGTCATTCCCTCTCCCCTCTCACCTTCCACTACACAGTTCTCAATTCAGGGGCTCCGTTTTGGCTTTTGGGTGGGTGGGTGGATGTGCGCTTTAAAGAATTTGTTTTATGTACATATGCAAATATAAGCTATTGTAAATCTGTAACAAATGCAAAGTTGACATGGCCCTTAGTCTTGTCCTGGCTTATACCCAACTTAATTACAGCATCCAAAGATTGGAAGGCAATACCGTACCAGTCATCGAAAAATTGCAAGTTCAGTTTGTCTTCTTGATGAACCTTCTCCAGGCTAGAGCTTCCATTTGGAGGGATTCATTCAATGGGCGGGCCTTAAATCTGGACATGCAATCGATGAGTGCCTTTATATACTGTAAAATGTAAATAAACGAAGGCTAAGATTATCCATTGGTGCAGTGTGAAGGAAGACTTTTAACTGAAATGCCCAATGGCATAAAACTAACCAAGACAATTGATTCATTAGCTTCAGCTTTTATACCAGGGAAGGTCGTTATTCATTTTTTTTTTCAGAGAGATGGCAGAAATTAGAATATAGAATAAAGAAAGAACAATCTATTAATTTCTTTCTAAACAGTTCCAATTAAGCGACCTTGTAGCTTCACTGAACATCAATTCCTCTCAGAACTCTCACATAACATGAAGAAATGCCAAAATATTGTTTGCGAATAAAACAGAAGTTGACACCCAAAAGTCCACTCCCTGTTCCTCTCCCTTCCTAGTTCCAATTGGAGACTGATTAAAACCCACAAGATTGCAACATCAGTTCTCACAATGAAGCGTCATCCTGACTAAATCCTGAGCACTGTACAGCCAAGTATAGTACCATGACATTGTGTCATAGGTGTCACCCTACGCCAAGTTGCTCTCTCAGTCCCAACCATCAGAGCATCCACATCAGATAGTGGCTTGATGTCCACATTCCAACGACCTGGCCCAATTACTCCACCAACGACATAGAGTTCATCCCGCAACCCGATCATTGCAAACCCAATTCTGCTCTGGAAGTCCATTGCTGATGCGACCACCTTCCTTAGCCTTTGCTCTTTGTCCTGCTTAAAAATAACTCCATGGCTCAACACATAGAGCTCCCCACGAACCAATGCCATTGGACCTTGCAGCCATCCATAGTCCTCAACTACCCATCTGTGCTCAGCATTTTCAAATACTTGTACTGTTGATAGCCCCTTATGCAACACATGCACCTTACCACCAATCACCACCCCTGAGCATGCTGAATTATGAGTATGATGGAGATCAAGCATGGGGACCCACGTGTCCTTCTCAGGGTCATAAATCTCAGCCTTAGAGATCGACTTCCTGAAATTGGTGAAACCACCTGCAACAATGATCTTTCCTTCCAACACACAGCATGCAAACATGGCACGAGGGACGAGCATTGATGCCCTTCGGGCCCATTGGCAGAGAATGGGGTCATATGACCAAACCTCATCAGTTGCAAAAATGCCATCCTGGTCACCTGTCAATAGATCAACAGCATCACTGCCCCCACCAAGCACAAACAGTTTCCCCCCAACAGACACAACACCAAAGTATGCAAGATGCCTGATCTGTGAGGGTAGTACAGGAATGGTCATCCAGAGTTCTCTAAGAGGATCATAAAGCTGCCACAAATTTTCAGGCTCAAAGGCACACACACACAATAGCTCTTCTGATGTCCCAACCTCATGCCGGGCCTTGAAGAGCTCAGGGCTGCTAAGGGCAGCTCTCCATGAACGGCAAACTAGCTTCAAGTTGGGATGGAGGTAGAATGGTACTCGTGCAAGGCATTGGAGAGCAACTGCGTCAGGGAGGCCTTCAATTAATCCAGACATAATGAAGTTCCTATATCTTATTCAATTAATATTTCATTGGAGAACAAAGGCTACTGCTGTAAACTTGATACGATGGAGAACATGATCTGAAAAATTGAATTTTCCATTGCACAATGTAAGAGATAGAGACAATGAACATTAAAAACAACATTATGAGGCTTGTTCAAGGAAACTATTCCAAGAAAAAGGATGTTAAGGATTGGACTTCTCAACACAGTAAATAGATAAATAACTTCATTACATAATTAGTAACACTTTACCTCTATAATCTGCTTCTTCATAAGGAAATAACAAACATTTACATTTCTTGAAGAGAATCTAATTACAGAGGTTCTAATTTCAATTGAAAAGAAGCAGGGCTCAGCAAAGAAAAAAGCACAGACAGAAAGGAAGAAAAATGAATAAACTAGAATCTTAATGAAGATCCTTGCTCAAATCAACATCTAGACACTGTAGATCATATTCTAGACCAGAATCCAGATTCATACACAAATTAACCTTCTATGACATTCTCTTTCTATAAACTTCCCATCTGCACAACATTAAGCATCAGCTAGCATTTTAACAAAGAACAACAGTATGAAGGGATCCAGGTCCATATGATTATGAGGAGGCTCCAGGGCTTGACAAAATTCTAATAAATCAAATTCCCCAAAAATTGTTTTCTTTCTTTTTTCATATATTGTGGATGAAATTGAATCTTCTTTTTTCATATTTCAATTTTCATGCAACATAACTGATTGGCAATAACGGAAACAGGAATTAAATGGTCGCATAAAAAGTTATGCATAACCACATAGCATACACCTAATGATTACGACTGGTCCCCAAAATGAGTTTTGTTCTTTACCCATTAGCTTCAGTTCAAAACTTCAACAGCATCATTAACTAAAAACTGTGCTGTATTCTGTTCACCACATCAACAATCTCCTACTTCAGTGTCCTCATTCAACCTTTACTCCAAAATATAAGGATACGTGTTTCTACTTAACCTATCCAACCTATGCAATCAAATAAGTCTTCGATTTAACAACTTCACATCTTTTATCAATTAATTTGCATGTAATGCTAATACCATTATTAAACTTGAAATCTTCTCATGGAGAGTATGGATTCATGGATCCACTAAAAAAAGTGTAAAGGCATAACTAAATAAAGGCCTTATTCCTTCTTGGTCCTTGTCCATCATCCACTATATATACCATTCTTACTGACAGGAAGAGGAACCTCCTCATCTACTAATTACAGATAAATCTATTCTCTATTTGAGGCAGTAGTCGCTTGATACCAAAGCACTGCCTGTTTTTGGCACAGCAAGAACAAACCAAATAATGTGATGCAAACCATTGGAAGAAGAAATCAAATTTCTCCATAATAGCAATTATGTAATTTTGGGTGATCTCATTTTTTTGTCAGTTTTTGTTTTTTAAAGTCATTTTCTAATTTGTCTGTATTAAGATCAGGATTAATCACACAAAAGGGTCAAAGCTAGTCTAGTTTGAATGTCTGTTTTAGATAACTTTTAGATTTTTTGAAAAAGAATGGTATACGTACAGTACTGTTAACTGTACCTAGCACCACTTACGTTGGCCTGACCTACACCAGCCATCCCATTCATTTGTTTATAGCTTAACAGCATACATCATGCTATCTTCATCGTCGTCGTCATCTAAGCCTTCCCAACTATATGGGCATGAATCCTGTTCCACCATTCTGTCCTGTTCAGTACCATATTTGTTGTTAAATTGCAGGCCCCTAAATTATTTCTTAATAGTTCAACCCATGTCCTTTTGGGCCTGCCCCTAGCTCTTCTAGCCTCTTCAACTTGTAATAGATCACTACTTATTACTGGTACAGTACATGTTCTCTAAATATGCCCAAACCATCTTAGTCTGCTTTCCCTTATTTTATCACCTATTAGAGACACTCCTAGGTTTCTTCCAATAGGTTCTCTTTTCTGATTCTATCCTTTCTAGTTTTCCCACTCATCCATCTCAATATTTGCATTTCTGCCACACTCATTTTTTGGACATGTTCATTGATTACCCAACACTCTACTTCATACAATAGTGCTGGCTTATAACCATTTTATAAAATTTTCTTTTTTAGCCCAAGTGGTATTCTCCTGTCACATAAGACTCTAAACATATTGCTCCACTTTGCCCATCCTACTCTAATTATATGGGCAACATCCTCCTGATGAATTATTGAAACAAAGTAACAAAAGATATCACATTGAGTTATCCCTTGGTAACCACTAACCAATACCAAGTGCCAAAGTGCGCCTTGATTTTTGGTTCTACTATTATTAAATTTGCATTGCATCTATTTTGTTTTAGCCATGCTTATTTTAAAACCTCTTGTTTCTAAGGCATTTGTCCATAAATCTAATTTTACATTTAATCTTTATTTAGCTTCATCAATTAATACTATGTCATCAATGAACAACATGCACCAATGGAAGTATGGAACCTCCTAAATATGTTTAATCAAGTCATCCAATGACTAGTGCAAATAAATAATGGCCAAGTATTGAGCCTTGGTGAAGTCCCATCATAATTAGAAACTCTGATGCCTCTCCAACAGGTGTTTAAAAATGGTTGTTGTACCCTCACAAATGTCCTTAATTAAATCCAAATCCCCATTTGGTATTCCTTTCTTTCATCTTTCCCAAAAGTTTAGTTAGCCATAATAGGTCTACCCCTTTCATCTTTCCCAAAAGCCACCACACTATCTCTGTCCAGTAACTTTACAATATGCTTTCTCTAGATCAACAAATACCATATGAAGATCAATTCTCTTCTCTTCTCTCTCAACTTTTATATCAATCATCTCAATAAAAGAATAGATACCATGGTTGATCTCCCTGACATATAACCAAATTGGTTTTTGGATGTATTTGGTCCATGTTGTAACCCCTGCTCAATTACAATTTCCCAAAGTTTCATAGCATGGCTAATTTGTTTATCCTATGACAATTATTACAACTATATATTGCCTTTTGTTTTTAAATATAGAAATCATAGTACTCTTTCTCCATGCATATGCCATATTCTGTGTTTTTTATCTTAATAAATAGTTTAGTTAGCCATAATAGGTCTACCCCTCTCATAGCTTACCATCAGGTCCTAACACCTTTCCTTTCATCTTATTTAAAGCCTCCCTCACTTCAAAAACTTTGACTTTACAGAGATACCGTTTAACTTTGGCAATAGAGTTATCAATCGCTCCCCAACTAGCACCTTCTATATGTTCTTTTAGGAACTTTTCAAAATAGTTTTTCCATTTTTCCTTAATATCTTCATCTTTTATCAAGACTCTTTGATCTTCCTCCTTAATGCATCTATCATGATATAAATCACAGTTTTTTTCTTTCTTTCATCATTGGAAGTTTATATTATTATATATTCTATTTTTCCCTCTTTAGTACCTAATTTATGATGAACCAATACAACTGAGCTCTTTTTGCACCTTGTCTAGCTAGCCCATTTACCAATCCATTGCAAACCTTGGAGTTCTTTTGTACTTCATTCTCAGATCTGCAGCAAATCCTTAATTTCCCTCATCATGTATCTGTATTTCCAAGAACCCATCCTGATTGCATCCCCCCCCCCGGCCCCCCCGAGCAAGAAACATCAACTTGACATTTCTAAAAACAGCCTCCTACACGCATTTTTAAGGCATGCATGTTTCAACTATAAAGTATAAACAGCCACAAATAACTGTTGTATGCCAATTTGTATTGACCAACCCAAACGTTTCAGGAAGAAACAGTAATGGTACCAAAAACAACCTAAATTTTTGTATCCCAGGGATTTCGAAAACCTCAGCTCGTGCAGAAGTGTCATCAGTTCAGCCTAGTGGAAATCCCATGTCCAATGGGTCTAACTACAAAGCCAAAATGATTCCCTCACTATTCCTAAAGACCCCCCTTATTATGAACCTTCCAATATTCCCCATATTGCACCCATCAAAGTTTAGCTTTATAGTATTAGAGCTCGGGGGTAGGGCTGTCAATGGGCTGGTTTTGGATTGGACCCCATCCAAACAAAAATCAATTTGGATGGATTGGACGGACCAACAAGACATTGAATTGGACCAGTCCAGACTTAGTGGTCCAAAGTATTTAATGGATTGGATTGGATTGGACCTGGTCCATCCATAATGAATTTATATTGGATTGGTTTGGATTGAGCCAATATCTGGTTCGTTGATAGAAGATAAGAACATAGGTGTCGATGGACCAGGTTTGGGTTAGAATTAATCTAAATTAAAACAAATTTGAACAGATTGGATCGGTCCAAAATATTCATTGGATTGGATTGGACCTGGTCCATTTGTGATGGACTTACATTGGACTTGATCGGATTGGACCAAATCCAGTCCAATTAACACCCCTACTCAGGGGAACCAAGGATGAATATGAGGAATCCTAGCCAGGGAAGATGTAGCCACCAAAAACCAACTTCTAATGATACAATCAACTGAAATAGGTGAGAAGACTTCCTTGGACTTCAGCCAAGGTGCCACAATTAATGTTATATTTTCAATTAATGCATTTTCACTATGACTTTTCTCTTTAAAGATTCTAGCATTCCTTCTTCCTAAATGCTCAAAGTATTTTCTTTTTTTTGAAGGTAAGGTATTATATTGGAAAAGAAAGAAACCAAATACATCAGCCCATGTACAATGAGACTGTACATTGGGAATATACAAAAAGACCTGAGAAATCATGAAAAAAGGGTCCAGCTTGCACAATAGATAAAAGCTGGACACCATTGAAAGCCGTTTGTACACTTAACCAAGAACACAGGGCCTGTAATTTTGTTCTTAGCTGAAGTTAAATCAGAACATTTTCTATCAAAAATTCGGCAGTTCCTTTCCTTCCAAACAGCCCACAAGATGGCAGTTGGAAAAATTCTCCAAAGAAGCTTGCCCCTTGCACTCAAACCCTTGAGAGTCCACCCTTGCAAAAGCTGAAGGACTAATTCAGGCAGGCAAGAACAAACACCAAAGCAAGACCAAGCCATTTCCCATAACTGATGAGAAAAACTACAGTGGATGAAGATGTGATTAGAGGACTCGGGGACCTCTTTGCAAAAAGGGCACAAGATACTAGGAAGATGCATCCCCCTTCTGGGAAGCCGATCTGAAAGGCATTTATCAAGAGCTGCAGTCAAAACTCCCAACCAGGAAGGCAATTCTCGAGGGTGCATGGGAATTCCAGATTAAATCCCAAGGGGAATCTCCATCCTCTCTAGACACAAGGTTGCTATAGAAGAACTGAGATGAGAACTTACCAGAGGACTCCCAAGACCAGATTCATTCATCATCAGACTGAGGATTGGGCTTGATACTTTGAATAAGACTCAATAGCTCAGTCTATGGACCAGATTCTGAATGCTCAAAGTATTGCTACCCTAGTGCATCTCCATATAATTTTACCCCTCTTCTTTGATAGAGAAAAAAAAGAGGTGATGAATTTTGTCTCTCTTTTATTTCCCCTGGCCCTAAGCTACCTATGATTCCTATTGCTATCTACATACCAAGAATGGTATGTGATGAGGAGCTCATTTCTACTACTAGCACCAGATACCAAAAGTCAACATCCAAGTGTAGCTAGATCACTGCCAAGGAATTCCAATGCCTAGACCCAAATCTCTATAAAACCTATTATGCCTTTAACTCATTAAGGTCAAGTTCTTTCAAGTTGGGGAGGGATGATGGAGTTCATACACAGCCTTTAAGGGGAGAAACTCAACTACAAGTGCCGATTTGGCAAGTCTATTACTTTCGGGAGTTGGGCTGATTCTTGTCATAGGGGGCACTTTGGTCATTTGACCATTGTATGTGGAGTCCAACCTATTAGTTTGGTTTGTCTAGACATAGTTTAGTTGTGTTTAGAATGCCAGTCATTGGTTATGCAGTTTAAGAGTTATTCAGTTTTCTCTATGTCAGTTTATGAGTCGCAAAATCACAAACTTTTTGTTTTCTCACTTTAGAAAGGAGTTTGGTACTTTGGTTGACCCTAGACAGTCTATATATGTGTGAAGTAGAAAAAATGAGGCTAATGAATTTTGGAGCTTTTTTTCTGGTTGTGACAATTTGTGAGTGATTTTCAAGGCTCTAGAGTGATTCTAAGAACCCTAAGAGTGATTCCTAGTTTTTTTTCTCTCTCTTCTCATGTTCTCTTTCAAGGTTTTTTTTTATTTTAAACATCAAATACCTGAGAAAAATCATCAAAAGTCATCATTCAATACCAACTAAAGGAATATACTGATCCCGAGTAAGGCTCCTCTTAATTCACTTCAATCATCAGCATCAACACAATTTTTCTAGAGAAAGAATCTCTAAGTTACCCCTATCAAAACATGGTGAAAACCAGGTTTGATCCAGCCATCCCCCATAACCAGTGTTCCATTTTATCCCACTATAAGAGTTCCCAAAAAATCCCATTAAGTTTCTGATTAACATTCATCTTTTTGTGCCAAACTAAACCTCTCCAAATTCAATTTCCTTCTTTAGTTCACTAACTTTAACATTCCTTTAAAATAGTTTTTAAGAAATTCCATTCCTATCTCAAGATATTGAATTTTTCATTTTTCTCTCTAGATAAATCTGCACATTGCAGGGATTGCAGCATTAAATTACCTTCCCATTCACATAATACAGCATAAAGCCCCAGACAAACCCTCATCCAGCTCATATAGACGTGCCCCAGCCTTCAAACCCAAGCCTTGAACATAACCTCTTATAATCATTATTTACTTTAGTTTGCTTCAAATTTGTTATAAGTCCATCTTTCAATTTCAAGTCAAAAAGTTAGTGGTGAGTCTGTTGAGGAAAGAATCTTAGAACTAGTCTTCAGTAACCTGTCTGGTTTACTGAAAGAGGAGGAAAAGAGCTGTGGGGGAGAAGAAAATTTCAGCAGCCCACAACAGGAAACCACAAAACTAGAAAAAGAGAAAGGACTGACTCAAGGAGAAGAGGCACCATCTGAACCCGAGAATGTTAAGGTGTATTCGAGAACAAAAAAGGGTAGGACAAAAGGAAAAAAGACTAAAAAGAAAAAGAAAAGTGAAGTGGAGAAACTGGATACTGAGATCTCTTATGAAAAGGGGGATAAGGAAAGCAAGATAGGAGGGAGGAGAGTGTTAGGATCCTACACAAGTTAAAGAATGAAGACCATTAGCTGGAATGTACGGGGTTTAGGGAGTGCAAAGAAGAGGAGACTGATTAGGAATGTACTACAGAAAGAGAAGCCAGATGTGGTCCTAATCCAAGAAACCAAACTCTCAGAGATAGACAGAAGGTGGATTCGAAGCATTTGGGGAACTAGAGGCTCACGTTGGGCTTTTGCACGGTTGCACCTTCTTGGGGAACTTCAGGGGGCTTACTAACGATGTGGAAAATGAGGAAATGGATTGCTTGGAGGAACTCATTGGGAGTTACTCGGTATCTATTAAATTTGAAAGAGCAGATGATGGAAAAGAGTGGGTCCTAACAAATGTGTATGGCCCTGGTCCCAATCCAAGAAACCAAACTCTTAGAGATAGACAGAAGGTGGATTCGAAGCATTTGGAGAACTAGAGTGACGCAACGTGGAAGCAATAAACTGGGCTGGCTATGCAAGCACCAGGCGAACCAAGTTTCTAGCGAAACAAGAAAGAGAGAAAATCTCTAGAGGAGAGAGAAAAGGTGGCGAGAATTGAATAGAAAATCTGAAGTGTGTATTAACTGAAAACAATAGCAGTATTTATAATACATCTGGAAATCATAGAATAACTAGGAAAGAACAACTAAGATAGATATCAAAACATCTAATCTGGATAGGATCGAATTCTTCTTGATCTTGATCTTGATCTTGATAGGATCGGATTCTTTGCCATGATCTTCACCGTCCGATCTCCATGCATGAATCTTGGAAGTCTTGGATTATCTTGATCTCTTGAATTCTAAATTATCTTGAATTCTTGAATTCTTGATTATCTTGAATTCTTGAATTCTTGATGGATCTTGAATCCTTTCTTGACTTATCTCTTTCTTGGATCTTGACTTATCCTTATCCTAGGAGCTGTCGCCCCTAAGGTGATGTGGGCCTTGGGACGGGCCTCCATCATTCTCCCCCACTTGGAAAGAACTCGACCCCGAGTTGTGACTAGGATATGCAAGTGTCATCTCTGGCAGGTAGCGATGGATGTCAGCAACATTGAAGGTCTTAGAGATACCCATATGATCTGGTAGGTCCACGACATATGCATTGTCGTTGATTTTCTTCATGATCTTGTATGGACCATACTTCCGAGGCTGCAACCTGTTGTATTTTCCCACGGGAATCCTTTCCTTCCTCAAGAATACCATAACTTCGTCACCGACGTCAAATACTTGAGGCCGACGATGCTTGTATGCTGCCAACTTGTACTTGGCGTTGGTTTGCTCTAGTTTCTGCTTCACGGCTTCTTGGACGGATTTGATCTGGTCCGCCATCTGTTCTGTGGAGGCACTGACACCGGGTACTCTGGGTAATTTTACTAGGTCCAGTGCATGATTTGGAACCTTCATGTAGACAATGGAGAATGGAGATCTACCTGTAGAACTGTGTACTGCATTATTATAGGCAAACTCAGCCTGTGCAATGGCAAAATCCCATTGTTTTGGTCTCTCCTGACATATACTGCGAATCAAGTTACCAAGGGTCCGGTTCACTACCTCCGTCTGTCCGTCTGTCTGTGGATGGGCTGTGCTGCTGAAATTGAGTGACGAATCAAATAACATCCATAGGGTCATCCAAAAGTGACTTAGGAACCTTGTGTCTCGATCTGATGTAATAGTCTTGGGTACCCCATGTAGACGGACAATCTCCCTGAAAAATAATTTGGCTGTTGCTGATGCATCTGTTGTTTTCTTGCATGGGAGGAAGTGGGCCATTTTAGAGAACCTGTCAACCACCACGAAGACGGGGTCCATGTTCCTTTGGGTTTTTGGCAGGCCTAGCACAAAATCCATGGACAAATCTTCCCAAATAGCAGTAGGAACGGGTAGGGGCATGTAGAGACCAATATTTTGGGTTTGCCCCTAGCTGTCTGGCAAATATAGCATCTACTCACAATGGTGGACACATCCCTCATTAATTTCAGCCAGTAATAACGCCCCTTAACTACTTCAATTGTCTTGTCCCTTCCCAGGTGTCCTACTAATCCACCCCCATGCAGGTCCCTGATGATCTTTTCACGGAGGGAGGTGCAAGGGATGCACAGTTGTTCCCCTTTCATAAGGAACCCATCATAAATGTGGGAATCATCTGCTGGCTGTCGATTCACACATTTCTCCCACACCTGTTGGATGTCCTCATCCTGGGCGTATAGGTCTTTTAGGCATTCAAAACCCACAATCTCAATACTGATGGTCTTGATGAGGGCTACTCTTCTACTAAGGGCATCGGCCACTTTATTCTGTTGTCCAACGTTGTACAAAATTTTGTATGGGAATTTGTCAAGGAAAGCAGACCATCTAGCATGCAAATCACTCATTAATTGTTTTTGCCCACTAAGATATTTTAGGGCCTAGTGGTCAGTGTAAAGAACAAATTCCTTTGCAATTAAATAGTGTTCCCATGTTTTCAAGGCTCTTATCACAGCATAGAACTCTTTGTCATAAGTGAACCACTTTCTCCTGGCTTCACATAATTTTTCACTGAATAAAGCAATGGATCTCTTTTCTTGGGACAATACAGCCCCTATACCAACTCCACTGGCATCACATTCAACTTCAAATAGTTTATCAAAATTTGGTAAAGCAAGGGCAGGGGCAGTACATAACTTCTCTTTTATGAGAGCAAAACTTTGCTCTTGTTCTTCTCCCCATTGAAATTTTCCCTTTTTCAAACATTCAGTAATGGGAGCTACAATACTGCTAAAATGCTTTAAATCGCCTATAGAAAGTTGCTAACCCATGGAAGCGTCTCACATCTGTGACATTTGATGGGGTCGGCCACTCCCTAATGGCTTTCACTTTTTCTTCATCTACTTTAATGCCTTCCTTGCTCACAATGAATCCCAGGAATAATAAATTATCACTCATAAAAGTGCATTTCTTCAAATTAGCATATAATTTATTTTCCCTCAATGCTTTTAGGACCTCCCTAATATGTCACATATGCTCAATAATAGATTTGCTGTAAATTAAAATATCATCAAAATATACCACAACAAATTTACCAGTAAAGGGACGCAGTACCTGGTTCATCAGCCTTATGAATGTGCTGGGTGCGTTGGTTAGTCCAAAGGGCATGACTAACCATTCGAACAGGCCATCTCTAGTCTTGAAGGCTGTCCTCCACTCATCTCCGGGGCAGATCCTGATCTGATGGTATCCACTCCTGAGATCGATTTTTGAGAAAATCACAACCTCATTAAGCTGATCTAGCATGTCGTCCAGCCTAGCAATGGGGAATTTGTAGCCAATAGTAATTTTGTTGATAGCCCTGCTGTCGACACACATTCTCCAACTGCCATCCTTCTTGGGTGTTAGCAAAGCTGGTACTGCACAAGGACTCATACTGACTTGAATGTGTCCCTTTTTCAACAATTCTTCTACCTTCTCCCATAAAATTTCATTCTCCTTAGGACTCATCCTGTAATGTGGGAGGTTAGGTAGACTAGCACCTGGAACAAAGTCAATATGATGTTGTACATCTCTCATGGGAGGGAGTTCATTTGGTAATTCATTTGGGACTACATCATGGAATTCATCCAGTAGCCCCTGCACTTCCACTGGAATTTTATTTTCCTCCAGGGTCTCATTCATATGTTCTCCCTTTACTACTAACAAATGTACCTCATGGGTATCCTTACATTCTTTCATAAATTCAGCAAGATGATGGGTAATAGTAAGAAAATTTTTCTCATTTGCTTTTAGGACCTTAGGAATATTCTTTTCAGCCATGGGTAACAAGGTGTAGCGTATACCTTCCTTTTCAAGTTGGTAGGTATTCTTCCTACCCATGTGCCTTGCATCTATATCAAATTGCCACGGCCTACCCAACAAAATATGGCAAGCATCCATGTCTACAATATCACAATATACTTCACCATTGTACTTACCAATAGAAAAGGGTACCTTGCAGCATTCCTCCACTCGTACACCGCCTCCTTCCTTGATCCACCCAATTGTGTATGGTTTTGGATGTTTTTCAAGAAGTAATTGTAACTTTTGTATGACATCCCTGCAAATAATATTTTCTTGATTGCCACTATCAAGTATTAAATCAAATAATTTACCCTTGACAGTACATCCAGTACGGAACAATCTGTGCCTTTGAGAAGTATCTTGATTTTTCTGGGACAACATTAATCTTCTCACAACACAAGTATACTCTTCATGTTCGTATGGACCCTCTTCATCTTCCCCATCAGGTCCACAGTATACTTCCTCCTCCACATCTTCTTCCTCCTCCCTTTCTACCATATTAACTGCCTTCCTCCTGGGACCGTCACTGGACCTATGTCCAACCTCATTACATTTAAACCATTTAATAGGAACAGGCTTTGCATAGGGATTACTGAGTTTAGGAGAGTTGGAAGGGTTACCTCGAGTATGTCCTCCTGTGGGAACCTTACCGGCGTTAGCTGTACTTGCCAGGTGAGAAGGCTGAACTGCCGGGACTGATTTGTTCCTGTCGACAGTTGCCGGCCTGTTGTCGCTCCCGTTGCACCGGCGATAATTATCACTACGTGCCTTGTCTTGGAACATCAATTCTGCTTCCTGCACACTAAGAACCATCTGTACACCAATTTTATCTCTGATGGACGGTCTCAAACCGCTCAGATAACGGGCTGCCTGCTAGTTATCACTTTCAGATAATTGATTTCTTTCAGCTAATCTCAAAAATTCAGATGTATATTCATTAACACTATGGGAACCCTGCGCACACCGTTGGTAAGATTCAAACATGTACTGTTCATTAACTGGGGGTAAAAATCTACCTCTTATAAGTTGTTTCATGCGCCTCCAGGTTCGAATAGGACCCCTTCCTTCTCTGATTCGGGTTTCTCTCATGCGTTCCCACCAAACAGATGCGCCTCCCTTTAATCGGAAAGCTACCAATTTTACCCTTCGTTCTTCAGGTATCTCCATGTACTCAAAGAAACGGTCAACTTCTATGATCCAATCTAAAAGTCCCTCTATGCCAAGATCCCCACTAAAAGTAGGAATATCTACCTTGAGTTTAAATTCATCATTATTCCTATGGGGATTGAAATTACCTTGATTGTGCCAATTTCTGCCGTTTCTGTCGTTGCCGGGAAGAACTGGAGCACCACCGAATTCTAACTCATCATCACTGTCGTCGTCAAGAACTGGACGTCGGAACGCAGCATTGACAGGTGGCCTGTCGTGGTCGTTTCCCTCGATTGGATGTGGATTCTCCCGATTCCGTGGAACAACCTCCCGTAACAAAGTTTGCAGTTGTTCAACCATCTCTGCCAACTGTTGTTCGATGTTACGTGTGGTCGTGCGCTGCTCTTCGATTACTCTCCAAACAGCTGTGAACCCCTAATCTTCGTCACGGGGTGGATTGCGACTGCTACCGTCTTGGTTGGCCATCTGACTGGGCGAACTCCCAGCTCTGATACCACCTGACGCAACGTGGAAGCAATAAACCGGGCTGGCTATGCAAGCACCGGGCGAACCAAGTTTCTAGCGAAACAAGAAAGAGAGAAAATCTCTAGAGGAGAGAGAAAAGGTGGCGAGAATTGAATAGAAAATCTGAAGTGTGTATTAACTGAAAACAATAACAGTATTTATAATACATCTGGAAATCATAGAATAACTAGGAAAGAACAACTAAGATAGATATCAAAACATCTAATCTGGATAGGATCGAATTCTTCTTGATCTTGATCTTGATAGGATCGGATTCTTTGCCATGATCTTCACTGTCCGATCTCCATGCATGAATCTTGGAAGTCTTGGATTATCTTGATCTCTTGAATTCTTGAATTCTTGATTATCTTGAATCCTTTCTTGACTTATCTCTTTCTTGGATCTTGACTTATCCTTATCCTAGGAGCTGCCGCCCCTAAGGTGATGTGGGCCTTGGGATGGGCCTCCATCATAGAGGCTCACATTGGGCTTTTGCACGGTTGCACCTTCTTGGGGAACTTCAGGGGGCTTACTAACGATGTGGAAAAATGAGGAAATGGATTGCTTGGAGGAACTCATTGGGAGTTACTCGATATCTATTAAATTTGAAAGAGCAAATGATGGAAAAGAGTGGGTCCTAACAAATGTGTATGGCCCCGATTCTACAAAGAAAGAGATCAATTCTGGGAGGAGTTGAGTGCAGTTAGAAGATTGTGGGAGGGGCCTTGGTGCCCAGGGGGAGATTTCAATGTTCTTAGGTTCTCTAGGGAAACAAACAACCCAAACCAGGGCATTACCCTTAGCATAAGAAAATTTAACAACTTGATTGAATCTTTTGAGCTAAAAGAACCACCAATGTTACTAGATGAGTTCACCTGGTCAAATTTTCAAGCAAATACAATTTGATCCAAGCTGGACAGGTTCCTCTTTATGGTAGACTGGGAAGAATTGTGGGAAAATCTCGTATCTAAAGCTTTACCTAGTGTGACTTCAGACCATTGCCCTATTCCTTTAGGACAAGAGGCACTTTTTGGTGGTCCTTCCCCTTTTCGGTTCAAGAACATGTGGTTAAAAGATCCCTCTTTTAAGTTAAGAGTAAAAGATTGGTGGGAAGAGGGAAGACCAAGAAACAGAAAAAAGGGGGTTAGATTTATGAGGACTTTGAAAGCTCTGAAGGGGAAAACTAAAGATTGGAATAAGGATCACTTTGGAAGAATTGAAGAGGGTCAAGAAAGAATTTCTTCTAGAATTGAGGAGCTAGACATAAAGGAAGCACAAAGAAACTTTAGTGAGGAGGAAAGAGAAGAGCGATGGAAGCTAAAGGTGGAGCTAGAAGAGATTTTAAGGAATGAAGAAATTTCTTGGAGACAAAAGTCTAGATGTAAGTGGCTTCAAGGAGACAAAAACACAAGATTTTTTCACTCTCTAGCAAGTGGGAAGAGAAGCAAAAACCTCATAACAACTGTGGTAGTGGATGGGATTGAGGTCAGGAGGGAGGAGGAGATAGTCAAGGTCTTTCTTGATCACTTTAAGGGCATATTCTCCAGAATGGAAGGGAATAGGCAAGACCTCCCTGAATTGGAGTGGATAGGGTGACTAATGTCCAATCTAGGGCCTTGGAGGCAAATTTTAGTATTGAGGAAATCAAAGAGGTCGTCTTCTCCATGGAAAGATCAAAAGCCCCTGAGCCAGATGGTTTCACCACGGCATTTTTTTCAAGAATGCTGAGAGTTTCTAGAAAAAGACCTAAAGAAAGTGTTTGATGAGTTTCACCAAAAAGGGGAGGTTTCACCAGGAACAAATGCCACATTCATTGTGTTAGTGCCTAAGAAGAAGGGAGCCAAAACCCCAAGGAATTTTAGACCAATTAATTTGGTGGATAGCCTATACAAAATAATTGCAAATGTCCTTTCAAGTAGGCTAACAAAGGTACTACCCACGATAATCTCACAAGCTCAAGGTGCCTTTGTGGGGGGAAGGCAAATTATTACCAAATCTTGGTGGCAAATGAATGTGTAGTTGAAAAGAAGAAAAAAAGAGGGAAAGGCTTTGTTTGTAAATTGAACTTGGAGAAGGCTTACGATTTGGTGGGCTGATTTTCCTTCTTGAAGTTATGGAAAAATTTGGTTTTGGAGAAAGGTGGAGAAAGTGGATAAAGGGTTGCGTAGACTCAGTGCATTATTCAATTTTGATTAATGGGGTTGCTAGAGACTTCTACCCAGCTAAAAGAGGATTGAGACAGAGGATCCTTTATCCCCCTTCCTTTTCACTTTGATTGCAGAGGTCCTAAGTAGAATGATTAGTAAGGCTGATTTGGATAATGCAATAAGGGGCTGGAGGGTGGGAAGGGTTGAGATGTGGTTACCCATTTACAGTTTGCAGATGACTTAATGCTTTTCTGTGATGACTTTAGCCCCAAGGCCCTTAGGAACTTGAAACTCCTTATTAGCTCCTTTGAGAGCTTATCCAAATTAAAGGTCAATTTGGGGCAAGGTTTTAAAGGCAAAAGGCAAAGGCGAGGCATTTGTGTCTCATAGGGGCGAGGCGTAAGCCTCAAGGCGTTTTGAGGCTTAAGTCTTGAGCAAAAAATAAAAGGATATAATCCATAAACAAGAAAGACAGGAAAACATAAAATTAGGATCTTATATGAATTGTCTTGTATGATATATTAGACATGGATTCATGGTTCAAAGTATCCATACACCCCCAATATTGCTGAAAGGGGTGTATTGAGTATCGACACTTCGAACAATGCATACCTTTTTTTCAATTTTTTTTAATTTTAAAAAGTTAGTTTTATATTATTTAATTATTAAAAAGAGTTTTTTTTAAATACTGTAAAAAAGGGGGTATCGGTACCCCAAAGAGACATTACGATTTGGGTTAGAGTCTTACTAAAGTAGTTTTTTCCCTAGAAAAACAAAACCATAGAAGTCAAACTTTTCAATTTAGGGATATGAACCAACATTGTTTTAAGAACAAGGCATTCCTATTTCCTTTCTTGCACTAGTATGCATTAGCAAAGAGTGTCCATCTATATGATACATGTGCTTTAGAAATAGTCAAATAGATTATCAAGTATGAGATAAATGAGCAAATGGGTAAGAATAAAGCATGCACAATAAAGCAAGCTATTTTCTTAACACAATTTATATGCAAGCTTTAAGTTATTTGTATGTTTATTTATTTGCTCATTACACCAATATATACAAAACAAGGCTTTTTGGTCTTAAATTTATGTTTGCCCCTATGTAAACCTTCATATTCCACATTAGCATAGGCCTAAGCATTGGACGTTTTGAGGCCAAAGGCTCAAAGGCGTAAGCCTTAAACAACTCAAGGCCTAAGCCATGTTGGTGGGGTCTAAGGCTATTGAGGCGAGACCTTTTTTTCCTGGCCTCACATCAAGAGCCTTTTAAAAGAATGATCTGGGGAAAAGCTGTCATGCGGGCCTGAATTTACAAGAAGAGGAAATCATCAAAATAGTAGAGGCCTTAGGTTGCGAAGTCAAAATTTGGCCCCTAGAGTACTTGGGGCTCCCTCTGGGCGGAAATCCACGTAATGAGAGTTTCTGGAAGCTAGAGATTTTCCAAAAATTGTCACTTTGGAAGAGGAGTTACATCTCTTTGGGAGGTAGGATAACCTTGATTAAAGCCACATTGGCTAACCTTCCCATTTACTTCTTGTCTACCTTTTGTATTCCTATCAAAATTGCAGGGTAACTGGAAAAATTAATGAGAGACTTTCTATGGGAATTGGGAGTTGATAAGAGAGACCATTTGGTGAATTGGGAACAAGTTAGTAGGCTTAAAAAGAAGGGTGGGCTTGGGCTAAGAAACTTAGTCCAAAAGAATTTAGCATTCCTAGGAAAGTGGTTATGGAGATTACCCCTAGAAAGAGACAGGCTCTAGCACAAGGTCATTGCTAGCAATACATGGTATTTCAGACAATGGTTGGGACTCAAAGGTGGCACTTTCCACAAATTCAACATCTCCTTGGAAAGCAATTTATGAGGTCTATCCTTTCTTCCTTAATCTCATTCAGTATGATGTGGGAAATGGTAAGTTTGTGAGCTTTTCAACTTCGGGTTTGGAAGGGGTCTTAGGGATTCGGAATGTGAGTCTCTCATCTCTCTTTTGTCCAGACTTGACTCGGTTTTTTTGGACCAAATTGTTGAGGATACCAGGGCATGGTCAATCTCCACCACTGGTCTTTTTACTTGTGCTTCCTTCTTTAACTTCTTAACTCAGCCAGCTACCTTGGAGGCAATATTCCCGGTGAAAGAAATTTGGAGTAAGCCAATCCCTCCTAAGATTCAGGCTTTTTGTTGGGTAGTCTTCCTTGGAAAGAAAAACACTTGTGGTATGCTACAGAAAAGAAGGCCAAATAAGTGCCTCTCCCCTCATGTGTGCAGCCTATGTAAATGCAATGGTGAAACTGTTTCCCATATCTTTCTATTTTGCCCTTTTGTGCTTTGTATCCGGGAGAATCTTTGTTCTCTTTTTGGGTACAGGTGGAATCATCCACAGGAGGTGGTGGGCCTTTTTGACCCTAGCTTCATGAGGCAACCAAAACAAAGAGGAAAATTATTATGGAAAACAGCAAGGGCTGCCTTGGTTTGGACTATTTGGGAAGAGAGGAATGGAAGAATTTTCAATAAAAAAAGCAGATCAGAGATGGAAATTTTTGAAACAATAAAGTTAAAAACTGCTCACTGGGTAAAAACTCTGGAAGACTTCAAAGTCTTCTCTTTGAATGACATCCTGAGACCTTGGAAGGAAGTGGCTGTATCAACCCAAGGAAAAGAAAAGTTTTTTTATGGAGTGGAGAGCCCCAGAAACAAATTTCATGAAGCTGAACTTTGATGGAAGCTTCCTTGGTAACCAAAATGTAGCTGGGATAGGGGGTGTCTTCAGAGATTCAGGAGGAAAGGTGTTAGCTTTGTATTCAGGGCCTCTAGAAAATGGGGATGCACTGACTGCAAAGCTAATTGGACTCCTGCAGGGATTAAGATTTGCTAGGTACTTTGGGTTCCTTAATTTGGAAGTGGAAGGAGACTCTCAAGTGGTCATCGCTTGGAAAAGATGTTGCACCCAAATCCCATGGATCTATAGGCATATTTTTAGGGAGATTGTGAACATTGTAAGGGAGTTGAATGTTACTTCCAAATGGGTGAGAAGAACAGCAAATGGGATAGAAGATACTCTAGCTAAACAAGGGGCTAGGAGACCCAATTATTTTGGGCTGAACTGTAAATCTGTAATTTGGAAAAGAACACTTTCACCCTGTTGTAATTTTCTGTTATAACTCTAATAAAATATTATCCCATTGATCAAAAAAATAATTCATAATTCTATTAGACTACTTATCCTTCAAACATCATCAAAACAACTCTCAAATAACAAACTAGGTTGATTGCAAGAACTGAGAATAGAAGAATTCAATGCCTAATACCTAATTTTGAGTAGATAGCTCCCGGTGATGCCCATGGTATATCTTGGTCAAATAGACAAGATCTATGATACGAACCCATTTTCTCTTAATTTTGTCAATTCCTGATCAATCTTAATTTTGTCAATTTGATACTAGAAATTTCTTATCACGTAAGTTCTTTGTCAGTAGTAAGCCATACAATTAAAATCACCCTACTTTTTTTTATCAGCAACAGAGAAAGCACCCTAATTTTTCTGATAGATAACAGTAAAAGGCTTTTTAGTACTGAAATAAAATGCTAGTACAGAAAGAATAAAAAATGGTTAGCCTTGGAAAACCACCAAGAGCATTACAGTTACAACTCCCTTTAGTAAATCAAACCCCAATACATTTGTTCCCTTCCCACCCTTTGCCCTACCAGTCCATTAACCAATCTAGGCACCCGTTTTACAAATGCTCCCAACCCTTGTGTTAATTGCTTCAATTCTCTTATGATGCATCAATATTTCCAAGGCCCATCGGCCCCATCCTGATTATCCCCTAGGCCACCCAGTTACAACCAGTGAATCACCTTCTACAATGCAGAATCATAAAAAATACTAAAAGAAAGCATCAAAATATAGGAAATAGACTTCACCTACATTGTCCCCTTTCAGATTTACTCTTCTTGTTTTCTTTTCTATTTTTGTTTTTTTGGCCATTTTCTTTTCTGTTTTTGTTTTTTTTTTGGTCATTTTCTTTTCTGTTTTTGTGTAGTAATATTTTCTGAACTGTTACAATAAGAACAAAACAAAAGAAACAAAGAAAAGACTTCCTCACAAACACATTGTGGACAACCAGACTCTTGTACACAATTATACACATACCAGTCATGCATACAAAAAGCTTACAAGGTTTCAATAGCATCTTCTATTAGATTCAAGAATATAGGAATAGAAACATGTATCCGAATATGTTAACAAACAGTTGCAAAACATGTCACAATTTCATAGAAATAAAATTAGCCAATTATCATATACATGAACTTCAAAAAACATTTCTAGATCATTTAAAGTTTCCCATTTGCATATGCATCTAAAATTTCCTTTAAACAGACAGAGAAACATATTGGATAAGTAACAGTTGTCAAAACTATGATACTCCTCAAATCTATTATATGACAATTTTACATTTCACGGTTTTCTCCATCTGAGGGTGGGGCTTGGTGCAATGGTTGGGTTGCTCCATTGTGACCTGGGTGACCAGGGTTCAAATCTTGGATACAGTCTCTCTGTATGTGCAGGGATAAGGCTGCGTACATCTGTCCCTCCCTAGATCCCGCATTGGCAGGAGCCTCATCACTGGGCTGCCCTTTTACAATTCTCTCCATCTGTTACTTGCATGGCATCACATAAATAGACATCTATTTGGTACTTACACAGTTACACCATGAGTTTAATTTTTCCTATTAAAAACTTTTAGCTAACATATTTATTGATAATGGAAAAAATAATAAAGGAATTGGAGGAGAGATAAATTATGCAAAAGACAAGTCCTTCTAAGAGAATGCTTATTAAAAAAAGTCATTCTAGGAGAATGGAGGAAAGGAACTCAAAACCAGTAGGACAGGGATGCATACAAGCATTACAATAATAATCCCCAAGATCCCAAAACCTAATATAACTTCCACTACATCCAGACATTTTCCAATCTGATATGCTATATATTTTCGGTAAAGACATTACTCAACCCAGATGAACAAAGAACCTTTTTTATTAGTGCCTATATGGGAAAGTGGAGGACCTTCTAATAAGGTTATTCTATCATCCTATAGAATTTTCCAGAGAGAGAATTCTTCCTGCAGGGGGCTGATTGAGTGACTTCCACCATAACTTGAGAGTTCCCTTGAATGTAAATTCTTTGAAAACCTCTAATATAGGCCCAAATAGACTTCCCATGACTCTGTAGTGCTTATAGAGCAGATGCCTGCATTTCTAGTAAGTGCCCTTTGATTTGGTCCATTACAATTACATAACAAAACTGTGATTGTCCAACTTGGCAGGTTCTCTCCAAATGACCCATCAAAATTCATCATAATCCAGTTGTCACCCAGGATTTTCCACTGAATATGGACTAAACACCTTTTGAGGGGTTTTCCACTGTATAAGTATAAAAGGAAAGAGAAAAGGAAAGATCTTGTATAATCAATAAAATAAAAACCTAAGAAAATGAATGAAAAATATGAGAGTATTACCACTATATTATCATTTTAGGCTTACTTATTCTAATAGTTAACACTCAGTCAATCAGATAATTACAAGATTAATACAACATAAATTTAAAACCTTGAAAATGACCAGTATGATTAACAAACTGATAACTGGACCACAAAAAAAGAACCACTGCAATAATAACAATGGGCATGAATCCCACAATTTCTAAGAAAGATGATTTGTACAACATGGACACTTTTTGAAGGAGAAGTTCATATTTACGGAATATAGTTAAGCTGATACTTAAAGCTTGTAATAGATCCTACATCAAGAAAACATAAATGATGAAAGAACGACCTGAAATGTAGGAAAATCCAAAGCCCAAATGACAACTACTAGACTGATATTAGTGGACTTTCAACCTATATTATCATGTTATCAACTATCAAGGCAAAAAGGCAACCAGTCAATTTTCAGTAGACCAACCTTATTGATGTTAGAAGTTCTCACTATTTCTATAAAGTATTCCTTATAAAGCCTAGCAATCTAAGACATACACCAGTAGTCAAATTTTGAAGAGCTTAAAATAAATTCCTAAAGTTCATCAAATCACATAACAAACTTATGCAAAAAGGGAACGTAAAAGTAGAACCTATATAAACTTAACCACAAACAGCATATTGTTGCCAAAGCAATTCAGTTATAAGGAGTAATACATATTCTATAAAATACTATTTCACAGTACAAAATAGACATCTCCAAGGAAAAAATGCACGTAAAGAAACTAAGAAAGCAGATTTAGAATTTTAGATAATATCGGAGTGATAATAGCCAACGCATTTATATTATACAACAGGAAATCTAACTGAAAATGACAAGTATAATACAGGAATCATGTCATAAATTTCAAGATACATAGATGTTGACAAAAAGTAAAAGAGAAATTGTGGTGAAAGCTCTTAAAATTTAGACTTAAGGTCATCTCGTGTTTGCCACATAAATCACTGAAGAAACAGGAATTTCCAGATACTGAACAAAATGAAAAGTTCAAAACAGTGACACGCACACAAACACATTACATCAAGAACTAAATGCAACCAAAAACCAACTTAGATTAAAATTTGTCCTAGACCCTACAACCCCCAACAAAGATCCCAACATCTTAATTTTACAGACGCATTCAAGCATAAACCACAAGAGATCAACATATAAGCTGGACATGTTTAACTGCAGAACCCTAACACCAGCAATAAACACATACACGAGGATTCATCTCTCTCTAACGGAAATAGAAACCATTCAGAAGTTCTTTACTTTAGGCATAAAACCCACTTCGGATTCGCTATAAAAAAAGTAATGGGTGTCCACTGATTTTATAAAAACATTAGAAACGAGAGAGAATTTGGAGAATTTTTTAAAAAAGGGAAAGGCACGCAATCGATCAAAATCTCTGTTCTTATTATCTCACAAAAATCACAATGAGAGAAGGGCAAGGCTCTCTACCTCGCGCAGACCAACGAAGCAAACAATATCGAAGAAGGCGTTTTTTATGCTCTGTGCTCAGATCTTCTGTTTTGAACAGAGTTCTCTCGAAAGGTCAAGCAGAAGAAAGAAGCAGTAGCGTTGGATTGCGTTTCAAGATATGCGCATAAACGTTCTGCAGGCACGCGAAATAAATGGGAGCATTTCTAAATTTTTATGCTGTGATGTGCTTAATCCATGCTTACTGTAAACGAGAGAGAGAGAGAGAGAGAAAGAGAGAATATTCGTACAAGGGCGTTTTAGTCCTTTACAAAACTTTAAGCATGTGATGACATTTCTAATTTGGTAATTTCGCAAAGTAACGACTTTAATAAGCCCAGCAGAATGGCAAAACCCATCGAATCAGTAGGCCGAACACAGTTGATGAAATCACAAGGGATTAATTATAAGTGATACGCGTTCAACGGTCAGATTGATGTTTGAACTTTTGTAAAATTTCTGACCGGTGATGAATGATGCGCGTACCTATGATCTTAAATATGTATGACTAGCACCCTAGCACTGCTGTTTAGCCAGTTGTAAAACAACTATTTAAACTAGAAACTAGATAATGAGTAATGACCTTCCTCCTCATTATGGGCCAACTGCACCCATAGTTTACTGGGGGCCCACTGTTCACATGGCATATCTTTGGAGTCTTTTGGCCTGAATTTTTATATTTGATTTGAAAAACATTAAATTAAGCTTGATTTGTTATGAAACCTATAATGCATTCTACATATTTTTTTTTTGTAAAAACCATTCTATATAATTAATAACTATTTGATACATATTTGATTTGAGATAAAAGGTACCATGTCTAATGTCTTGCCTATACTTAGCTTTGGCTTCACGTCAAAGACATAAAAGTTAAATTAGAATATTTTAATATGATATAATGTTAATATATTCAACACTCCACTAAACCTAAATATTGCAGTTGAAGTATGTCAGTCAAAAAATCATCGGCCAAATCAATATGTTAAATTTATGCATCTTATCTTATCTTTTAAATATATATATATATATATATATATTAATAAGAACTGTGTGCTCTTTACATTCAAGAAATAGAATCTATTCATACGAATAGATCCCATGTGTGAGCACCCATTTCCTATTAATAGATATATATAAGATAACAATAATTATTAATTATTATAGTAATTAATTATTCTAATTTAATAGTTATTGATTATTATAATAATTTAATAAATATATAATTAGCGATTATAATTAATAATTATTGTTATTAAAAATATTGTTAATAACTAGATATATATACTTTAATTTTACTTTAAATTAGAATTATAAATATTGTTATTAAAAAATACTATTAATAAATTTAGTAACCTGGATTTAATAATTACTGATTATTACAATAATTTAATAAATATACAATTAGTGATTATAATTAATAATTATTGTTATTATAGATATTGTTAATAAATAGATATTTACTTTAATTTCACTTTAAATTAAAATTATAAGTACTGTTAATAAATTTAGTAATTATTGTTATATTAAAAATAATTAAAAATGTTATTAAAAGTATTGTTATTGAGTATTTAATAAAATATTATAATTACTGACTATTACTGATAAATATTGTTAATTTAATTTAACTTTGGTAATTATTAATTTAATAAATATTGTTAATAAATCATATTCATAAATTTAAGAATTAATGTTATATTAAAAATAACAATAATATCATTAAAAATACCATTAATGATTATTTAATTAAATAGTATGAATACTTACTATTATTGATAAATGTTGTTAATAACGTTCTAACAACTGACGGTTCGACCGTCCGGTTTGAACGGATGGCCCGTTCTAACAACAAAAATTACAAGCAAAAAATTACGGAATCATTCTAGCCACTGATTTTCGGGTCGACGGTTCGATCATCCGGTTCGAACGACAGTCCGTTCTGACAACAAAAATTATAGGCAAAAAATTGAGTTTGTGAGGTTCATTAAGTAGTATCATACGTGTTATGTCATTCGAGCATGTGACTCATATTGACCCGAAAACATAACCATTCTAGCCACCGATTTTTGGATCGATGGTTCAACCATTTGGTTCGAACGGGCGACCTGTTCTGACAACAAAAAATTACAAGCAAAAAATTATGCAACCTTCTGTCCACTGGTTTTCAGGTCGACGGTTCGAACAGACGACCCATTCTAACAACAAAAATTACAAGCAAAAAATTGAGTGTGCGAGGTCCATTGAGCAGTATCATATATGTTATGTCATTCGAGCGTGTGACTCATACGACCCGAAAATGGAACCGTTCTGGCCACCAGTTTTCGAGTCAACAATTCGACCGTCTGGTTCGAACGGATGACTTGTTCTGACAACAAAAATTAAAAAAAATAATAAAAAAACAACCAAAAACCATTGAACGGGTCAACGAGTTAACAGTTCGACCACTCAGGTCAATGGGTCATTGACCGATTCAACGGTTTTTGGCCAGGGACCAGGATTGGGGTAAAAACAGAACTAGTTGCCTGGACAGTTCCCAATTAAAAAAAAAAACAGACGACCCATTCTAACAACAAAAATTACAAGAAAAAATTGAGTGTGTGGGGTCCATTAAGTAGTACCATATGTGTTATGTCATTTGAGCGTGTGACTCATACGACCTGAAAATGGAACCGTTATGGCCACCGGTTTTCGGGTCAACGGTTCGAGTGTTTAGTTCAAACGGATGGCCTATTTTGATAATAAAAATTAAAAAATTAAAAAAAAATGACCAAAAACCATTGAACAGGTCAATGGTTCGACTGCTCAAGTCAATGGGTCATTGACCGATTCAACGGTTTTTGGCTAGGGACCATATCAATGGGTCAACGAGTAGGCGGTTCCATTCGCAAGGCCCCCTCCACTAGTCATAAAGAGAAAGAAGGAAAAAAATTATACTGTTGAAAATACATAATACCATAGGGTTTTATCAATTGATTGGTTATAAGTTTTTCTATTATCTTTGTGGGATTCAATATAATGTCAAAATCTAAGGGCTCATTTGGTTTACAGGAATAGGGGTTTGGAATTGGAATCAAAATGGTCGACTTCAACTATTTGGTTGGGAGGAATCAAAATCCCATTCTCATTCCTAGTGGAATGGGCATTCCCCCATTTGAGGGTAGGGGTTAGCATTTGGTTTATTCGGTTAAAAACCGAACCGAATAAACCAAAATTTAAAAAACCAAAATAAAAAAGGAAACTAAAACCGAATTACAAGAAAACCGAAATAACCAAAACCAAAATTTCCGATTCAATTTTCTGTTATTTGGGTTAAAATTTGAATTTAATTAATATATATATATTATATATATTATAACATATATTATATATTATGAAATTGAATTTCATTATAATACATTATATATAATATATAAATATATAGCATATTATATATTAAATGTTATATATTGTATCTTATATATTACATATTATATAATGAATTTTAGTTAATTCGGTTTTTTTGGTTAACTGGATTTCTAACTCTGAAAACCAAAAATCGAAATTACTAAAAACCAAATTATCCAAAAATCGAAGAAATAAACCATAATTTTTTATTTAGTATTTCGGTTTTAACCAAATAAGGCTCACCCCTATTTAAAGGAATGGTCATTCCCTCCCCCTCCCTTGGGAATGAAATCCTTTCCCAACTGATTCTAATTTCTATTTGAACAAATAACCTAAGGGAATAGAACATTCCAATTTCTAGATATTTCAATTTGGATTCTTACTATAAATTAAATGGACCCTAAATGGCTTTTCGTATTTTTACCTTTTTGTCTTTACTTGTATCAACACTTGATACATGCCCTACCCTACTATGAACAAATATATATACATACATGTAGTCATAACTTGGGATAAATAAGCACCAATATCAAAAGTTAGGGGATAAATATGTTGTTTGAAGTATGAGCTAATTAAGGGTTCATTTGGTTCACAGCTAGAAATGGAATCATAATCAACTATAATGGATTCTCATTTTCAAGAAAGGGGGAGGGAATTGGCTCCTATTTTTTTTTAAAACCTTGTAGGGATAAGTTGATGTTTTTATTTTTATTTTTTTAGATTTTTATAGTTTTTAGGGGGCAAATTTTTGAAACTTTGTAAAAAAAATGTAGTGCCAAAAAGATATGATACGATAAGAGCTTTGACCAATCAAATCCTCTACGATTTTTTATAAATACCACCTGATTAGTTTCCACTTTTATGATATTAGTTGATTGTTTACAAGCTTCTCAAGTATCACGTCTTTCCGTTACTACAGTTGAACCCAAGTTTGCATGGTGGTTTCAGTTTTCATCATCAATGGCTTGTGTTGGAAACTCTCTCCCCCACTACTATGGCTATTAAAAGGATGTAATTTTCCCATCTGGCTGTCTCAATCTCTGTTTCAAGCAACTCTAGGCCTCATTAGTAGCTTCCCCAATGTTCAAATATAGCACTTCTATAGGGTATAAATAGACTTTGTGCAAATAAAGAAAACAGGTCAAAAGGGTTTAAAAAACAAAAAAAAAAAAATTATTCCTATTTCTTTCTTTTTGTAAGTGTTTTAACCTTGTATAACATGTTATATAGTATTTTATGACCTACATGTAGACCAAAGGCATGTACTATGCACATTTACATAAGGTAAAGATATAAGTTAATGTTATATAATCAGATTTATCTTTTATGATATGCACCAAAACCAAGACAAGTATCCCCTTTCTAATAGTATAGACAATAAAAGCAATGTAAAGAAAATGTTGAATTTCCTATAAAATGTGGCTTAAAATATTGATGGCTACTTCATGTAGCAGCCTACTGTTTTGGTGATCGAACTCATGACAGCACGCATCATCTTGCATGATAAATATTAGTCTGAACCACTTGATTTGCACGCTTTTCTTTTTCAAACATTTATGTTGGGCTTGTAGATCAATTAAGCCAATTATAGAAGTCTGTCTGCATTATCCGTAGTGCATGTATTGGGTTGGAACTGGTGCACACCCAACTAAACATAGACTCAGTTCCATAAATGCTTTAGGTGATTAGGTCTTACCAAAGCATTGAATCTAGTAAACAAGAGCTATATCCACCATATTGTAAGATGACCCAATCCTATTATGACCCTTTGACTAGTAAATGCGTGATGCATCTATCCATGATAGATCTAAATAGGGATGGAAACAAATCGAGCCTTTTACGAGCCATTCAAGCTTGGCTCATGAAAAGCTCGATTTAGTTCAGTTTAAATCAAGTTTCAAGTCGAACTTGAGCCCAATATATAGGCTCATTTCTAATCGAGCTGAGCTTGAACCTAATATAGCTCAGCTCGTAAGACATGCAAGCCTAATCGAGCCTATACATAAAAATATATAAATAAAAAAAAACATTATATCTAATATTTTTAGTTTTTATATGTAATGCTTTTAGTTTTTATATGTACAATAATTTTTTAATGGGTCATTTACTAAAACCTACCATATAGTTTGCAATCAATTTACTTAATCAACCTTCTATTAGATGAAAGTGGAAAATGAAAGTTTTAACACTAACATCCATTCAAATAAATTTAATCAAAAGAAACTAAAAGCAAAATTGTCTTTTTTGCCCCTAGTAAAACATGGACAACCACTATATTTTTCTCTAATTGGCCAATTTTGTTTTCTAGACAAAAAAGTGTTAGGGGTACTTTTGGAATAAACAACCATGGATCCATACCCTTTAACATTTTCCACTTAGTTTAGGGGTACTTTTGGAATAAACAACCATGGGTCAATTCCCTTAAACATTTTCAACTTAGTTTAGGTGATCATGTTACTATTTTTATATGGCAAAACAAATGGTTCTTAATGAAAGGCCGATTAAGTAAATAGATTGCTAACTAAAAGGGGTGTTTTAGTAAAATGCAAACTATAGGTAGGTTTAAATAAATTTGTGAAATTGTTGGGGGTGTTTTAGTAAATGGCCCTTTTTAATTTTATAGGAAGCTTGGATCACAATCGAGTTATAGCTTATAGGCTTTTGAGTTGAACTAAACTCAAGATCAACTCTATAGCTTGAATCAAGCTCAAGCCTCGTGGCTTTTTGAGGAGTCGAGCTCGAAAAAACCAAATATTCAGCTTAGCTTGACTCAAATCCACCCCTAGATCTAAATATAAACTCTGACCCATTTCTATATTTGTTATTTCTTAATAAAAGAACTCATAAAAGAAATTTGTGCATGGGTTTCAATATTAGAAATTTGTTCAAGTTTGGAATGGTGGTTTTGGGTTTTGACATCAGTTTGGGGTGAATAAAGGTCTATATTTTGGGTTAGGAATTGCAGTGGGGCGGGTATGGGGTAGGGATCATATTCCTCATCCCTCGTCCTCGTCCCCGATCCTTGTCGGGGATAAAAATTGTCCTCCATCCCCAATCCCAACAAGGACAAGTTCTCCGCAGGGACCTGAATCCCCGAAATATTTTTAGTTAACAGTATTTTTTGAAAAATAATTTTACTCAAAATAAATAAATAATTTAATATATAAATAATGTAAATAATATCATATATAATAATATAATCGGGATCGGGGTGGGCAGGGACCTCAATCCCCATCCCCGTCCCCACCCCACCAAAGCAAGAAGTCAGTTCCCCATCGAGGATGGTGAAAATTGCCATCCCTATTTAAGGTTGGTTTTGGATTGGTAGTTTCAATCCATTTAATTCATACACTTGCTTTATTAGATATTGTCAAAATAGGTACAAAAGAGATTTAAGAGGATATAAAAGATTTATTAATTAGGAGAAAGGAAATGCTACAAACATTGACTATTCATGTGCATGCGAGAGATAGAGAGATAGAGTGATAGAGTGAGAGAGTTTTAAGAATGATTTACTAGAGAGAATAATGTTAGAGAGTTTTAAGAATGATTTACTAGAGAGAGTTTTAAGAATGATTTACTAGTGAAAAGTTATAATTTAATTTAAAAGCAAATAACCATGAGTGTGAGAAATTAGAGGAAGAGGAGGCCATGTGACCAGGTAAGAAGGACTCTTGGCCTCCCTCTTTCCTCTATCTAATTCTGATATAGATATGTGGACAAACATCTATAGATATGATACACAAAGTGCCATATAAGGCATAAGACCTAAGCAGGTTTCACACCCAACCCAATAAGATCCATGGAAGCAAGTCTAGTTCATTTTTCGAAATCATGTCATTTTACTAGTTAAGGTTAGATGTTGGGTCAATCCTCTCCATTGCACGCCCTAATTATCTAACATAAGTTATTTCATTAATTGCGATTTCAATAAAATTTGCTCCAATGCTTATTTAAAAGAATTATTATGTATACTATTTAAAATGTAATTGTCCACATGAATCCTTTTGAGAGTGTAATCTGTCATATATAAAAAGAGAATGCAATGTACTTGATCATAAAAGAATAGGTAAAGTTAGACAATAAGGAGATTTGCGATTCACAACTTCAATATTTTTGTGGCCCAAACTCTACATGGAGATGTAATTTCAGTTCATTATAGTTTATGTTCTTTTGCCAAAAGAAAATGCAGTTGCCCTTGCTAACTTATTCTTTCTCTTCCTTGTACTACTACCCAAGGTTTTAAAAATGACTTAGAAATGGAATTGCTTTGGCCATCGTTTTTTTGGATCGGCGGTTTTATCGTTTGGGTCAAAAGGTTCAAATGGTTTAAACACTTTTACAGGTGATATTTCATCTTATCCACTAGACTGAAATATTAGGGTAAGATGCATATAAATATCATGAGAAAGAAAGTTTGAGAATGAGAGTGAGATTTGAGAAGCTGTTGGCTGAGAAAGTTTAGAAAAGAAAGAAGACTAGGAGAGAAGAAGGAGGAGGAGGAGGTCACTTGTAGCAACGACGATGACGGTGACCTATAGTGACGACAACAAATGGTGACCTACAATGGCAACAACAATGACAAACTACAGTGGCAATGGCGGCAACTAGAGTTGTAAATCGAGCCGTACCGTGTTGGCATGTGGGCCGAGTCGGGCCGTACTTCCCTCCCCTAGGATACTTTGGGGGGTCGGCTCTACCCGTGGCATGACACAAGCCCGCAGGACCAGGCCAGGCCACAAACCGGCCCAAGCCATGTTTTTTTTTTTATTTTGAAAAAAATAATGAAAAAGTTTAGCATAAATTAAAAAATAGACAAAAAAAAAGATCTTAAATTTTGATTTTATATGAATTTTGATGTATACAATATTGTTTATATGTGCAATAATAAAATTGAATTTTTATGTATAAAATATGAAATAATATAATATTGTTTATATATGCAATAATATAATAAAATTTTATTTTATATGAATTTTGATGTATACAATATCATATGGGCCATGGACTTGAAACCCCAAGCCTGGCATGGCCCATATGATCGTGATGTGCCTGGCATGACCTACAATCTGTTATGACGTTCTGCTCGTGACATTGCCCGATTTACACCTCTAGCAGCAGTGAACTACAACAGCAACGACGACGACGGAACTAGATATGAGATTTCTCTCAAATCTCACACACTCTCTCTCACAGATTTCTCATCTAGATTGCTCTCCCAAATCTCTAAATCTGAGATCTCTCAGTTCTCTCTCACACATATCTCTTGACTAATCTCTCTCTTTATTAGATCTCAAATCAGAGAGATACGAAGTTCCGAACTTCTCTTTTTTATTCTTGTTTTGTCATAAGTAATAAACTACGAACTGTTGTCTGGGTCAAACGGTTCAGCAGTCAAACCGTTTGAGTCAACGGTTAATTGACCAATTCAATGGTTTTTGGCTAGGGACTGGGTTTGGGGTAAATCAAAACTGGTCGCCTGAACAGTTCCCAATTTGAACGGTCCAACCGTTCGGATCAATGATGGATTGAAAACATTGTTACTACCCAATCCCTTAAGAATGTTGTGCTTTTTTAATTTAAAAATAAATATAAAATATAAAATAGGAAGCTAATTAAACTTGTTCGTAATCAATCTTGTTTATCTCAAACTAGGAAATTAAGCATAACCACTTCCTTAAAGAACATGGGCATCTTTTGGCACCAACCTATGCATTGCATGGTTCTCTCCTAGGGATGGCAATGGGGCGGGTTTTGTAAATTCTAGACCCTAACCGGCTCCCTAGACCTCTCGATCCATACCCTCCCCAAACCCCTTAGTGGGTTGGATTTTCATAATCCAAATCCTCTCCATATAAGAGAATGCAAAACCCTAACAAACCCTAACCTCCTTGCATTTAAGGGTGGGGGTGAGCAAATGGGTAGGTTCTACCCGGAACCGGATGGAACCGACCTCGACTGGTCTTGAACTGACCCTACCCGATTTGGTTCCTGGGTCTAGGGGTTTACTCTACCCGAACCAACCCGATGAACCAACATTAGTTGGCCTTGGAATCGGACTTGCCTTGAAATAAACCCCATAATATTTTTAAGGATGTGAAGATTTGAACCCAACACTCATGGTTACAAAAACCATGGTCTCACTTGACCATTGAGTTACTTAAGTGATTTGATCATTTGTTTTCATTCCAATTGAATGTGTATAAAAATATTGTAAAAAGTAATATTTGCAAAACTTAAATTATAATGACAAATCTTGAACCATATATTAATATATTATGATAATTTTCATATTAAATTACTCATTTTAACCAAAAAAGATAATATAAGTTTTAAACTATATATTATCATTATTGAAAATTAAGTATTTTAAGGACATGTTTCATTTTTTTTGAAGGGGGAGAGTACAAAAAGAATAGGTTCCATGGGTAGACCTTGGAATTGACCTCGGAACCACCAAGGCCATAATCAACCTTGGAACCGACCTTCATAGGGTAGGTTCCAGTTCCAAAAACCTAAAGCCTACTAGGTTCTCCATGGAACCAGACCAAACCGGCCCATGCTGACCCCTAATGGAGTGGGTTGGATTGGCAAGTTGGGTCCAAAACCCACACTAATTTAATTTCCTATATATATATAAGTAATAAAATTATGCTAGAAGCTACTATCATGCTATAGGTTTTGCCGGCTAAATGTTAACTTCTAAAAGAAAACTAAATATAACAATTTATTTAGCACAAAAAAATACAAGTATCTTTTCAATTATTTTGATCATATATATACATATTTTTTTATAAAAAATAAATAATATAATAAATTTACAAAAATACAATATAAATAATATATTTACAAATAAATAAATAACATATATATATATATCTGTGTGTGTGTTATATATTTATATGAATAAATAAATAGCATATATATTGGATCGGATCTCCTCGAATTGGATAGAGGTGATCCAAATCCGATTCAATTTATGATCGAATCCTATTTGATCCAAAGATCCGAAATTGACAAAATAGGATCAAATAATAATAGTAATAATAATAATAATAATAATAATAATAATAATAATAATAATAATAATAATAATAATAATAATAATAATAATAATAATAATACAAAAAATCCGATTGACTCTTGATGTAGGGTGATTTGGCCCGACCTAATAATAGGGGGACACGTGGGCACGACCTAACTAGCAGGATGACAGTTTAGTCCAATGCACCAAGTCTACAACGGATCGAGCTTGAATAACCAAACCACATCGGGGCAAGTCCACCTCGGGACGAGTTCACCTCGGTGCATAATCGCATCAGGACCACCTCGGTCCCAAGGCACTTCGGCATTCGTACCAGGTCGGATCCAAAGGGCACTAGCTCAGGTAATACTGACCGACCACTGCATGGCAACCCGAAGATCTCGCCACCAGATTCCACGCCTCACAGGATCACGCCTCGTAACAACTAACATTATCTCCCCCGTCCGATTCGGGCGGAAGTGATGAATCTTATCAGTTGGCAGCGTTATCCCCAATTAACGCGGAAACAGACCTCATCGTAACGAGGATCCCGGAACCGCTCCGCGAAACCCGTAGAGTCTCCACTATATAAAGGCTCCATCCCTCGGGGGTGAAAAGTACGTGTAATCTCTGCTCTCTAGCTCTCTTGCATTCTAAGCTATTATCAGCTCGCAACCAAGTATTAACTTAAGCATCGGAGTGAACTCGCCGGGTAAGCAACCCTGGGTTCTCTGATTCACTTTTTGTAGATCAACCGAGTCCATCGTCTACTGGAAGTCAAATCACCTCCATCTGGGAGTAGCTGGATTGCGCTACATCAACTCTGATTGGCAAGATGAACCAAACAACAATGATTGGAATTCTACTCTAATTCCTGTGTGAATCAAATAGGCATTAGAAATAGGTGGTTCTGATTCTCATTGTTAGAGATTTTCAATTCCGATTCCAATTCGAGAACTAACCGCGAATCAAACGACCTGGGTTTCACCTCCGGCTCGGTCGGAGTTTGGACTTGGGTTAACCTTAAACCCGGCCGAGCTTGCCTGACTTCATACCATTAGACCGATGAAAAGCAATAGGATTCCCTCCCTGGTCCCTGCACTGCAAATCTGCAATAGTGTAATTGGTGACGGTCAGGTCAATTCCTTGGTGGTAGCCAAATAAGTACCGGACGGCCAACGTACGTAATAATGCTTTTCTTCTACGATTATCACTCTCGAGTCACCCCTCTGCTCTGCGTCGTCTCGTCACTCGTCACTCGCCACTCGCCGCTGCGAAATCTCTAATGCTCCATCTCTTTAACAGAGGCCCTCAATCTACTCCAAATTTACGTTTCAAACCATCCTAAACCCACCGCCATTCGTCGTCCCATTCCCTCCATCCTCTTCAACTACTCGTCTCCTCTGCTTCCTGCACACTCTAACTCTTTCAGGGGAGCCTCTCCATATTCCACCTCATAAATACATGGATCCTCTCTCTGCTCTCCGCGACTTCACCACTCGTGGTGAGTTGGATAAAATCGTCCGTGTCGGCGACGAGTTTCGTTTCGGCAACGATTATGCTTTCCCCTGCACTGCCGAAACCGCCTACCGATCCAAGCAAGGTAATCTCTATACCCTCGAGACCCTTGTTTATTATGTTAAGAACCACCACATCAAGCACACGGAATATCTGCAGAACTCTCGCACGCAGAAAATCCCAGCAGTTACCTTACCCGACCGTAAACCTTTGCTTGAGTACCTCCAAGGCAAGGTTTCCTCTAACGATGCAATAGAATTCGTCGTCCTTCAAAACCCTAAGATATCCGATGCACTCTCCATCGACGTTGAGGAGTATCGACCCGAGGACCCCGGGTTGGTCGGAAATCGGGCACCCGCCGAAGAAGAGGAAGACGAAAAATCTAGGGTTAGGGTTCCTGAGAAGGTCGATTACATCTCGATGATTAACGCTCTCGAGAGGCCCTTGAAGGATCGGGAAATGCTGTTGGAGTGTAGGCACAGAGATTTCTATAGTGTTCTCGTCGCTTCAACGAGGCGGGAGGAGGAGCGGCAGCGGATGGAATCGCAGCAGAGAAAGGATGGATTGGTTGCCAAGAGTAGGTTAATGGGAGCGGATGAGAGGGGCTTAGGGTTTTGGAAGGATGGGGAGGAGTTGGGATTTGATGGGACGCCGAAGCCCAAAATGCACTTAAAGGGGAGCAAGATCGGCGAAGGGGTGCCTATAATTATGGTCCCAAGTGCATTTCAGACATTGATTACTATTTATAATGTGAAGGAGTTCTTGGAGGATGGTGTGTTTATCCCTACCGATGTGAAGGTGAAGCAGATGAAGGGGGCGAAGCCGGATTGTGTTACAGTGCAGAAGAAGTTTAGTCGTGATCGGGTGGTTACTGCATATGAGGTCAGGGATAAGCCGTCAACTTTGAAGGCAGAGGATTGGGATAGGGTGGTTGCTGTTTTCGTATTGGGGAAGGAGTGGCAATTCAAGGACTGGCCTTTTAAGGATCATGTTGAGATATTTAACAAAAGTAAGTACATGGGACTTATATTTGGTTCTAACTTCTATTTTTTATTTTTTCCAATGAGCTTTTACTTTGAAACTTACTGATTTATTTGGGTTGTTTAAACCCTATCAACGTGTTGAGTTAAAGGGCTATTACATGTGGGTTCATTGACTTTGTAGTTAAACTTGGTTATATGATCCATTTCTTGTGGTGTATATGTGGTAATCTTGGTGATAGTAATGACTCATATGATGGATGTGGATTGAAAGTTGGGCAAGATTATTTTCTATCAGGTTAAATTTTTAGTATATACATTTATTTTTTCACAGGTTTCTAATAACCCAAAATAATTTCACAATTTAAGATTCAATTTGATTTGGTTCAACCTTTTCTACAATTGGGGATACAATTATGATTTTTCAAGCATTGAATTGCTGAGGTGAAATGTTTTTTAAATCTCATGCAGTTATTGGATTTTTTATGCGATTTGAAGATGACAGCGTTGAGTCTGCAAAAATTGTGAAACAGTGGAATGTGAAGATAATCTCGGTGAGCTCACACACTTCCACCACTTTGTTATTGTTTTTGACTGTCTAGAAGACTAATTACTGAATTGATGATTTTATCCTTATTACCTCTGGGAATTCCATTATTAACACCTTTCTTTGGCAATGTTATTTTTGAAATTTCAATGGGCAGATTAGCAAGAATAAGAGGCATCAGGATAGGGCTGCAGCACTTGAGGTGTGGGACAGGCTAGAAGCATTTGTGCGGTCACGATCACATACTTGAAGTGCCCAAATTTGAGTAGTAGTTGTAAGTTTCTGTTTGAGCCTTTAACTATCCATCATTTGTTGTTGGACATTAATTGTGAACTTTCTGAGTAATTAAATTCCTTCATGCACAATGAATTAATCACAACATTGTATCTCTCTTCTATGCATCATGCATAGGTTTGCAGGCATGCATATTTAGTATTGTCACAAATAGGGCTGCAATTGGGGCTGCTTAGCCTGAACCCAACCCAAAAAAGTTGGGTGGGTTGGAAAGTATGAATCCAACTTAACTTTGGGTTGTGTTTGGGTCGAGGCCTTCGCTAATCCAATCCTTCTTGGACTTGGATAAACATGTATTTATGTATGTATGTACTTATTCATATATGCATATCACCAGAAAATGTATGTATGTACATGCATGTATGTATATTTGCAACCATGCATCAATAAATGCATGTATGTAGGTATGTGTGTATGTATGCATTTTTTATCTATCTTATGCATGCATGTATGTATAGCCAACAATTTAAGTTTAAAAGCATGATAACTATGCCTTTTTATATATATAAAATAATGCTAAACTGAATTAACCTCAACCCTTGAGTCTATGAAATAAGAACATTTGGAAAAAGGAATTTGAGAAGTTGGGCCATCCCAAACCCAGCCCAACCTGAAACTTTTGAGTTGGATTAGGTTACGTTTAGGGTTGGGGGTTCAACAACTTAGGTTGGGTTGAGATTGACCACAACCTGACTTGCATCTCTAGACACAGAGGAGTTATTGTTAACTGTTTTGGTTCAAATGTAAATGTCTACTTCATATATTAACATCCCTTTTACATATTGAGCAGGATTTAATAATGTTTTTCTTCATCAAATTCTTGCATGGGAAGTTAGAATTCATGAATCTTTGAAAGCTAGGAGCACATTGATGAGATAAATATATGCCTTAATGGTTTAAATTTTTTGAAAGATTTCAGAACTTGGTTATATATTGATAAAATATCTCAGCTATATTCGTTGTGATCTTATTTAATTAATTTATTTTTCATGCTCACATATGGTTGTTTTCAATATATGTTTATTTAGTTTTTATTCATAAGCTCATAGTATTGTAATAAAAGGGTGTGATGAGTTTAAAAGTACTTTAGCTTATTGCAGTGTGGTTAGTTTTAGGGGCATGATCCACTTTAGGGTGAGTGGGTGTATAAGTGGATGTCTTAGACATAAAGGAATGACTAAAGGGAAAGTGCACTAGCAATGAATAGGTGTTATGATGCAGACTTATCGAAAAGAAGGTATTATGATTCAGCTTGATGTTTCCAACAACTTCAGTTCTGTCGTTCTGATGATGGGGTCTAGGAGAGAGATTCTGGACACTTCATTAGATCTTCTTTGAGTGGCAAGTCCAGCCTACACATCCTGGTAAATATAGAGTTTAATGTATCTTATTGCATATCTACAATGGACAACAGAAGCTAGGAGAATGACATGATGTAAAGCTATTTGAATCACTTAGTTTTCTATGATGCCCATATATGGATGCCAATATGGACACTGGATATGTGAAATAGGGATATGACTGCTCATTTGCTAAAATTGTAGACACAGACACAGGTCGTGCTTCTCTTATCTAGTCTTTAAGCTAAATGTCATTTCTCTAGACTTCTGACTCACCAAATTTAATTAAATTTGAACCACACTCACCTTTGAAAAATAGTAACATCATTTGTACTGCACTCACCTTGATTACCATTGCCTTTTGAGTTTTGAGTGTTTGGTTATCTCAAAGTCAGGCAAGCTTTTGGAAGTCCCTAAACTTTGGCCTCATTCCCCAGTCCCAATGCAGTGACAGCAATCAGTGAGAATATATAATGCATCTCTGTCTTTTAAATGACCAATGGGAGTAGACCTGTTCATGGGCTGGGCTCGGGCTTGGCTTTTGCCAAAATTTGAATGGGGCCCAGCCTGAAGCCCGAGCCTGACACAGTGAAAGTCAGGCTCGAAGCTTGGCCCGTGAACAGGTCTAAATGGAAGGCATTGGTGACTTGGTGGGGAGGCTTGATAAAACACCATGAGTGAGGGAGTTTATGTCCTGTAGAGAGGTGTCTTTTTTTCCAGCCCAAGAGCTTCTGCCTGAACCACTCAATGGGAAGGTCCCAAATAGCAATGGATTTGTAATTCACACCCAATGGGGGGCTGTGATACCTTGCTGGTAAAGACCCCATGCAGTAACCAAGGGTGCTAGTCAATTCATTATAGGAGGGGGACCTCACCAATCAGAATCAACTGTTTCTTCTATAAATTGATCTTCAAGCCTGAGGCAGCCTCAAAATCAATGAATAGGCATCGAAGGAATAGTATGTTTGCTTGCATGCCCCTAGTGAATATCATGGTGCTGTTAGCTAAGTGTAAAAGGGGATTAAGGGGAATTTGTAGACCTGCCTTTCCTACAGAGTAACCCTGTGTATAGCCCCTCTCTACTGCCTTATTAATCAGTTTGCACAATGGATCAAGAATGAAAACAAGAATGGGAATAAAGGGTCCTCTTGTCTTAAGTCCTTCCCCCATGAAATAGACTTAAGGTGGAATTTGTAGACCTGCCTTTCCTACAGAGAAACCCTGTGTATAGCCCCTCTCCACTGCCTAATTAATCAGTTTGCCCATTGGATCAAGAATGAAAACAAGAATGGGGATAAAGGGTCCTCTTGTCTTTAAGCCCTTCTCCCAGGAAATAGACTTCAGGGGGTTCCATTAAAGATTAATGATGATGAAGTACATGGGTGATGGGTCCCTTCCTTGAAAAGTTAGAAACCCCTTCCTTCCTGGGATATAGTCCACAAAGCTCCACTCAATGTGATTGTAAGCTTTTTCTAAGCCAAGCTTATAGACAACACTGGAAACATCTTGTCTAACTTTCGAGTCTACAGACTTGTTGGTAAATGACTAATGAGAGGGCTATCAGGTATTGGCTGCCTATCCACAAAAGCTCCTTGTGAAGGTAGAACTAGATGACCTGCCACGAGAGAGAATATTAGAAATAAATGCGCATGTTTCTCCAGGTTAGAGAGCAAATGTATATTTTTTCTTCATTTTTCTCTTTTTTTTGATAAGTTTTCTTCTTTTGATAAAATTTTCTTTTTTCCTTGTGACTTGAAGGTTTTCAAGTAAAAACATGCATTGAATTTCAGGAGATGTGCACTATTTTATTGACAGGATCATGTTTCGCTCAGTAAACAGAAATTTACAGAGCTTATCATTAAACTTGCAGCAGGTGGACTGGTGGACTGGTGGAGTTTAGATATTACAAGCAGTTGGAAGTGTTGATGCCTGAGTCTGTTTGATTTTGAGCCCCAGGGCAGGGATGATGGACCACCATAAAAGACTTATATAGGCATTGTAGCAGTGACCCAACATGCTGGCATGAACAAGCTGTTCCCAGCTTTCGGATAATGTTGTTGATGAATTCCCTATAAATTCTTGGGGACACGCTGAATGCTAACCAGTATGGTGGTACAACTTAATTGTGCAGCAACTCCTACCCATAACATGGTTAGAAGGTTTCTTTCCACTACCAGACTCATCTTTGACCTTCCAGCTTTAGGGTCCATTTGATAAGTGAAACTGGGTTTGCCTGAAATGCTCAAATGAGAAGGCTTTAAGTAGCTATGGTTGGGATTTTTTTTTCGAAAGAAGGTAAGGTAATTTTATTGAAATAGAAGCATAGAATACAGAGGGACCCCCACTAAAGTAGCAACTGACAGAATACAAGACCCCAAACTAAATTACAGCTCAAACAAACTTCTAGACCTCAGCTGGGCTCCAAGCACATTGGTCTGGAGACCTTTCACAACTGCTGTCCAAGAGACTAATTTTCCTACGGTACAAGAAATCAGACAGTCTATATCCTTTGATTTGTTTTGAAAAATTCTTTTATTTCTTTCCACCCAGATAGTACTAATCACTGCTGAAGGAATAGACAGCCACACACTTTTTGCCACCTTGGACTGTCCTTGGAGTTCCCATCTCCATAACAGGTCCAACACATTAATTGGCATGGCCCAGGAGAGCCCCAGAGGAGAGGAAGTGCCCCCATATTGCTGCTAAAATAGGAAAATGTATAAACAGATGGTTGTTGTCCTCCTCAGCTTGACCACACAGCTCACACAACAGGTTTTGAATCTGAATTCCTCTTCTGACCAGATTCTGTTTAGATAGGTTTCTATCTAAAGCAACAGCCCAAAGCAAGGCATTTACTTTGGATGGAGGAATCTGGCTCCATATTTTATCAGCAGTGACATCAGCTCTATCTCCACCTGATAGAGTTTTGGCAAAGGAGTTCACTGAAAAAAACCCATATGCAGTCTAGTTCCAGGTCCAGGTATCTTCTTCCAACAGGTTCAAAGATTTGTTTGGAACTTTGGATAGCATTTCAAACAGCTCCACCATTTGATCCACTTCCCAATCTTGAAAAGCTTGTCTGAAAGAAGGGCTCCAGTAAGTGATATTATCTCTCACTTCACAGCACTCAAATACCACTGCATCCTGATTCTCTGCAAGTTGGTATAGCTGGGGAAATAGCTCTGCTAAAGACCTGCTATTACACCACGTCTTTCCAGAATTTCAGTTGATGGCCAGAGCCCAGTTTAGGAGACTGACCACTGTTTAGAAGAGGAAAAATTTCCATAATTTTCTTCCATAAAGAACACCCCAGGGAAGAGAAATTTGAGATGGTTACCCAGTGACCTCTGCCAGTTTCATACTTGGCTGCTAGTAACTTCCTCCACCAACGGTCTCTTTCTTTTCCAAATCTCTATATCCACTTCCTCAATAAGGCATTGTTAAAAGCCTTCAGTTTCCTTACCCCTAATCCTCCTTTTTCTTTTGGAGTACACAATTGATCCCAATTGACTAGGTGGATTTTCTAATCTTTGGGCCACTTTTGCCGGGATTGGGAATAAAGAGAGGAAGTAGTAGGGTAAATTAGAGAGGGAACTCTTTAGCAGGGTAATTATACCTCCCAAAGACAAATATTTAGCTTTCCATGAGGCCGGCTTCCTTTCTAACCGTTCCACCACTGGGTCCCACACTGAAGAGGAAGTGCACTTAGCCCCCAAAGGAAGCCCTAGGTACATAGTAGGCAGAAAGCCGGTCTGACATGCAAGCACTTCTGCTAGTGCTTAGTTCTCTATCCTTCCAATTGGAATTACTCTGCCCTTTGCCCAATTTACTCTCAGACCCGACACAACTTCAAACCAACTCAACACCCCTAGAAGAACTCCCAACTGGTCCACATCAGCATCAATGAAGCAAAGTGTGTCATTTGCAAATTGAAGCATTTCAACCTTCTCCCCTCCCGGAATTGTCTCAAAACCTTTCCACAGTCCCTCTTCCCCAATTTGGTTGACAAAAATAGTTAATACCTTCATTGCATAAATGAAGAGAAGGGGGGATAGGGGATCCCCTTGCTGCAAACCTCTAGAGCTCTTGAAGAAGACAGCCGATTCTCCATTCACTAGCACTGAAAATTTTGGAGAAGTAATACACACCTTAATCCAGTTCATCCATTTTTGGTTGAAGTTCATCCTCTCCAACACAAAATCCAGGCAATTCCAGTTGACATGGTCATAGGCCTTTTCCAAGTCCAGTTTACATGGCAGCCTTGATTTACCCTCCCTTTTCCTTGTGTCTATCAGCTCATTTGCCACCAAGACACTACTATCTAGCATTTGTCTGCCCGACACAAAAGCAAATTGGTTTTTTGCTATCACAGTACTAAGGACTTTTTCTAACCTCTTTGCTAGCACCTTAGCCATGATTTTATAAAAACTATTCAACAAACTAATAGGTCTGAAATCCTTGATGTTTGCTGCACCTTCCACCTTAGGAATTAAGGAAATGAAAGTAGAATTCAGGCTTCTTTCCAAAGCCAGCAGTTTGATGGAAATCTTGAAACACCTTCAACAGATCCACTCTCACCACCTCCTAGCACTTCTTATAGAAAAGGCTAGTGAGACCATCCGGCCCTGGGGATTTATCAGCTTCCAAATTCTTTACCACTTGCCAAATTTCCTCCTTTGAGAAGGGGGCTTCCAGCTCCCTATGCTAAATATTTGAAATCCTCCTAAAGTTTAGGTCAACCGGGAGAGGTCTTCTAACCCAACTTTCCTTGAACAAATCTGAGAAATATTTGGTGGCAATATTTTTCATTTCTACCCCATTCTCTCCCACCTGATCATCAAGTTCTAGCCTCTCAATCTGATTAAGGCTGCATTTGGCATTCCTTATTTTAAGGACTATCCCCTTTTCCTTGCACTTGCCATCTTGTGAAAAATGCTAGAATTTTTATCCCTCGCTTTAAGCCATTAGACCTTGGTTCTTTGCCTCCATTTCAGTTCATCAGTTCATCCTTAAAGGCTAGTTTGTCTAGAGTCAAACAATTTTGCTGCCAATCTTCTTTTCCTTTCTTCTTCTGCTATTGGGCCAGATTCTTCAGCTAAGTCCACTTCCTTAATTACTTCTAAACACTTCTTTTCTGATTCTGTTTGGGATTTTAGGATGGTGAAAATGGACGAGTGAACAATTTGATTTATAAAATCTAATTGCTAGAGATGAGACAAAATGCAATGGTTACATAGGTTATCAACTTCTGTTGTCTGAACAGTCTGTAGTAAACAATTCAAGCTTGCTAAATATTAAATTGCATCTTTCTTTTTGTTCCTGTTCTTAATAGGCATATTCATGAAATTAAAGTTGTTATTATCATCGGCTCAAAAGCTTGCCAATTAAGAAACACTTTGCTTTCTTGAAAAGAATATGTTTTTTTAATCACAACTGCTGTCTTCTCTGTTTCCATGATCACTGATGAAAATGCACCCATTTTACTCAAGTTTCGTTTGCACCCCCTCCAACGTATTAACCAGATTCCTGAAATTAGCTGTCAGATTCATCCTAATTGGGCGTTACACCAAGCAGTACCTCAAACAGATTTTCATTCACATGGCACATATGCAATTGAGGTGAGGGTGGGATTCAAGGCAGATTTCGAAAATGGCATTGCATAACGCGGCAATAGCACGGGATTCCCTTTCAGTCTCTCTCCCTCTCCCTGGCGAAACTAGGACTACATGTTATTCATTTTTCCTAATCTATCTATGTTTTGCTTGTCTGTACATTTCTGATCTGATGTTATGCAGTCAATGTGGAATCAGAAGAATGTTAGAACGTCACCCACCTCTTCTGGGAGGTAGACATAACCACTTGATACATCAGTTTCTTCGTTTCGATTTTCGTCAAGTTTGTGTATAATTTTCCTTGTGTATGAATATGAATAGTTTTATTTTTTGGCAAGAAAGTGTGATAAACTGTACACTTGAAAGATTGAGAACAAAACCGCATTTTTTAATAAATACGTCCATTAGAATTTAGAACAATGTCATGCGTGTAAAATTAGAGGGTAAAAGCCTTGGACACCGTGAATTCTCTAGGTATCGTAATAGGGCTCATATTCAAAATTTGACCATGGATATGGCGCAAATGACGCTGAAGATAATGAAATGGCGAAACAGGATTTATGTTGTCAGTTGCCAACCCTATATATGTCTAGATCTAGTACATGGTACATACGGATGGTCTACCAAGAAAGTCAAGGATTAGGTGCTAGTGACAGAAAAAGTCATCATGAAGAATAGAAGAATGCAAAAGCTTGGATTTTGCTGGGGTATGTAGTAATAGTATACATAGTCGGTTCGGATTGGTTTCAAATTGATTTATAATTAACTAAACCATAACTGAACCGACCAGTTGGGTTTCATAACTAACCAATTTGAAACCGATCCAAGTTTTTTGAAAATTGACCATAATGGGTTGAGCCGGACCGGTTTGGTTGGTTTGAACCATTTGATGAACAACCCTATTATTTAGGGTAAATTGCAGATGCATGCACTATATTTTGGGGTTAGTTTCACTTTAAGGTCTAAACTTTAAAATGTGTCATTTCAGTACTAAATTTCTAAAAATATATATTAAGTTCAACTTTAACTCTGTTAAACTAATTCTCTGCTTTTTGTTCACGTGTCTTTTACTTTTGGACTTCGGATGCAAATCAATGGTGGCAAAATAGTCAAAAGTGAGACTACCCCCAATGAATAGACCAAGGTGAGTTTATTTTAGGGAAAACTCCTGATTAGTATCTTGTATTTTGTGCTTAGTGATATATTAGTTTCTAAACTTTAAAATACGATAATTTAATACCCAATTTTTCAAAACGTGTCAACTCAGTACCTATCGTTAACTATTTGTTAACCAGCCGTTAAGTGGTATTTGAAAAAGACACCAGTGCCTTTTAAGTGTCACCTAATTTCTTTATAAACCATCCAAGTGTTGACAAAAAAAGTAACAATCCCAAATCCTTGCCTCTTCTATTTAAGAAAGTTGGGGGTCATCTATTAGTAGACATTCTAGTGACCCCAACTTTTTTAAATAGAAGAGGCAATGGTTTGAGACTGTTAATTTTTTTTGTCAATGTTTGAATGGTTATTGGTTGATAAGGAAAATTAGATGACACTGAGACACTCAAGGGCATTTGTGTCTCAACATGAGCACTTTCATAATTTTACCCCTCATGCAATTTTCCCTTTTATCTCTTGCCCCTTGCATATATTTTCATATTAAAGGTAAAAGGTCTAAAGCATTAACTTATGACCGAGCGAAGCCTTACAATTGAAATTTCCTATTGCAGTTCTCCCTATTTCAACGCATGCAATTAGGGAGAAAAGTTTACTTCTACGTACGAGAGAGAGAGAGAGAGGTGTTAAAAAATTTCTCTGCATGTAACTTGTGGAACCTGCCCGGTCAAAGTTGCACTATTTCTTTCAAAATTCAAATCAGCTCCCCACATTGTCCTACATCACATCTCCACCGTGTATTGGAAACATCTTTTGATGATGACATCATTATTTTTGGTATTATCATCAAGAGATATTTCTAGTAATACATGGCAGGAATATGCTGTAGGACGCTGTGGGAGGCAAATTGTGAGGAGCTGAATTAAACTCCACAAAGTACCCTTTTTGCAAACATTTTGAACTCCAATTCCTTGACATTTTTTCCTTATTTTATAAGGTATATAGCACTTATACTATTATACAATTCTATCATTATATGGTTATTGGCAAGGCGAGGATGCATTAGGCCTCATTTGTTTTTTTGGTAAGTGGGGGTGAATAAGGTGGTCAGTGCAAGAATTGATTAATTTATTTACCTAAGTAGATATAAGTGTTTTTCGGGAAACATTTGTCCTAAGCACATTTACCCAGATAAGTGGCTTTCTGAAAAACAAACAAGAAGGCTTTAAAAGGACCCCTCAGTGGATCCCCGTAGGAATGCACCTTTAAAGTCTTGTTAAAGCAGGATTCTATGAAACCCTGATTTATGTTGGGTTTATGTTTTATCTGTGGGGCCTGTGATGTATGAACCCTTTATTGACGTTTTTACTTCCACCCAAAAAGAAAAAAAGAATGGAGAAGTACGGATACACCGGATGCAGAATTCTGAATTCCAGCCCCCCTACTATTAGCCCTCTCCCCCTATAAATCATATCCTGCCCGTGAATTTGGCATCAATTCACGGTCAGGATGCATTCCCCCTGTACTTTGGAGTTATAAAATTCTGATCTGGGGTGATTGGTCATTCTCCCAAAAAAGAATGCACCTTTGCACCGTAAAAGTAAGCTGCTCGTACGGGTAGGTCTTGAGTGGAGTTGGGATAAGGCATTGACAATGATGATGATGATAAGGAGTTATTGAAATTTAGGCTTAGTTGGGAAAGAGTACAAACCCAAATGGGTAAAGTGCTGAAACCTCCCTGAAGTTTCTGGTTGTTGCTGAATCCTTTCCCTGAAGTTTGGTAATTGTAATCACTCCGTCAACTTTTTAACATTGTTGCAAGTAGACCCCTTTTGTTAAAATCCTCTAAAAAGAGATATAAAAATGTCTAAAATACCCATACAGTTACTTTGACCAACACATTTAATTTCCGAATTTCCTCTTCATATGAATTGCTAGCCCAAAGACATTCACTCAAAGGTAAAGGCATAAAGCTGCAAATTTAAATTCTCTTTTTTGTTGTTTATAAAATTAGTATTGTTTTTATTGTAGAAATCATGGTTTTCAAAACTGGACCGGACCAAACGGTCGAGTCGGAAAAACTGGGAACCAATCAATTCCGTTTTCCCCAAAAACTGGATTTCCCCCCAAAACCATTAATTTTGGTCAATGAACCATTGAACCAGGCGGTTAATTGTTCAAACGGTTTTGATTGTTTTTTATTTTTTTGAATATTTTTTATTTTCTTGTCAGAACAGGCCTAGCGTTCAGTTCGAATGGTCAAACCGTTCGACTCGACAACTGGACCCCTGACTGGTTTGGTAACTGGGTCGGTTTTAAAAACCATGGTAGAAATCATCATCAATAATAACTGCATGGGTATTTTGGACATTTTGTGCCTCTTGTTAGAGGATTCTAGACTTGTTCACGGGTTGGGCTTCAGGTCAGACTTACACTGTACCGGGCTCGGGCTTCAGGCAAGACCCCATTCAAATTTTGGCAAAAGCCAAGCTCGAGCCCGACCCATGAACAGGTCTAGAGGATTTTAACAAAGGGGTCTATTTGCAACTGTCATAAAATTCAGGGGAGGTAATTGCAATTACCAAACTTTAGAGGAGATTTCAGCAAGAATCAAAAACTTCAAAGGAGATTTCAGCAATTTACTGTATTTTCCAAATTGAGCCTTAAATTTTAAAATTTTGCACCCCAAAAAGTTCTAAATATAAAATTTTAAAATTTTGGATCCCGATGAAGTTCCATACACAATATATTGTTTATTCATGCCTCATAGATACCGTTGAAATCAGTTGATGCCTCTAGAAAAGGGTAGCAGAAAAAGGGTTTCTTTCTAAGAGGTGGATCATGTTATTTATAGTCACTGTTTTTTTGGACAATGTGGATTTGTAGCCTTACAATTTACTTGTGGAAAATGATCCCTGATCCTTGTTTCCTATCTCCTATTTGGTTTTCTTTTTGTATTTACTTGCCTGGACATTAGGCTTGATGGAGATGGAATTCGGAATTTTGTGGTTCTTAACATCATGTAATTCAAATTGATCTTCCCAATCATTTTTGTGTAAGCCATGAATAGTGAATCATCTTTATTGGAAGGAGACATTACAAGAATTCTCTTCACTGATAAAACCCTGAAACAATTCCAAACAAAAAATGGATACTACTCCAACACACAACCCAAAAGAAAAAAAAGAAGATCACACCATGCCAAAATACAGGACATTCAGGATGATAGAAAAGTTCACAGATAAGTTAAAGAGAACTCATAAGCCGGTGAAGTTGGAAGCGTATGATGCAATGGTCAGAAGGAAGAAGAGGAGAGAAAAGGTCATTTTATTAGAGCTTCCATCTGAAGTATTGCTGTTTGTTGATGTAGTCTTGGATCCCCCTCCTGCAGTGACCGACCATGCATGCTTATATTAGTATGATCGGCACTTGATGAGAAGATGAACAAAATAAAAATTTTTAGGGTTACAAATGCAATCAAAATAAGATTAGTAGTTGAGCAAATCACAAACACCATGTACCTGAAGGAGTGCTTGGTACTGATGGTGTGGCCTTAGTTGCTGGTGGCGTTCCTGCCGGTGAAATAGCTGTGCGACAAAAAGATTAGACAATAATTCATCCTGGGTTCTCTGAATTCTTCACCAAAGCAAGAATTCTGTAATTACTACTTCTTACCGTTACAGAGGCTAACCGATGGAGTTTGGACATTGCATGCTTTAGGGAGCGCCAAAGCCCGAGCTTGGTCAATTTGTATCCCTAGTGAAGAAGCACCTCCATTAAGGATTTGACATAGGCACTCTGGCTGTGAATTGACAACACTTGCAAGCTGTGAGCAGCAGGAAGAAGACGGGGTTGATGAGTTGCCTGTGATGTAGTTCAGGCACGGCGACATGCTAATGATCGTATTAGTGCAACTTGAGGATTGTGCCGCAGCTTCTGCCCAGATCATGGCAACTAAGGCAGCTACCAGCAGGGCAACTTCCATCCTTCTAGCTAGTGCCATTTAGAAACTGTTTTTTTTTTTTTTAATCGAAGGAGATGGCCAGACGGGAGGGAAGAGAGATTGATTGATTGGGTTGTGTGGAAGTAGGGAGGAGAGATTGCGGTTTATATAGGGATAGTTGTGGAGAAGAGACAATAGCAATTGGCAACGTTGGTGGCCAACTTTTCCTACTTTGTAACGGATTCTCTCTTCTCTTGGTATAACAACCAAAACCTATTCAAACTCAGAGTTCGAATTAGGTAGAATAAAGAAAAAAGAGTTCAAATTAGAATATAATTAATTGTATATATAGTTGATCAAAGTTGTTAATTGAGAAGGAAAATAAAAAATTTTGAGGCAGGAAGTATATATATACATAGCTCACTTTTTTGTTTTTCTTCTGGTTGGTTGGTACGCCGACCTTGTGCGGATTGCTATACTGTTGAAGCTTGGGCTGCAAAAGGTGTTATGCTAGTGGATCTAAACCGATCACTCCTGCCAGGCGCCAGCCTGAACTGAATAGATGGGTTATCCTCTACAGAGATCATCCTCTAGAGTTATTGTATATCACAAACTCTATCTCAGATAGAGTTATCCTAACTAATGTACTAATCATGTAAATCACCAGCTCTGTATTTAAACCCCAATCAGTAATAACCAATCGACCGTTTTATCAAAATTATCTCCTTTCACTTGGTATCAGAACCATGGCCGCCAACCCAATTTGATTTTCGTGAAATTAGATAAACACAACTACCTTTTGTGGAAGGTCCAGTACCAACCCATGCTTGAAGGTCTGGGCCTGTTCGGCTATCTCGATGGCTCCATCCAATGTCCCCCACAGTTCATCTGTGATACGATAGACACCTCTGGTGTCAAAACTGTGAACCCAGTGTTCACCTCTTGGCAGATCCAGGGCAAGTTATTACTTAGCTGGTTGCTTGCGACTCTCATTGAAGGAGCTCTTGCTCAAGTCGTCGGTTGCAGAACATCTCACGATGCTTGGATGACCTTGACTCGTATATATGCCTCTCCCTCATGATCCAGGATCATGCAACTCAAAAATGATCTTCACCATCTCCACAAAGGCTCAAAATCGATGACTAACTACTAGCAACAGGTCAAAGGCTACATAGATGCACTTCAAGTCACCGGTCAAGGACTCCCGTCTGATGACGTCATCCTCTACACCACGGGAGGTTTGGGACCAGATTATGACCCACTCGTCATAGCCATCACCACCAGACACGACCCTCTCTCTCTCTCGAAGAACTTCACAGTCTTCTACATCAGTTCGAGCTCCGACTCAACCACCAACACTCTGCTCTCCTTGACACTCAGCTCTCTGCCAATTCAACTGTTTACAAACCTGGAGCTCGCCCACCCAACTCTCACCGGGGTGGTCGCGGTGGTAACCCCTCTTCACGTGGTGGCAGAGGTAAGGGTCGTTACAATAAGGTAACTTGTCAGGTCTGCGGCAAAGTTGGCCATTCTACACTTTCTTGCTTCTACCGCTTTGATCTCAGTTTTCAGGCATCTGGAAGTAATCCACCATCCAAGGCTCTTGTTGCCTCCAATACCACGAATTCCTCTGATGGAGATTGGTACCCGGACACCGGTGCCATGAATCACCTTACAGCTGACCTTGGCAATCTTTCTCTTCGATCTGATTACAACGGTAATGACGAAATAGCCGTAGGTAACGGGACAGGTTTGGACATCAAACACCTTGAACATACCTCTCTTCATACCTCTTCCTGTATACTACACTTAAATAATATCCTTCATGTATCTGATATCACCAAACATCTGATATCTGTTCGTCAGTTTTGTCATGATAACAATGTACTCTGAGTTTGATGATTCTGGTTTTGTTGTGAAGGACAAAATTCGGGAGACACCAATCCTCTCAGGGCCGATTAAGGATGGCCTCTATCAACTCTCTGTATCTCCTTCCAGTAGCTCGAATAAGGGACTTGTGGCCATGCTGGGGGTATGGACTACTGTTGATGGCTGGCATAAATGCCTTGGGCATCCTCAACACCGTATAGTTCATCAGATTTTTCAGCAGCACAACTTACCAGTTGACTCCAAGTCTATCTCAGATTTTTGCTCTTCTTGCGCTTGTGAAAAGTCTCATTGCCTCCCTCACCCACCTTCATCAATTAGTGTGTCTGCTTCTTTAGATGTTATTTATTCTAACTTATGGGGGCCTTCTCCTGTACCCTCTAATAATGGTCATTGTTACTATATTGAATTTATTGATGCTTTTACCCGATTCGCTTGGATTTTTCCCTTGTATACGAAATCTGAAGCTTTATCCACTTTCTTTCGATTTTGGACCATGATTGAAAAACAATTGAATCGGCCCATCAAAATTTTACACACTGATGAAGGGGGTGAATATCGCAAATTTCATGACTATTTACAGGAACACAAAATTGTACATCGCTGTAGTTGCCCTCATACTCATGCCCAAAATGGAGTTGCTGAGCGTAAACACCGTCACATTGTAGATACCGACCTAACACTCCTTGATAATGCCAATCTCCCTTGCTAGTTCTGGAATGAAGCTTTCGCCGCATCTGTTTTTTTGATCAACTGTCTTCCAACCCTGCTTCTTGGCCACAAGTCTCCATATGAGCTGCTTTTTGGACGTCCCTTGGATTATAGTTGCTTTAGAGTCTTTGGGTGTGATTGCTACCCCAATTTGCGCCCCTACAACCGAACCAAGTTTGATTACCGTACTCTTCGCTGCACTTTCCTCGGGTACAACTCTCGTCACAAGGGTTATCTTTGCTTGCACAAATCTACTGGTTGTCTCTACATTTCTGATGATGTACTCTTCGATGAGATATCTTTCTCTTATAGCAATGGGCCCTCTCCACGAAGCCCGGCTCCACGCTCTCAGGATATGCCTTCTATATTGGGCCCGCCACCTGTTCTGGCCCCGTATCATTAGAACACTACTATTGCAGTACCGCCTATCTCTCGGCCCACTATAGCCTCTTCACAGGCCCACTCTCTCTCTCCCTCGGCCCACTCTCCTATGAACTCCCTCGAGTCCTCTATGATACAGTTCAGCACCGCCAATCCTCCTTTGCCTACAGATCCGGATCCGACTACCTCCCCGGCCTCTGCTTCCACTCCCACTCATGGCATGTAGACCCGCTCAAAATCTGGGGTGTTCAAACCCAACCCCAAATATGCTCTAGCTTCTGTCACCACTAAAGTTGAGCCCACCTGTTTTACTCAGGCTGCGCGTGATCCGAAGTGGCATGATGCCATGAATACCGAGTTCTCTGTGCTGGTTCAGAACCAAACTTGGTCTATTGTCCCTCTGTCACTGGACAAAAATATTGTGGGTTTCTGTTGGGTCTTCAAGATCAAATGCCACGCTGATGGTACCGTTGAACGATACAAAGCACGTCTCGTTGCCAAAGGATATCATCAACATGAGGGGATTGACTTTTCGGATATTTTCAGCCCGATGGTTAAACCATGCACCATCAAGTTGGTTCTTTCCATTGCCACGTCCAAGTCCTAGCCTATCCATCAATTGGATGTCAACAACTCATTCCTTCATGGCTACTTAGCCAAGGAAGTCTACATGAGTCAGTTGCCTAGTTTTCAGCATCCATCCTACCCCGATCATGTCTGCAAATTACATCGATCTCTATACGGCCTACGGAAGGCTCCACGGGCCTAGTTCACTCGGCTCCACAACTTCTTAGTTACTCGTGACTTCATTGAGTCCAAGGCTGATGCCTCACTGTTCATTCATCACATTCCTCGTGACCTCACTTTGGTGCTCGTCTACGTTGACGATATCATCATTACTGGCTCCAGCTCCGCTCTTGTTGATCAATTCATTCATGCTCTTGCTTCTGAATTCTCTATACAAGACCTTGGGCCTCTCCATTTCTTTCTTGGGCTTGAGTCTGAGTCCACCTCCGATGGCATGATTCTCTCTTAGTCCAAGTATGCCTTGGATCTTTTTGTCGCACCAACATGGTAGATGCTAAACTGTGCACCACTCCTATGGCAGCCACTACTAAACTCTCACTTGATGACTCTAACACCTTTGATGATCCAACATTATACTGAAGCACTGTTGGTGCTCTACAGTACCTGACCGTGACTTGACCGGACCTGGCCTTCTCTGTGAACAAGGTGGCCCAGTTCATGTCCAAGCCCACAATCAACCATTGGGCTGCTATCAAGCGTATCCTATGCTTCATCAAGCACACTTACACCCTTGGGCTTCGTATTCGTCGTTCTCCCTCAACTCAGCTTCATGGCTACAGTGACTCGGATTGGGCCGGGTGCCTAGATGACCGGCTGTCTCATGGTGGTTATTGCATCTACTATGGGCCCAACCTCATATCCTAGTCTTTCAAGAAACACTCGTCGTCTCCAGGTCCAGCACGGAAGCAGAATACAAGTCCCTTGTCATCCTTGCAGCTGAACTGGTCTAGATTCAAATGCTCTTTTGTGAAATGGGCTTCTCACCCACATCCTCTCCAGTCTTGTGGTGCAACAATATTGGTGTCACCTACCTCGCCTCCAATCCCGTTCATCACTCCCGCAGCAAGCATGTCGAGCTGGATTATCACTTTGTACGGGACAAAGTTCAACGTCGACTCCTTGAAATCAGATTCTTCACCACCGTTGATCAGACGGCAGATGCCTTCACCAAACCCCTTCATGTTCGACGCTTCTCTTTCTTACGTGACAATCTCTCCCTGACAAACACGGCATCGCTTGAGGGGGCGAGTTAGAGTCGCTCACATTCACGTCACCTTTGCATGGGTTATCTTATCTCTTCCGTGAGTTGTAACTCATGATAAGATTATCTAGAGGTTATTGTATATCACAAACTCTATCTTAGATAGAGTTAATGTACTCATCATGTAAATCACCAGCTCTGTATTTAAACTCCAGATTAATCAGTAATAATCAATCGATCATTTTATCAAAATGATCTCCTTTCAGTGATGGAACAATCAGATCTTCTACCTATATATATGCTTGTCTTTTTCTGTGGCTGAGAGTGAGAGGCTTCAAGCCTTCAATTCAGCAGCCCAAAAGCAGGAGCTTCCTTTTCCATGGCTCAAAGTCGAGCGCGGGTCAGGTACCGGGAGATGGCGCGCAGGTTTGCCATTCTGGTCTCTGCTCAATCCAGATGGTCCATCGTCTAGGTTCACAATTCACAATGTGCGGCTAGTCAAGGATAAAAATTTGTCCGATACCCTTAAGTGGGTATGGGTGCTTATCCATATGATCGATACATAGTTTATTATTATTATTGTTTTTTATTTCAGATGTCTCATGCATCATTTTAATGTTTTAGTTGTCTATTTTTTTTATTTTTTATTTTAATGTTTTAGTTGTGTAAAGAAATTTATATTAGCGTATTCAAATATATCTGATTAATATCGATATAATATGCCCGATATTTGATGCTAGTTAGTCCTATTTTAAACTTTATTTTGTAGAGTTGTCTTACCTATTTTGACCTTTATTTATTTATTTGTTGTTATTGAGTAGGAATAATAATTTTCCCCATCCATAACAGGTACCCGACCTCCTTGACTTGATGGAGATTGTTTTGGTGGGGCGGGGAAGGGAATGGGGATTAGACCTGTTCATGGGCTGGGCCGGGCCGGGCTCGGGTCGGGCTTTCACTTGTCACTAATGAAAATATATTAGGCCCGACCCCGAGCCCGGCCCGACCAACGGGCCTATAACTTGGACTCGAGCCCGGCCCTGGTAAAAAGCTCGAAGCCCGAGCCCGAAGCTCGACCAAATTGAAAAAAAAAACAATTTTTCCTATTCAAATTAGAATTAAAATTTCAGATAAGTATTTTTTTTTCTATTTAAATGAACAATGGGCCTACAAGATGGTATTTTTCCCTTTCTTTTATATTTTAAAACACAATTTTACATTCTTAAATCAAAAAAATTTATTCAAATGGACATAATCACATAAATAATTTTAAGTTTAATATTAGGTTGGGTCGGGCCGGGCTATTTTGACAAAACCCGAGCCCGGCTCGAATTTATTGCGGGCCAGGCTTTTTGACCCGAATTTAAGCCCGCGGGCCTATAAAAATGTCCAAACCCGTTCGGGGGTCGGGCCGGCCCGTTGGGCCACCCGGCCCATGAACAGGTCTAATGGAGATTAATAGGAATTCCCAACTGGGGTTGGGGTCGGGGGTGAGGAATGAAGTCTCTACCCTGCGCTGACCCCAATTCTATATATATTAAATGTATATTATTATATATATGATTTTATTTACATTATTGATATTATATATGTATCAAACTATGTTTAAAATATTATTTATATTTTAAAATGTTTTTTATTTTAAATAAATTTATTTTTCAAAAGATTTCGTTATTTGGGAGATTCGGGTCCCTATAACGAACCCACTTCCATCGGGGATTGGGGATAGAGGACAACCTTTTATCCCTGATGAGGATCGGGGTTGAGGACGCGAAATATGATCCCCGCCCTGACCACCTTCCAAAAATAAGGCTGTCAACAGTATCAAAGAATTTCAGTTCAAATTTAAGATTCAACGTAATCAAATCAAATTCAGATATGATATTAACACATTTATATTGATTACTTAAAATAATTAATCGATTGAATTCGAATCAAATAAAATATTCGACGATTTGAATAGAATTCAAATCCAATTTTTATTTTTCAATATACATTTGAATAACAAACTTTTCAATTGAATTCAAATTCCATTGTTACTTGATTCAATTGGAATTCACTCTATTTACACCCTTGCCCAGAAGTGCCGAGTTGGTTTCAGTGGGTTATCGGGCTGAAACTTGCCATGTGAATGGAAGGTGCAATGCATAGCAATTGTGAAGTATGAAATCCTTTGTCCAAGATTGTAATTTTGCTGAAGATTGCAATACCGGAATTTTGTCATGCATTTACCGAACTATCCCAACCTGATTATATAAAAAGTAGGATTACTTGGATTGGATTAAGACTACATATTCTAAAATCGGATTCAGTTAAGAGTTGGGTTCGGTGGGTTGAAGAACCCTTGCCCCGGGTTGACCAACCCAATCCAACCCGGCCCAAGTTTCACCCTTTATTATCTAGAATTCCTACATTATGTAATATTTATTTAACAAATAATAAACTCGACCCGGGACCCGGGACCCGGGTAGAACATTTTTCCTCGGCCCTTGAAGGTTTCATGTCCAAATCCAAACACTTGGGTAAAGTGCCTTGCACTTGCACTCGAATTAGAGATGTCACACAGTAACAGTTTCCCGCCACATTATGCAACGGATTAATTGGGATCCTTAATCATCCCTAATTAAATATTTTCTTTGTTAATTTTAATTTTCTAATAGACAACACAAGGCATATCCCACGAAGAGCACGCAGGGATTTACATGTGAAGAAGAGGCAACTGCAATGGTTGGCAGTTGGCCAACTTTTCCTACTCTAACGATTTCATTGGTATACCAATTATAACTTATATTTATATCCAAATGCCAGGCTTACTACTATTTATTTTCGGAATTTACAAGTGCCACTTTCACCAAAGGTTTTAGGGTCTGTTTGGTTTGTAGTCAGAATTGGAATTAGAATCAAAATCTTTTGGAATAGTCCATTCTGATTCTGATTCCAGATCTTTATTCATGGGAGCCAAACGAGGCCTTAGTGCTCTTTTTGTTTTTTGTTTTGGCTGGTTCTGAAAGCTGAAGCAGTGTGAGTTGGGATAACAGAAAGGCAATAAAGCAGAAGATTTGTTGCTAGAAGTTAGAGACTTGTAGTCGTGGTGGTGTCAAGATTAGTGGTGTTTGGGTCCATGACCAAATTACTCAGAGCATTGACCAAATTTCTTCAAGTTGGACCTTGGAATGTTTCACATCTACCAAATTATTACGTTGGGTTTTAGACCTATAAGTTCTTCATTGAGGGAGTGCCTTTTGAGTCTGAGCCTCTCTGAGGACAGAGCAAGCAGCATGGTGACTGCTAAAACTGGTCCTGGCAGCAGATTTTCCTCACCAAATTCAGTATGATTAGATGGATTTTTACCATTTGATCTTTGGAAAAAATTATAAAGCATTCTTTGATGTTAACAGAAATTTCGACTGTTAGAAGAATAATAATAGGCTCTTTTTGGTTGCACGGACAATGAAGGAAGATGAATTGTTTCTTGAAAATTGCTGTTTATGGTGATCGCACATAAAATGCTCATGGGAAGCCAATTTTTTCCGACAAAGTAAAATGAGTACTAATTGTAGGAATAATGAGCACTGATAATTTTTTTTTTTCAAATCATTTTTTTTCCTTCATTCCAGATGCAACCAAAAGCTGCCATGATCTCATTAGCCAGTTTCCTTTTGTCTAAATATCTCTCACACCCAAAATAACATAGGTTCAGCGTACTGATCATGCAACATTCTTCATTCCTTGGCAACCAAAATGAGGGAAAAAAAGGAAAAAAAAGAAAAATGTCTTCTAGTATTTCTGGTTATAAAAAATAACCATAGAGCACACAGATTCTCTTCTAAGATTTGAGACATAGTACAAATTATTAGAATGCCAGCCCATAACTAGTTACTTTACAAATCTAAACAATTTCCCAGGTTTGTCTGCGAAGAGAAAGAGGGAATGCAATGACAGGACACTTCATAGTTGAGACAACTCAGAAGCTGGTGAAGGTTGAAGCATAAGATGCAGAAAAGAAAATGAAGAAGAGCATAGAAAAGGTCAATTTGGTGGTGGAACTTCCTTCAGATGTGTTCCCACTTGTTGATGGAACAGTCTTAGATCCGCCTCCTGCACCATTTAACACTCCACATTAGTATGCATAAAATCCCAGGAGCAAGTTTTAGCTATATATCTGATATAAAGATACCTGAGGGAATGCTTGGCACTGCTGGGGTGCCTGCTGGCACTTCTGGTGTAGAGTTGGCATCTGGCGTTGCTGCTGGTGCTACTGGTATGGTATTGGAGTCAGGCGTTCCAGCCGGAGATGCTGCAGGGGAAAGCGCTGTCAGCATTGACAGAACAGAGAGAAGCAAAGAAATTTAATCATGAGAAGTAAAAAAGAAACCCCACTTGATGATATAAGAACCAAGTTATTACAAATTCTAGGTTGGGACCATTGGGGGTATGGGGTTAGCCATCTCAGTGCAAATTGCAGAGGGTGGGTCACCTTGAATATAGAAACTTATGGTGACATGCATGTTTCTTACCATTGCACAAGCTAACTGGAGGTGTTTGGATATTGCAAGCATTGGGGAGAGTCAGAGCCTGCGTTTGATTGATGACAATCCCCAGAGAAGATGCACCACCATTAAGGACCTCGCACAGGCATTGTGGCGTGGATTGGACAACATTGGCGAGCTGGGAGCAGCATGAGGATGATGGGAGGGTTGGTGAGTTCCCAGTAATGTAGTTCAGGCAAGGAGACATGCTGACTATGACGCTCATGCATCTTGAAGATTGGGTTGCTGCTCCTTCCCAGTGCATGGCCACAACTAGTGCTAACAGACCCACTCCCATTCCTCTAGCTTCCATTTACAGGGGCTGGAAATTAATGCATTATTACAAGTTGAAGGAGATATGTAATGGAGCTACAGCCTACTAGCCTAGAGATGTATGTATGTAGAATTGGGTTGAGAGGAGGAAGAGAGGTTCTCCTGTTTATATGGAGAAGAGATGTTGAGGGAAGAGACAAATGCAGTATTAAGTATTGACACTGGCGCCCAACTTTTCTTAACTCTCAACCGTATAACTTAAATTAGAAATTGAAGATTTGAAGGTTGGAACCTTTGAATATTATAGTACTGATGTGACTAGACAATAAAAAAATAAATAAAAAGTGTAACGTCTTTGGGTTTGGGCCCAAGTTTGACTATTTGATTTTTCCTTAACAGGTTGGTAACCGAAAAATCTCAAAATGGTGGGAATTGGATCTGTTTTTTTTTCCAACTAGTTATTAGCTAAAGTTACCAAATTACCCTTTTCCGTTGTGCAGTGGTGGGAGTGGGGCTCCTCTGCCGTTAAGAGGAGACCGGATCTGCTCCTCACACCTGGCGCCTCACAGGTGTTCTCAATGCATGGTAGATGTGCCTGTGAGGCGCCCATTTGTGAGGAGCAGATGAATCAAGGCATGCAGCTCACATGGACGGGTCTCGGGCCCATTCTAAATGGGCCGTTGTGAGCTCACACTGTTCATTTTTAATGCTTATGGTGGATTTAACAGCTTTTTATGTAATTGCTTTTGCATGAATAGCTTAATTGTTTCATGCCTTAAAGCGTGTCATGTATAAAGCATATTTTTTTATGTTAAAAAAATAAAAATAAATTAACCTCCAGCGATAGGCCGATGGCATTAAAATTTAGTTAAAAAAAGATGTACCAAAACTACTGCATAATGGGCTAGATTTTCTCTTTATTAGGCTAACGGAAGCCCAAAAATCACACAAGGGCGGCGCTTGAAAGAGATTCGGGATTTGTAAAAATCTTAGGACCCGATTTGGGTTGTAAGCACATGGGCCGGTCCGGGCCTAGTCTTATGCCCATTTATTAGGCAAACAAATCCTGAGTTTAGTTTTGCCTGGACCAAGCCTGGTCCATGCATATGCCCAGGTGATGGAGAATATTTCCCACCATCTACTACAACACAATATTGTGTCATGTGGGCCTCTTTGACAGAGATTATAACAAATAAAAAAAAAGCACTTCTTCAAAGAAATTAGTTTGGCTTTGATTCATCATTGTCCCAAGTATATGGGGTGATGACTACATGAATTCTGTTGTGTTCAGTGTCATATCCAACCATGGTTAAATTATGGGCGTTTACGTCATTTCAATTTACTTACACCCAAGTCTTTTTCCCATATAAATCATCTTGTAATTAGGATTCTTCTTCAGATAACATGTCCACTGAGAGAAGGTCAGAAATAATTATTTATAAATATTTAATACAAAGCATGTGTACCAATAAGTTTACAAATTATACATTAGAGTGTAGCAAATTAAGAGATAATTCATTTGTATTTTCAACATGATTGATCTCCATTTACAAATTACAAATTATACATTAGAGTGCATGAAACAAATCCAATTAAACCAAAGACCCCACTCTCTGAAGAAAAGCAAAGAATCTCTCCCGGCTACAAAATATGGGAAGACGAACTCAAAAGCTAGCTACAGTGAAGCTTGAAACGTATATGATGCACTGAAGAGGAGAAGGAAGAAAAGCCAATGCATCGATCTCAGAAAAAGGCTGGGCTACCCATACTGATCCATGATTTTTATATTCCTCCCAACTTCTGGCTCTGGGTGCAAGATATGGCCAACTGTGGATGTTAATGTCAAGTTGTGTTTCATGGTTAAATATTCTTTGTAACAGTTTCTCTAAGAATTCTTTGTCTTAATTCCAATATACTCATCAGACATCTATCCACAAAATTCCAATATACTCAGTGAGCCCACCCTTGAACAACCAACTTCATATCATTCTCAAAGAGGAAGAAAACCAGCTGGAGCTCTTATATTGTCATGGAATCTACAATCTAATAATACAACAAGTCTAGACAAAATATGCAAAATAGCAGGACATACCGAAGAACCCAGGAAGAAGAAGAAAAAAACTCAAGAGCTGATGATGGTTGAAACACATGATCCAACGAGGAGAAGGAAGACAATGAGTTGAAAGGGTGATTTTGTACTACTACTTCCATTGGAGGAATCTACTCCTTTCATCGACGTCGATACATTTCTAGATCCGCTTCCTGCATCCATTTCACAAAAATAAATAGCTAGAAGATGATTACTGTTTTATATTTGATTTTACTTCTTAATTTCAGAGTTTCTAGATAGAAAGAAAACTCTTTAATTACCCATTCATTCTTATGTTTATTATTTCCATTTCCAGTTACAAATTACACATGTAAAGAAAACGAACAGAGGCTCCCAATCACAGAGAAGACAATGGAATTGAATCACTTTGTTTTCGAGATTAATTTACATTTTCCGTACCTGGAGGAGGCGTTGATACTGATGGCGTAGTCTTAGAATCAGGAGTTCCATTTGAAGAAGATGAGCTCGGTGGAGAAGCCCCGGAGGTTGCTGGAACAGCACTAGCTGCGCCAAGTAGTCGTTTCAAGTATTTCATCTATTTATATATATATATATATATATATATATATATATATATATATATATATGTAAAATATGTTGACGTACACGTACTGCTTTGAAATTGAAAGATTAACTGAGATGTTTTATATATATAGTTCAACTTACAATTGAAGTTGCTAATCACCGGAGTCTGAATAACACTGCAAGCACCAGGAAGTGCCAAAGCAACAGCTGGGTTTACGGTGACGCCCAGTGATGCAGCGCCACCGTTGAGCACTGAACAAAGGCATCCTGGCTGTGACTGAATCACGCTGAAAAGCTGGGAGCAGCACCATGAGGATGGCGTGGAGGAATTTCCCATGATGTAGCTAAGGCATGGCGCTAAACTAAGGATCACAGTTGTGCAACCCAATTGGGGCCCAGTTCCCTTACAAAGCATGCTCACAAGGGCCATGACTAAGCCCATCTCAATTACTCCTGGATCCATCTGAATCCCACTTCTCTGCCGGTTCACAGACCAGTCGCCGGAAACACTTCAAAGTGAAGAGGTAGTAAACAAATTTTGTGTATCAGTTCTGGCCCTGCAGGTTAATTAAATAGAAGAGAAGTGGTGTCTATTGGGGTTTGATATTGAGAGGAAAAATGATTTATATAAGTGTAAAGAAGATAGACAAGTAGACATAAAATAGGTAGTCTTTGGGTGACCAACTTTTCCAACGTTAGGAGTGATTGGTATATTAATCAGCTTCCAATTCCAAAGATGAGATTTCAAAGTTGAAATATCAAAGCAGAAGGAACCCAGCTGATAGCGTCAGTTGATGAGGATATTACTTGTAGAGGTATCCCATGTTTAAAGTATTAGCTGCTGCCATCTTAACAACTTACTAACTAATTTTAACTTTAGGCAGCAAGATCCAATCATCCAACTGTTGCGTACAAGGATTTCGATTCAACTAGAGGCCATCTCATGTAATGCCTCTCAGGATCACCCCCCTCTTCTTTTGCTTTTTTTTTTTTTTTTTGTGTGTGTGTGTGTTTTTTTTTTCAATGCCCCCCTTTTCTGTTGTTATTTTTTATAAGTTAATTAAATTAATCCACCTAAACTTGAATGGCCTTTTGTCTTGTATCGAGGTGGCTTCTGGGTGTCAAGTAACCACCACCGGCCTCTTGTTTTCTTTTAGGCCCGTTCGTAAAGTTATTTATACGGGTAACTCATATTCTTTTGAAAATAAATAAGATATGATCATTTTAACCATAAAAATGGGCAATTTTATCACATTTAAGTATTGACAACTTCCCCCAATGAGATGGATATCATGGCTAAGTGATACATAGAGAAAATAGATTTTCCATGAATCCCACATAAATCTGAAAAAAGAACATGGGTATCTTGGTCAACGGGAATCAAAATTTCATTGACCAACTTTCTCCCCTCTCAAAATCTAAAAAAAAAGGCCCTCAAATGTAGGGGTTACCGAACCGTGGGGTATTTTTTCAAACCAAACCGACCTGATCGGTTTTTTAAATATCCAAACCAAAACTGAACCGATGCAATCGGTTAACCAATTCATAGGTTAACCACGATTCGTTTTTTTGGTTTTTTTATGCACTTAAAATAAAATAAAAAAACCTAAAACTGTCGGTGGTTGCTTTTGGTGCCAATGGTTACTGTCAGTTGTTGCCTGAAGTGAGAGTTTGAGAGATGGCGCCTGGCGGAGACGTAGAGAGGAGAGGTGAGAGAGAGAGAGCGAGAAGAAATATAGAGATCAGATCAGAGATGGCATTAAACCGTTGGTGCTTTCTTGTCGGTGAGGCGATGATCGGTGTTGCTGCTTGGTGCTGCCATGCTGGTGGTTGGCACGGGCCGTGCGACTGTCTGGAGTGGGGAATACGAAGAGTCGAAGAAGAAGAGTAAGAGAAGAGTCGAAGAAGAAGAAGAAGAGTGAAAGAAGAAGAAGATTAGAAGAGAAGAGTCGAAGAACTGGGAGAGTGAGAGAGACAAAAGAGAAAATTGAGAGACTGAGAGAGAGAAAAGAGAAAAGACTAAGAGAGTTTGACACTTTGGCAATTTGGGGAAAGGACGAAAGAGAAAACTGATGGAGATTGGAGACTGGCAATCTGGCAGACTGCCGAACTTTCAATTTAAAGGTTTAAATTTCAAAGAGAAAGGCTAAAAGTCTTTTAGATTGCCGAACTCTTTTATTCAATTTTCAATATATATATATATATCAGTTGGTTCGGTTAACCATCGGTTTTTTTAAATAGTTAATCAAAATCGAACCAAAATTATCGATTTTTTAAGAATATCGAACCAAAACCAAACCGACCAGTTCGGTTAACTGATTTTTCGATTCATTTTTTCAATTTTTTTTGCTCACCCCTACTCAAATGAAACTAAAGCATGTACTATATGCCTATATCTCAACGGAGTTCATGAATCAACTCAAAAAATTCAGTAGACTTGAAAGTATCCCATTGGGTTGGTTGGGTCATGCCTTGTTGAAGAAACATTGTATGGGTAAGACTTAAGACTTGGACCATCTACTAAGAAGGAAAGACCATTGTGGCCATCATATTAAATCGAAATATCATATATATGGTAATGATCACTGTTTTCAAAACCGGACCGAATTGGACGGTTGGATCAGAAAAATCGGGAACCAGTCACCTGACCAATTTCATTTTTCTCCAAAACCGCTTTTTCTCTCCAAACCATTGATTTTGATCAGCAAACCGCTGAACCGGCCAGAAATCGTTCGAACGGTTTTGACCGTTTTTCAAAATTTTAATTTTTTTTGTCAGAACGGGCCGGCCTTTCAAGTCGAACGATCAAACTGTTCGAACCGGTAACTGGGCCCCTGACCGGTTCATTTTTAAAAACCATGGTCATGATTAATAATTACATGTACATGTGCATATATATTACACATGTTCTTACACTAATATATTTCAATACACATATTAGTTCTTTGGTTGTTTGTAGCAGAGATTTAGGCTCAGTTTGAAAAAAAGTACACAAGCAAATATGTACGGTATAAATACAAACAAAATATAAGGTTTTGCACTTTACATATTTTCATTTATATTCCTTCCAAACTGAGTCTTAGGATTAATTCCTTTTGCCACCAGGGTTTGAAAGTTATGGATATGCAAAAAATATATAATATTTAAAAATATAAAAATTAATTAAAATAAAAAAATCAGCCTGCGAACCATTACCCGAGTGGTACAATGCCAGAGTTGGACTTTCAACTGGATCAGCAAATTCATATATATTTTTTTTCTTTTCTTTTTTTATTTGAAAAATAGTGGCTCAATGGGACCGGAAAGGTGGCCGGTTTCTTGGTTGAACGGTTTGACTGCCCGTCGTGCCGAGAAGAATGAATATGGCTTGTTGAAGTTCTGACTCGAGTCATTATTCTGGGTTCTCATACACAAATGGAGGTGTATTCATTTCTAGTCTTTAGTGCTCAAAATTTGGTGCAGGACATAGAACAAGGACACAGATATGGATTTGTCTTCTTTTATATTTTTATCAATAAATAAGAAGGGAAGAGTAAATTTTTGACTTAGCATGTCTGCTCATTGGGTTGTTTAGTCAGTTTCCACATGAAATCAAGTCGGGATACGATCGAAAAGGGCTGATAGTCATGGTCATGGAGCAAATTTTTAATCCCAGCACACAACTCTACAACGCCCAAGAGGACCTGCTTTTGGTTAAGGCTGCAACTTGGGTTAGGGTTATGGTTGAAATTCATGAACCCGATTTTACTTTGGATTGGGTTACGCTTAACCCATTAGATAATTTTATCCGACCCAAACCCGATTCTATAATACATGTCATATATAAATACATGTTATATATGATATATCATACATTGATTTGTTTAGATCCATGATAGTTGTATAACCCTCACTACATACTATCATATCTTTCTTTCAAGATAATCACTTCACTTAATCCTAATTGGAAAGACTAAAACCTTAATAACATATTTTTATGTTTTTTAAATATTTTATTCTTCATTTCTCTCTCTACTGTTTCTCACCCAAAAATTGCAGCTGATAAAAGATCTATCATAAATCATAATAAACTATAGTCATTTAAAACACTTATTTTTTCTGAAATTTGTACTAAAAGAACTAATAAAACATGAGATATATAATGAAAATTGAATTAAGATCTGAAATTAAGAAGTTGTATGAGATTTTAAAAGATGGGAAGAAGGTTGGGTTGGGCTCGAAAACTTCGGCTTGAATTGGATTAGGGTTGAAGGAATTTAATTAGAGTTAGGGTTAGAATTGAGTAGGTCGGGTTGAAGGCTGAATTGGATGTTTGGAACTTATGTTTGAACTAGAATTGGCCTCAGCCCAACCTAACCCGGCCTGGCTTGCAGCCCTACTTCTGGCCCACATTAATATGCATTAACGACGAATTAAAATCTGGACTACAAATCCTTCATGCGTTGATTAATGATCTGTTTGAGCTCTAACTGAAGTCATTGCATAATTGGTCCTATATATTAGAAGTGGTGGAATCCGTTTCCCCCTTTGCGATCCCTATATTGATCCATTAATCAGTTATTGGCTATATTAGTTTATCTAGTAACAAATCAAGGTTAAGCTAACAAATATGTCTTGTAATTAAGAGACATCAGAAGGAAATAATAATATCTATTTGAGAAAAACACAAAAACAACCTCAAAAGAGGTATTAAATAATTTATTATACAATCACACCGGGCTTTTCTAGGTAAGTATATATTGTTTCAAGGAGGTGGCCAAATATATGTGTAAATAGTGAAACAAATTAAACGCCATATCCGGCCAGAGAAGAATCAAAAGCTGGTAAAAGTTGAAGCACACGATGCAGTGAATAGGAGGAAGAAGACAAGCTGAAGGGGCTTCTTGGTACTGCTTCCATGAGAAACGACTCCCGTCGTCGAGGGGACGGTTTTAGATCCAGCACCTGCATATTGCATTAATAAGACGTTCCATGCATCAAAGATCTGTGCTCAGTTTATGAAAAATAATGTGATATATAGCATTAATTCAAGTATATATATACATATATGTATATATATATTATCTTGCATATTCCTGTACCTGCAGGAATGGTTGATACAGATGGTGAAGTTGTATCAGGAGTTTCACTTGACGAATCTGTTGGAGAAATATCTGGAGAATCCACAAAGGAATCTGCTGGAGAATCTGCCGGAGAGTCGGCTGGAGAATCGGCCGGAGAAGTTGTGGGTCCATTGACAGCTGCCAACAATTGATGATAGTTTCAGGTTTATGTGAAAATACTATATATAAATTGGAGTACTGGTTTAAATTATTATGAGCTTACCGTTGCACTGGCTAACGGGTGGAGTCTGAACATTGCAAGCATTAGGAAGTGCTAGAGCCTGAGTCTGGTTAATGGTGATACCCAATGATGCAGCACCGCCATTGAGAACCGAGCAAAGACATCGTGGCTGTGTCTGAACGACATTCGCAAGCTGTGAGCAACACGATGAAGCTGGAGTGGAGGAGTTCCCTGTAATGTAGCTGAGGCATGGTGCCATGCCGATAAGCACGGATGTGCAACCCGATTGAGCTGTGGCTCTCACCCAAAGCATGGCCACTATGACCATGAGCAAGCCCATCTCTGTTTCCTTTGATGAAGCCATTGGTGAATGAGCTTCCAGTAGGTCAAAGGTTCAGGCTAGTGAAATTAGCTAGTGTATATGACTGTGTAAATGGGTTTGCTCTGGTTTGGAGTAGAATTAATGAAAAGGGAAGCTAGCTAGGGATGTGATTTATAGTTAGATGCGGAGAGAAACGGGAAGAAAAAACTACATACATAAAGGCATCTTTTGGTGACCAACTACTAAAATAAGTGGCGATTGGTAAACTAAACAGATTCTCAATGCGAGAGATGGACTAAGAAACAGGGATGGAGACCAAAGATTAACAATTCAATAGCTGAATATATAAATCATTGGACAGGTTTGGTGGACAAGACGGCCCAAAAGTGTTCCATGCATGTGGCCTTGGTTAGTAACCAATGGTTACAGCTCGAGAAGGCTCCACATGTTTCATTAATATCAACGGTTAATTGTGTAGTATGCTTTAGCTCAACTGCCGCGTAATATATGGCAAAAGAAATTAATCTTCTCCTAATGGGCATTTTTTTTTTCAAACTTGAAGTTTCGAAAGTTCAATCAATAGCTAGCATAAATAATCGGGCCGGGGAATACTCCACTCTAGCCCTGAATAAGTGATCAATAATCTAAAGGAACCTCCGGGTTGTCTCCCGGCCAGACCCACGTGGCTAAACTATGGCAAGTTTGTCCATTAATGATGAACTGATCAAGAGATTTGAGTAACTGCTTCAGAAAATCCTTTCACTTAATATATAGGGGCGTTTGGATTTTGAGAGGGGGGAAAGTTGGTTAATGGGATTTTGATTTTTATTGATAAAAAAATCTATGTTCACTTCTAAGTGGGTAAATTAATTTTCCCATTTAGGGAAAAATTGCCAATACTTGGATGGGATAAAAATGCCCCTTTTAATAATGAAATTTTTATGGCTAAGATGGTCATTGCCTTATTTACATGGAAAATAAAAGAACATGGATAAATACACTTACCCGGGTTTTTGGGAAACACTTGCCCAAATAAGTGTATTTACCTTGATAAATGACTTACCGAAAAGTGAACGGGGCAATATTGATAATTAAAGGATGTGAGAGGCCAGTGACTCCCTTGATGTGGTTGAGATAAATTGATGTAAGTATTACCTTTTTTTTGTGATAGCTCAAAAGTTGGAATTAAACTAAGTTGAAGCTTCTCCATTTCATATTGGAATTGCTAATTATGATTCAAGTTCAAAACTAATGGCCACCAAATGTGACGCTTAAAGGTCGTCTAAGGCTGAATTTTGGTGAACTACCCCCACAATTAAGTTCACCCAAAATGGAAGATATATGTAACTACAGCTATTGTTTCCATTGGTCTTTGCACCCTGCGTCCCTGCCCCATAAGTCACGAATCTCTCAATTGGTCTAGACCATTCAAAGGCCTGCTATTTGGTTAGTTGGTTGAGACCATCCATCAAATATCTTTCTTGGGTTATGGTCCTTCTGAGAATTGCTTCCTTGGCCGGATGGTTTGAAACTTTGTCAAGAAACCCAACCCAACGACCAAACGTTAATATAACTACCATGGTTTTTGTCTTTACCACAAGGCAAGTATTTGAATTAATTGGTGATCCAAGCGGCCAAGGGCTAGCACTGGGCGTTGAAATATTCAAGACTGAGTCCTAATCGTTAGTCAGCGACTCAATTCAGTGTTTGTCTAGAAGGAGGAATCACAAGCACATATGGTCGACTAACAACATCTTCCATGGATGAAGGAACAAAGAAAAGTAAAATCCCCACGCAATAACAAACATATGCCAACCTCTACCTAAGTACTGCCCTTTTGATTCATACATAACAGTGAAATAAAATACTCTAGATTCAGAAGAAGTCTGCCAAAGTTGGTGAACCTCCAAAACCCGCTTCAAATCTACCAGATTTTCCCTCCACTCCACACTCTTTCTGAAACCCATCCATCTATAAGACTAGGAAACTCCTCCCCCCACTAAGTTTATACCGATTTCCTTACACTACTCGCATCAAACCAAGAACACCTCTAATCTGCTTCTTTCCTCTTCTATCTAAAATACAGAAGAAACATATATGGAGGGGCTTAAGGTTTCAAGGCGCTTAATGGCTGCTGTGTTAAGCATGATCTTGGCGACGTCAATGATGCCGGCCGATGGGCAAGTCGTCTCGCCCTGCACAAATGCAATGGTCAGTAGCTTCACTCCATGCTTTAACTACATTACAGGGAGCAGTGCTAATGGATCTTCACCAACTGCTGACTGTTGTGGATCGCTTCGCTCGCTCATGAGCACTAGCATGGATTGCGCTTGCCTTATATTGACTGGGAATGTGCCGTTCCAGATACCATTCACCCGTAATCTGGCCATGTCACTCCCTAAGGCTTGCAAGATGAGTGGTGTTTCCGTCCAATGCAAATGTGAGAGTGAGACTTTTTGTGTAGGAAAGCTTAGTTGCATTTTGATTATTTATGGTGTGTTTGGCATCTAATTGACTTAATTCTACATCATTAATTGCTAATTTGTTTTCTTTTCAGCATCTGCCTCTCCTCTTCCAGCTCCAGGTACCATGCCATTCAGAAGATCTCTTGTTCCCTATATACATTTAGTTAGTTTCAATTGAAATATTTGTTACATCTATCAATGTAGTAAATACAGCCTGATTCTGGCTCGGCCAAGGCTAAATCGGCTTAATAGTAACCAGTAATGGATTTGCCGGCCCAACCCAATTCATTATCCTCTAACACTGAGGGGTAATGGGCAGACAGTTGGACGATTAGTTACAAGATAATTAAGTTTGGTGGTTGCATTTTTTACTGACCATAGTTGAACTGTCAGGTCCTGCAACACTTGGGATACCTCCTCCAAGACAAGCTCCTCCTTCTCCTAGCCCCAGAGGTACACAACTTGATCATTATTTAGTTAAAACACCTTAATCAGATTCATATGGGCTAGTACTTTTTTAAGAGATCCACATGGGCTTGGTCAAGGTAAGCCCCAGCTCAGCCCATTTGTATGTGGAGCCTCAATTCTTGGCTCAGTTTTTGCTCAAAATCGGATAATTGGGTCGAGCTCCTTGTCTCAGGCCCAAATAAGCTCAAGGTGTTCTAAAACAAAACTAAATAGATCATCTCCCCTATAATTTGATTGCATTGTTCATTGCTTGCGCTTTTGCTGACCTGAAACTGAAAGTATGCATCACCAAAGCCTAAAGATATTAATGGTTGTCTCTGTTGGGCAGCTTCCTTGATCCCTGCATTGTCGTCACCACCACCGGCTTTGCCTCCGGAAATCGATATAACTGTGGCATCAGAGCCGGCATTGCCACCAGTGGATACAGCAACTCCGACACTAATTCCAGGGAGCCGGCCGGTTCTAACCCCATCAGCTGCTAAACCCGCTTACATTTTCTCACCATCTCTGTTTCTTTTTGTTTTGGGAGTCATGGTTTTGAATTATCATTAATTAATTTGTTACCTTATTGGAGCTTTCATTGAATTATCTTTAAAATGTGATGCTCTACAATCTACACATGGGTCTTTTGTTTGAGAGAGCTACTCTTTTTTGGTAGAAGAAAGAGTTTTTGGGCTTATTGTTGAATATTATGAAACTGCAATTTCTGACCTAGTTGCAAAAATTAGTGAGTCGTTTTTGGACCATTGCATCCAAACTCCAAAGGGTGTTCACTTTGAAACCTGAAATGGATCTTAATAATGCGTCTCTAAAGACATCTACTGTATTTGGTTTACTTCTCTAGACTTGGCACCGTTTACTGGACCAGTTTGGCGGGTCCACCCACATTTCCTCCAAAGACAAGCCCGGTCCAGATTTAAAATCGAGAAGCAAAACATTCCTTTAGAGTTCAGAAAAGCCATGTCACAATCAGATAGGAATTCAGGGGACCGAGTTGTGTTGCCCGATTTGAAGATTTCCAACACCATCCGGCTCATCGATCGGGCTTGGATCCATTGAAAATCTAACAAACTCCCAACCCGACCCGACCGAACTTGCACCTCTAGGTGGGATCCCCGTCGGGTGAATTCATCATCAGTTGGATTGGGATTTGGAACTTGGAAGTGTTCGACTGGATTTCAGATCGGGCCAACCCGAACAGAAGCCTGGAATTGCCACTCCACCTGCATCTAACTGGTGGGTTTGAAGAAATGACCCATATACCCGTTAATAAAATCTATATATGCAGGGGAAAGAAATATGGACGTGCTTTATTTTCTAGCCGCATGCATGCCCTAATCTTGTTCATTTGTATTAGGGCTGTTCACGGGTCGGGTTGGGTTAGTTTACAGGGGTTTTCCTAACCAATCCGACCTGGTCGGGTTACATGAGGTAGAAACCGAAACCGACCCATTGATAGGCAAAACCGACCTGGTCGGTTTGAGTCGAGTTGGGTCGGTTTGGGTCGGTTTCGGTTTTGCTCCTATACAAAAATGATAGAGAAGCCTAGAACTAGAAGGACACCTAATTCTAATTGTAATTGCCTAATGGGTTGTCTATTTGGTGTAAAAGACTATAAAAATTAGGATAGATACAATTTAGTTAAGTAAGAACTAGAAGATATGGCTGTTCTAGTTCTAGTTCTAGTAGAATACTAGTTAAGTAGAAAACTAGGAACTACCGAACTAGAAAACTAATTGGTTCGGTTTGGTTCGGGTTGGTTTATGATTTTTCCCAACCTGAAATTGACTGGTGCTGATGAAAACCCGGCCAACTCGGGTTGGTCGGTTTGGTCGGGTTGGGCCTTCTTATGAACAACCCTAATTTGTATTGTGTTGTGCCCCAAACAAGGTTCAAAGTATCGCCATGTATCAGCCGATACGTATCGTTTTGAGACCCGTTCAATACGCCCCTATAGTGGGTGTTCGGGGGTCTGATCGGTTCAGGGTGTGGAGGAAGCCTAAACCGGTTCCCCTGAACCAGTTGCGAGAAAAAAAACACCAAAAGCTGTATTGATTCGCCCGATATGCCTGACATATCGAGGTATCGATATTTTAAACCTTGGCCCCAAACACCAAAGAAAGGCCTCCAAGTTTGTTAAAGCTGTTACTCATTCATTGACTTTCCTCTTTCCATCAAAATCCGTGTGATTTTTCAAAAATGACCAATTGTACCTATAATTATAATTATATTCTTGCCAAACTGGAAATTTGGTTTGAATTGTTGATACTTGTTTCGGGTAGGGCTGTCAGTGAGTCGGGCAGCCTCAACAGAACCGGGCCAACCAATCTAATTATATAGTGTCTAGGTCTGTGTCATGTTTCCTAGCTAATTATAGTTGGATTGGGATGAATTTTGGTCGCTCCGAATTGATTATGTATATGAATATTAGCATATTACAAATATACCCCCGATCTAATATCTATTTTCTCATGATGTATTATCAGTGTTAGAGTGAGCCGAATAGGGGTAGTTTAGTAATCTCACGTCAGTTAAGTACTTTTCTTATGTGGTTGTTTTATTAAAGTACTCTGCCCCACACTTAAGTGAGGGCAGTTTAGTCTTTGTAAATGTAATTAGAACCTAATAAACATTAGGGGGTCGACTGAATGGAAGACTAATCAGTTTCGACTAAACCCTCCTGTTCTCTCTTTCTCTTGTCTTCTTCCTTCTTCACTGGTTTGGGTTACTGTAGCTGCTCCAAAACATGGTATCAGAGTGAGGTTTTTGACCTGCTTCTGCTTGTAAAGCATCTCAGCTGGGTTCATGACACCTTCTTTATTTCTGGTTAGTTAATGGAGAGAGCTGGTTCGCCCTAGGTCTGAGACATCACAACTCGTTGCTCTCTGCTGTGCACAGTTTTCTTCATCAAGGAAGGTGATTTCAGTAGTGAATGGTTGGCTAATACTCTCAAAAGAAGGTTGGTTATTTAGTCTTTTTGTGTTGCTGGTATTTCTGGGTAGGAGCCCTTCAAGAATCAGTTAGTACTGATTAGAACCTAGAGAACTAGGTTCATTGTTGCCC
>NW_010729089.1:7097798-7111755 GCF_000365185.1 Nelumbo nucifera
GTCATTGCTGGAGAGATAAACACAGAACATGTGGGATCGAATGATCAATGGGAAGATTTGTTTACAAAAGCTCTAAACTCAGGGAAAGTGAACTATCTATGTAACAAGTTGGGATTATATGACATATATTCTCCAGCATGAGGGGGAGTGTTAGAGTGAACCGAATAGGGGTAGTTTAATAATCTTACGTCAGTTAAGTACTTTGCTTATGTGGCTGTTTTATTAAAGTACTCTGCCCCACACTTAAGTGAGGGCAGTTTAGTCTTTGTAAGTGTAATTAGAACCTAATAAACATTAGGGGGTCGACTGAATGGAAGACTAATCAGTTTCGACTAAACCCTCCTGTTCTCTCTTTCTCTTGTATTCTTCCTCATCTTCTTCTTCCTTCTTCACTGATTCGGGTTACTGTAGCTGCTCCAAAACAATCAGATTATGAATTTAACAAAGTAGATTTATTGTCAAATTACAGGTTAGAATTTAAAGGTATATCTGTCAATATTTATCATGTTAGACATGGATAATCGGATCGGTTCCAGACCTGAAACAAGGTCTATTATTATAATTGACAGTTCCATGGATAGGGTCAAGTTAACTGTGTGCTTTTGAGAGAGAGATGGTCGGGTCACGGGTGTGAAAAAATGACCAATCTGAACTGGTCCAAATTAAAACCGGGTTGGGCACTTTGTCTTCCATCGCCATCGGACCCAGACACATCAGACATATTAGCTTCATCCTTCATGGAAGGGTCAAAGGTTAAACACGCACTCAAGCAGTACTCGTGGGTAGGTTACTAGTAGGTGTGGATGACTACATGATTAAGCCTTGTTGTATGCTTGTACGTAAACCAAAACGAAATGCTTCTGTTTTGATGCTAATTGCAGAGAGATGGGTTCAAAGGGACTGTCGTTCCTCAAGATTACTTGGGTCTTAACAATTTTGCTTCTATGCTTTCCAGCACCTTCAATGGCTAAAACCCAGTTCACTGGTTGTTCATTCCAAGACATTGACCTTCAGCCCTGCTTCAATTTTGGCAAAATCCCCACGGGTTCTTGCTGTAAAGCTGTTAATCAAGTGGTTAAAGCCGGATACAAATGCCTGTGTTCGATGATATCTTCCACTAATCCTCTCTTCAGTGCTCCAATTTCATTCCTAGTTTCCAACTGTCACATATTTGTACCTCCCTTGGCACAATGTCGAGGTAATGTTTGAACTCTCAGCTTTTCTTCACTTCTTTTATTTGTTTGATCAGTAAATGCATTCACTTTCACATCAAATTTCAAGGTTAACAGATGAAGCTTAACCATGGTGTTATTTGGTTAGAAGCTAAGGTTTTGAATTTGTTTAATCTAACTCATTTCCAGTTCCAACGCCGGCAGTTGTTCCGCCGGACACTAGCAAGGAGCCAATGCATCCTCTTCTTCCGCCTCCTCCTCTTCCAAAATTTGTTCCCCCTCCAATGCCCCCCGACGGTGTGCGAGCTTCCTCAAACTTGACTCGGGGAGGGAACATTACATCAGCCAGGAAAGAAGAGAACTTGAGCAAGAAAACCGGTTCAAATGGCAACATTAGCAAGATGAGTGATGATATTTCAATTTCATACGTAGGAGATAACATTAACGGTTGGTTGTATGGGAGATTGCTGTTGATTATAACCCTTCATGCACTCTTCCTTTGAAGTTGTCTTCTTTCTCCTTTCTTCATATATTTGTCATGTAATATGTAATCAAGTGGCTCTTGGATACATAGAAATGAATATGACACCAAAACTTGTATAGTGCGAGACAACATCTGCTTCTCACACCCACCTCATAGCACATTGCAGCCAGTACATCGAAACATCTCTCATAGCTTGTACGTTGTCATTCTCCTAAATGACTATAAATTAGGTATAAAAGCATAAGAAATACACTAATTTAGTGTTAACTATGAAATGTACTCGGAAAATAATAAAAGAAAAGAGAGATGTAAATGTGGAATTGCATGTATACTTCAATTATTTCGTTAGTAGTTAATACTTCAAATAAATACTAATTGTAATGATCAATTATTTTTTTTCCCTTTATTTTGATTTTCTTTCAAGGACCAGTAAAGGTGGAATTGCAGGCATACTTCAATTTTCATTCATGTTAATATGTTATGAACCCTTGAAAATCTGATTCAATATGACGTGTATCAACTATCAACCGTATCATTTCCATATTTTGAACTTTTGATTGTGCAAGGGATGAATCCGAAGTCCAAACTTTTCCCCATTGTATATCTCCAACGTGGCACATTTAGGCCAATGGTCATTTGCCACATGGCAGAGAATATTTTTATTTAAAAATGTTAAAATATGCAATTTTACTTTCAGATACACAGGTTTACTGGCATACTTTCCAAATAGGAGATTACTGCACTGGGCCAATCACTCGGTACATTGGATGCAGCAGTTATAGTAGATTGCTTTAAATGCAAAAACTAAGCCATGTTGGAGAAAGAATAAGGAAAAGACATACCTAGGTGGCAGGAGACCATAATTGAGGTTATTCCAGAAATGGATAATGAAATTTTATCTTTACCAATAAAAAAAAATGTTCATCACTTGTAGACTTGTAGTGGGATGAGCCACAAAAAATGTTATGGTTCTCCCACAGATCTCAATTGTTTGTTCTTTGGCATCTTTAGGACCAATTCAATGAACAAATGATAGAAAGGGAGGTCCAAGAAAATAAAGAAATCTGTATTTGACAAAATTCACTTCCAACCATCTGACCATTCAGCTTCATCAGTGACGGGCTTTGGAACTTCTTGGAAGGAATTATCAGCCCATTCTGCTTGATCGGAGGATTGAAAGTTCTCTTCATCATTCCAGTACTCCTCCTTGGCAGGGTCCTCGTCATAATATTGCCTTTCTGGTAGAGGACAACCCTGATAAGAGTTATTGTCTGAGCAATACCATAAGAGCCTATTCCAATAAGGATCCTGCCAACATAAATGATTAAAATCAGCTAGAGCTTTCTCCTTTCATTAACAAGCTAGTAGGGCTTGTCTGAACTGAGCCTCAGCTGGATTTTGCTGACTGATAAGCTATGGCAAACATCAAGCTAGGCTTGTTTAGTTAGACGAGGCAGAGAAGTGGCTAATATCATTTACAAATAGTACAAATGCAGAGCACATAATATGTCCATATCTAGGGGCCCTATATATATATATATATATATATATATATATATATAACATTGTCTACTGAACTTAGGCAACCTTGAATAATCAAAAACTTGGCAATCTGAACCTAAGATTGTATGCAAGGCTCATTGCCAACTCTATGGTTATCCATTTACACAAATGCACACTTAAACAGCCATTAGTATCAACTCTAATAAAATGCATCTTGTGAAACTATGAGATGTAGAATTTGGATCCTACTCCAGCCCATCTTATAACTCCTGTCTATCTTCCAGATACCATTCTTGGTTTCTGTTTTTTTTTTTTTTTGTTGTTGTTCTCTTAAAGAGTTTGGTTTCTTGTTCTGGAGGTATATTAGTAAAACCCAAAGGAAAAGCCACTAGAACTGTAAGAAAGGAGCATGCATGAAGAGAAAAAGGTCAAAATGCTGGATCGTGTTAGAAATGGGGCTCTGAAGACCATGTCAAATGGGGAAGATATTTGAATGAAGGAGAGGTAGAAGGCTAGAAATTTACAACAAAAAAAAATGAAAATATCACTTTTGGAATCCCTGAATATTGAACCCATCAGATTTATTGCAGATTTATTTACACCCAGATTACCAAAAATCCAACAAATGTGACTGAAACATGGGGCAAAAGATCTACTATGATCGCTATGCAGAGTGTTCAACCACAGTCCACAGCATATCCTTGAAAGTGAAGTTTTGGCTGTACAATTGCCTTTATAGATTATAAGGTTGGTTAAAATGACTGCAACTGAACATTGAGATCAACTCCTCAACAGATCATGTGAATGAAGACCACGTTAATGATAAGCATATTCAACCACTTAGTTGATCATGCAACCAACACACGATCCATTCAACATGGAGGATGATAGGTTAAGCTTAATCAACTGATAATGACATGTGGAATACAACCATAACCTATGATTAATGACATGTGGAATACAATTATAACCCATCATCCTTGTCAACAGACATGTGGAATACAATCATAACCTATGAACAAAGATGCTGACTGGTGACTTTAGCAGATCACTGTGACTGATAATCATGATTGATGACACACGGTAGACCAAGAGGTGAGAGTGGGAGATATGCAAGAGAAGGAACCTTAACACAGCAAGGTGACATAAACTAGAGTTCGTATTACCAGGGCATGTGACTGATTGTCATGGGTTAAAGAAGGAACTGAAACTATTACCACAATGACATATAACTGATTAGAACTCATCGGAGAAAGAAATGAAAGTGGTTTATATGTGCCAAGTCTATTTAAATTTTAAACTAGAAGAAATTATGCAAACACCAAGTAGTCAAAATTGAATTAAAAGAACAATTATGCTACAGTGCAGTGCCTTGGCCTAGCCCCTTCTAGCCACCCTCTTCTTATAATATTCTCATTTTAGGGAACCAAGCCCTAGTAAAATTGAACTCTAGTTGCTACTTGTTTTACTAAACCATCTGCCAAATTATTGGTAGATCTAGAGGTCCAATGAAACATTGCATTCAGTATTTCAGTTCTTCTGCCATGTGTATGATTTCTCTCTACAATATAACAGTCCCTTCCACCACCAAAAATCTAGAAATCAAGTCCTTAGCCAGCCTTAAAACTTGTAATACTGCCAATAGTTCTCTGGTCAAGTCCCAAATATAATTAGGTCCAAGATACAAAGCAATTTATCTCTGCATTGCTGTTTCTGAAAACTCAATGCCAGAATTTCTTGGGTTCCCCAAACTACAAGAACCAAAGTTTCTCTTGAGGGTATTAAGAGATTGAGGGTACCATAGGGTGAAGGAGGTTTTCCTAGTTGTCATGGAATCTACCACATTCCACTAACTTCTTATAAATACATCCATGGTAAAAAGAGCAAAACTGTTCATGGTCATCCCATATGCTACCTTGATATGTTTTCAACTAGAGCTTCCTGTGAGATTTCTCTTTGAAGATTCTAGCATTCCTCTCTTCCCAAATACTCAACAAAACAGTTACTCTTGTCCATCTCCATAAAATTTTGCCTTTTTGGTGAAGAGAAGGACAAATAATTTTGATAAATGAAGTAAAATTTGTATTCATGAAGAGGGAAACCCACCCTCAGAAAGGCACGTACATGTTATCAGCTGTGCATGATAGAGACAAAGTGTACAGTATATCTTTTATTGTAAAACAATTAAACAAAACTCTCATAAAAAACAATCCCCCCAACAGGAATATAAATGACAGAATTTAAAGTGCAGCAACTTTTTGTAACATCACCCGACCATATACTGCTCTAATTTACCTAGAATTGTCTCCACAGGTGCTCTTTTTGAAAGATCCTGCTGTTATGTTACTTCCACAGGGACCAACAAACATCAAAAGGCACAAGCTTCCAAAGAAATCAGACTCTGACAGCTTGAGATGTCTTGAACAACTGGAAAGCTTGAGATGGCCATTAGGAAATCAGACTTTGTAAACCACTTGGCATCACCCAAGATGTCTTGAACAACTGGAAAAAATGCAACCAGACTCTGACAGAAATAGGGCAGAACAGGAACAAATGCTCTATTCAGTCCCACTACCACAAAGGCCACAAAAGGAGGCCAAGGTCATGCCTCTAGCTACTAGGTGAGGTCAGGAAGGTATTTTGCCCAAGATACCTGTCTATAAGAAGAAAATTACCTTTATAATAGGGGCTTTCATTTTACAAATCCAAATCCAAGGAACATGATCATCTTTTATATTAGTCATGGAGTTATAGCAGGATTTCACTAAGAAGAGGCCTGAGTTCTCTGTTTGGGGGCTTCCTTCACATGAGTCGTGACCCCACTCAGTCCCTTGTTTGTCTTTTTAATTAAAAGTATTGATTGCAATTACTCTTTTACCCAACATCTATGCTAACATGCCATGTCCAAACAGCCAAAGTTCTCTCTGACTTCTCCACTTTCTACCACCATTCATCCATAGCTTCTGGCTCTGGGAGAATTATGGACAGCTGCTCTAGCATGTGATTCTTACAAGTATTCATCTTCACATAATACATTTTCCAGTAAAAAGTTCTAATTTTAGGAGGTACCAATCCTCTCCTAATAGCACTCACAGGGTAACCCAACTGGGATGGAACACCATGAGAGAGGGCAGAATAAAACAAGCCACAGGAGAAAGAACTTGAAGGGTATGGGTCCAAACCTGCTGCCCAGGGAAGAAAGATAAAGGAAAATCCCCTCCAAGGATTAGATAAGGTGCAAAATAGTTGAAATGAAACTGACCTGCTAATATTGCTCAGTTTCATCCTAATAGTAGTTGCTAGGGGCCATTGCTTGGTGCAAGGGTAAATAAAGGGCTGACAAGAATGAGAATGTGGTTTTGAATGCGAGAGTGCCCGCTTTGTGCAGGGAAAAAATGAAAAGAATACCAAACGTTAGGTTCTTATCCAGTATACCCCTCCCAAGACCCCAGATAGCTGGGGCCATCATTGGGTAATGGTCCTTTAACTGACCAACCAACTGGTTCATGTAATCTGTTGAGAAATCCAAATCATTTGGTTCACATAATGCAATGGCTTAGAGGAAGAAGACTGCTCCAGCATACCTATATACATATCTCGGCATTGCCATTCTTTCATTCTGTTGTCCTTTTTGATAAAATACTATGATAAAAGATAAGCATTAAAAGAATGTAGAATGATAAATAATAAATGAGAAAACAATGATCCATGTAATGATAAAAAGTCTACCAAACAATATTGTTTTCTCTGTTTATCTCATTATCCTTTTGCTTTGGCACTCTGAGCCTGTTATATGCAAATCTCGCCTAAAAGGGCTGAATTGTTTCAAAATGTAAGTGAAGAAACTGAAATAAGAAGAATCTACTTTCACAAAACATGGCTGATTTATTTCCTTTTCATCCCCCCCCCCCCCCCCTGTGGCTTAATAATCATCCAGAGGAACAATAGCAGGTTAACCACTACAAGTCTGCTATCATTTTCCTTATCTATTTAAAAATAATTGGCCCCAAAGTTGTTAGCACAGTGCCATTGAATATACAATGATAATGAGATCTGGATGGCTGATCTATGGTCCAAGCAAGGTTCAAAGTATCGAGACACACAATACACAAACTTTGTGTATTGAGCATTTTCAACTTCGATATTTGTGTTTTATCTTATTTGGTGATCTTGATAATTGCATAAAGGCTATGATTTGACATTTACTTTTATTTAATTGCATTAAAACCATCAAAAACCTTATATGTTGAGAATTGATAGGTCCAAAAATCGATACATATCATACGATACGCATTGATATGTTGCAATATTTTGAACCTTGGGTCCAAGACGATATTCATTCCTTGAAACCCAGCATTCTAGTGCAAACACTAGATGATCAGTAGGCTGAAGACCTTCTAGATGTTTTTTACAAGGATGTGGCTATGAAGGGGGAGCAGGGTGGGCGGGGAAATTGAAATGTCAATGACAAAATCCCATGATTTGCTTTAGTCAAATAACAGATAAAATGAATAAATCTTGAGTGATCAACTAAATTGGAAAGGCCATCCACTTTGAGGGCATAGATCTTTTATTATAATTTAGCCTATATTCCCCAAACCTATGGTAGTTAGTGTTTAGCGCTGGTCCAACTCCTGAGATTCTGTGTATGAACCAATTACCCGAGCATGCCATCCATGTTTATTGGTATAAGGCATGGGATATGTATTTTTTACTGAAAAGAAAAAATGGTACTCTATTCTATTGCCTTCTGAATGCACACATGTCAAAATGAGATAAAGCACATATAACCCTACCCAATGTTCAGCAAAACTAGTTGCATGCTTGCCAAATTACATGAGCATGAGGTATGACTAAGCCATATTTTGATGATCCCAAGTTCCTCCAAACTGTTGGACCACATCAAGCTAGGCATCTCTGGTTGCTTAGTTGTGCTGGTTGACTAATCTTTGTTAAGCACTGGCAATTAAAACCAAAAGAAGTAGTGCCACCACAGGGATTGATTGAATCCTCTTGGAAACCATCTGGATGACATTCAGTTGCTGCAGACTCTTCTCCTATGTATTTGGCTAGCTTAAATAAACTTTAGGCATGTAGCAACTACTCCAAGTTCTTTCATCCACCACGGTAGAAAAAGGTTAAAGCTCTCTTCATCAAGTAATAATCAACACATGTCCAGGAAGTCAAAACTCCAATAAAATCCCACCTTCAAGCATATTTCATAGACATTATAACTCCTCACATTCAGGTTCCTTCTCTTGCACCTAAATTTCTTTAAACTCTTAATCTACTACATGTCATCAGTCATGATCATCAGTCGCAATTATCCACCATTTATCATCAACCAAGATCTTCAATCATTAACCATCCAATACATGCCAATTATGTGGTTGACTAAGCAACCAATTCAGCGGTAGGCATTGTAGTACACTGTCTAAGCAACAAATTAAATAAAGGGGTAACAAGATAATAAGCTTCCCAATCTAGACTTATGATCATCAAGATCTTTTTCCAAGTGGCATCCCATTAAGGCCTATAACGATTTAACTAAGAGCTTTCAGATCAACAGATGAAGGGGAAAAATGCAAATTTCACATAACAATTCCTAGATAACTAACACATTCAGTAGGGCATAGTAAAAGAGCAGTAATTTTGCATAATGGGTACCAAGAGTAGAATACAAACAATACCTTACTGATAATGTGTGGATTTCCAATGATGACAAGCAAAGATTTAGCACGGGTAATGGCAACATTAAACCTCCTTGGATTGCTAAGGAATCCCAGACAGTGCATTTTGTCAAAATCATTGTGTTTGATAGTTGACCTGACAGTAGATATAATTATGACCTGCCTTTCTTGTCCCTGAAATTGTTCCACACTCCCAACCTTTACTTCAGGCATATCCAAATTCTCGAGGGTTTTCTTTAACTTGAGTACTTGTTTGCGGTAAGGTGTTATTACTCCAATATCTGCCTCAGTTAGATCATCACTTGCTGTCAGCTTCTTGATAATCTCGACTACCTTGCTTGCCTCAAAGCGATTAAACCATGATGGATTATTACCTTCCCTTTCATCACATCCTTGAATTCCTATGAACAGAACAGGGAATTCTCTGTTAGGAAGAATTTCCATCCATGCATTGGTAGAGGGAGATATCTCTTCTTTACAAGCAATCAATTCCCCATTGTAGAAAAGCTTTGAAGGAAGATCCAGGATTGATGGGTGGCACCGATAGTTTCTCACCAACTTTGTGACAAAATTTTCATCCTCATTACAGTAAAATTCACACTCAAAAAGCCGTAGCAGGAAAGATTTTCCTAATCCATAAGTATCAGCATCTTTGGAGTAGATAACAGGACCCAGTTGCATTGGGTCTCCAGCCAAAACAACAACTGTTTCCCTATGGCAAAGATTTGCAATGGGGATCATGGTCTCTGGCTCAGAGGCTTGGCCAGCCTCATCCAGAAATATATGAGAGAAATGGCCTCGTCGGATGCCTTCTCCATAAAGGAGAGAAGCACTCATGTATGTGGATATGATGATTCTATATCGTAGTAAAGCCTTGAGAGGTGGACATTTAAAGATAAACTCCTCAAAGAAGCAAAATTGTATCTTATCAGGATCAATGTCCTCATAGGGACGGCTACTTGCATTCAGCCTAAATACTTCACTCTCACGAACTTGAGCAACCTCATTACTGATGAGCTTATCTAATATATGATCTGCTGCACTATTCGAGGCTGCACACACAAGAATCCGTGCATCTTTTCTCGTTGTATAAATCTGTAACATTGCTTCAACAAGTGTCATTGTTTTACCAGTACCTGGTGGCCCATGGATTACATAAGGCGGGACACCTTTGCACCGCAGTATCATTTCAATTGAAAACATTTGCTCCTCATTGAGATTCTGGGTTAAAGGCACCATTGGGGTTGTTTTGATTGTTCTCCTTTTACAGAATGAAGTTGGGAAAAGGAGATTGGTCTCTAAACTTTCCGCTGCTTCAACAGCCTGATATAGCCTTCTCATATTCACCCTATTGTATGTGAATGTGACAGTATACAGGTTTCCATCACGGTGATGATCATGAAACTCCTTAGCAAACTTCAAAAACACTTCATCAGCCTCAACACGGTGGATGAACCCCTGCAAAATGCACATAAATAATAGAAATCGGAAAATCAGTCATTTGTGACTTGTATAAGTGCATGGTACTAAATGGTTGTTGTGCTTAGCAAGGATCCAGGTACAGCCTAACAGGGTATACGTGTATTGCATACAGTGGTCATAATACATGAAATTCATATTCAGATACTGCCAAATGGGAATCTTTATTGAAACTTGAAAGTACTTATATTTAGCAAGAAAAAGATACAGTATACCACCGAAATTGCCTTGAATGGATGTTTATACATAATTATAAACTTATAGTATTATAAGCATAATATAAGAAATCATGTTAAGGATACAAGTCAAGAATGAAGCATATGATACATGTCAAAGGAGGGAGGAGCAAAAATTTCAAGTAATGAGGCATCCCATAAGGATCAACTAACTTTTATTTCCAAGATTAGCTGGATGGGCACAATTATCTCATCTGTTATATTCTAAATTTCTAACCTAGGCACAAAATAAATTTATGTAAGTTCCAAAATAAGCATATAGTTTAAAGTTAGAGCTATAGTGGTAGCAACATGTTAGGTAGTGCTACATTTGTGCCAAAATAACCACAAATTATTGGTGACATGGTACCAACCCATCCCTCTAACCTGAACTATCTGTAATTTCACAAGGAAAAAAAAATATCCTTTTTTGTTCTTGAACCCACCGACCAGGGGAGGGGGTCAGTAAGTGGATGCAAGCATGTGTGAGTGTGCCTATGGATGGGTGGATGCTTGACTAAGCTCTAGTTTAGTACATAACAAGTCAGCCCATTGGTAACTGTAGTTATAATTATCCAATCACACCAACTTTTGACCTTGGAGATATCCTTTTGATGAACCATTAAGTTTTGTTCCCAAAGCACTTCAGCATGCATGGTTTCTGAAGCAGAAATAGATACTATACTTCTTTTCAATTCCCTGACATAAGTTGATTAGTGATACAGTTATATTAAAACATAAAAATGCATTTTATTTACCATATCTCTCGATCCAGATAAAAAACTCTTGAATATTATCAAATCGTTAAGTTTTTACAACATAGTGGTACCAGTTGCATTATCCATTAAATAGCTACTAGCATCACATATTGGTTTTCGAGGTATTACAACCAAAACACATTTTCCTTTGCTTGCTTTTGTTTTCTTTCTGTGTATTTGTGTTTATGTGTGTGTATTGGGTTGGTGGGGAGAGAAGATAATGTAATTCTCAATGAAAAGACACCTTTCTTGAAGAAACATTCACAGACCTGGTATGGAGGAGTAGAATTGTCTGAATTTTCAGAGGCAAGCTTGGCAAAAACAAAATCCCCATAGACCAATGAAGGCCTTCTTTCAGCCAGTCCAGGGACCTCAAGAGCCAAGAATTGGGACCCCTTCTTCTTCATTGTGACAAACTCCATGTCATAGGCCCTCATTTCTTCCTGAAGAAAAAAAAAATTTAGTGCAAAAAGTAAAAGATACTGCTGATATTTCCTAATGAGTATTAACGGTTACTTCCAAAATTAGCAATAAAAAACAGTTACCTCCAAATGTATTTCTTCCATAACCAGTAATGTACTGAAGTAATCAGCATAATTCCCCTTCCTTAAGCCTTCTCCAATTACCCCAGGAACCTGCTTTTTCTCTATCAACTCCCTAACATCCTTTGGAATTTCATATTGGCGAAGTCTTTTTTTAGGATATTTTGCCATTGCTCTTGCAGGGCGAGAACCTGCCACATACTCATTCACAGTTAACTGTCTTCTCCTTGGAATTCTTGAATATGGCATCTCTGAAGTTAGAGACTGTGAAATCTTGTCTTCGGCCAATAAGAAAACGACCCGTTCTATCCTGTCATCCCCCACATCAAAATGCACAGCTGTTGTGTGCAAACCAATGTCCTTGGGTTTACATGATAGCCATATTGTTAGAGTCTGGCCTGGCTGTAGGACTCTATCCTGCAAAGAAGTTGATTCCAAGAACCCACGTATGGCCTCCACACCTGAATTGGTTGAAGGGGGTTCCATTAATGACAGGGTGTATGAGTCCTCAGGATTTGAGCAAAAAATCTTAACTCCCCAAAGTTCAACTGGTTCAGAGGTGGTATTATTTATTGTAATTGAATCCGAAACTGTTTCTCCCACAAGAATTGATCTAGGCTTCCCATGGAGAAAAGAAAATGGGACAGAAATAATGACTGGGCCCTCTTCAGTTGGATTGTAACTGCATACTGATTTATTATCCTCGAAATCAATGAATCCAATTTCTCCCTTGTCTCCAATAACAGAGCATTCCTCATCCCAATCATTCTGGATACTACCCATCACTAAATTGATTTTGGAACTAACCGAGTGCTTCACACCTAATTAAATTCCAATAGCAATCAGTATATGTTTCTTAATTCATGCCAATGCACAACAGGATTATTGCTAATGAACAAAAACAATTCAACTAAAACCAGCCCGAAAGAAATTACTGGAGCTACATTGGCTCCACAAAGAAAGACTTAATCAATACAGCAAAAAGCAAGAATTGTAGTTAAAGCAAACGACAGTATAAGATAAAAAAAAAAAAAAAAAAAACTAGACAAGCAACTCCGACATAACAATAGCTGATTAAAAGAGATAGGTAAACAGAAATTAAAAATGAGAAACTAACGTACAGAAAAGAGCAGCAATTCCAAGCACATAAGTTCATCAGATTAAGGTCGTTAGATTAGCATTCATTTGTTCATGACCAAAATCACGTGATTAAAAAGGAAAAAGATCATTTCAAATATTCACACAATAAAAAGTAAAAGCCCATTAGAAAGTGGGGAATATAGAAAAAAACAATCAGAAATTCATCCATACATAAGATTCAGTATAAGAGACATCAACCAGAGATTGGCGAAAAGAAGCTTGAAAGCAGGAGAAAGAAAATGGCAGCAAAGAAGGGAAGAGCTAAAAATGCCAGAAACCAAGACGTACCCACACCTTTGATCAAACCCCAGTACCACAACCTAACAAAGAGAAAGAAAGATGGGCAATGCAGATAAGGAGAAAGTGAGTAATTGAAGGTGATAGTTTAATAAATTTCCATTTAAACTTAAACTCACTCGAGACCGGAAGAGTGAAATAGTGGGAGCAGAGGATGTGTTTGTATTTTCTTCGAAACCCAAAGGAACCAACCAATCAAACAGAGAAGCTCAAAAGGGCATTTGCAACATTGTCAGTCGGAAAATCGCTTCCGGTAAAGGACCACAAGACATCGGTATGACCTTTGGCTAGTTTCCGGTCATCATACTCGCCGTAGTGACTGGACTCTGGAGTAGTGCAAGCATTCGAAAAGAGTATGGTTGCATACTGCAAATTGCATACATGATACAACAACACTACCACGAGTAAAGAGGGGACACGTTAGAGAGGCAATGATACGATGTATCTGCACCAGCCTTGGATCAGATGAGGTATTCGTGATTAATGTTGGATAATCCAATATTTTGGACTCCAGTGACACATGTCACACAACCATGAATACTGATGATGCACAATCCGACCGATCTTAGCTGTCAACGATCTTGCCTCTGAACTGAGTGGCAGGGACCTGAAACGGAAGGGGAAGAGAAGCTCCGGGGAGGACCCGGCGTAAGGGCTCCGAAGCTCAAGTTAGAGTC
>NW_010729089.1:7121745-7197523 GCF_000365185.1 Nelumbo nucifera
TCGCTCTTAATAGGGAACTCGGACTCCCAGTAGGGAGCTCGGGCTCTTGGTAGGGAGCTCGGGCTCTTTGTGGGGAGCTCGGGCTCCTAGTAGGGCGGTCTGCAGTTCGGGCTCAGTAGTGAGTTTGGACTTGCTTTCGGTGCTTGCTTCGAGCGCTCTACTGTCCCGAGCTGCTTGTTTTTCCCACGTGTCGGGTGATTGCGAGGTCGGGCCAAATTCCCCTTCATCAAATACCACCTCGTGTATTATCAGTGGAGCCACCTATCGGGAATATCTGACGACTGACGGTTAAGTTCTCTTGTGCAAAAGGCTTTATAATCGTGGAATGTGGGGCAATTGCAGTTCTGTTGGGGAATGGGGACCCATTGTATTTGATTTGATATTAATTTAAGTGTATGATTCAACTTCAATTAGATATACAAATGACCATGAATTGGGACTCACTCACCCCATTCTATTTTAAGTTTTAACATTCATTTATTTAAATTAATTTTTTTTTTACTTTTTGGGTTAAAGGAAGTCTAGAAATTTTTTTCGTTTTTTGAATTTTTGATTTTTTTAATTCATGTTATTTTTGAAATTACCAATTAAAAATTCTATTTTTCCAAAAAATCTCTCTAAAATCTCTCTCTTTCCTCTACCTCTCTCCCAAGATTCGCCTTCCTGGGCTATTGGTAGAGAAGGATTTGAATTTTGCTCTTCCTAAATTTCTGTGTCTGTCTTTTGTTGTAGAAGCACTAGATTTTTCTTTCTTTTCCGGTACGATTTTTGAGATTTAGGGATCTCCAATTCCGTAGTCGGCATCGAGTTTTCATGGTACGATCCCATTGAAACTTGGATTTAGCTGCTCCTCATATTGGATTTTGTTGTACAGGTTTCGTCATTTTAATTGAGTTGGAAAAATTGTAGTAGTTGTATAGGTACAGTCCTAAGGGTGTGGTGGGGGGGCTGCTGCACATTTACAACAGCGCAGCTTATGGCGCGGATCCCTACCCAATATCACCACGTTCTACGAGCAGTAGTTACCAAAGATCTATTTCTCTCTTCACCCGAATTGGCCTTCTCATATTTCTGTCTCTTATGATAATAGTTCTGGGTGTTCTTTTCACGTGGATGGACATGGCTGATGAATTAGAAATTTTGCTTCATTCCAATTCTAACTTCTACTTGAACCAAACAACAACAATTGGAATCCGATTTTGATTTCTGATTGAACCAAATAGGTGTTGGGACTTGGGAATAGGTGATTCTGATTCTGATTCCAGTCCTTTCCACGAACCAAACAATATAAATTATGATTTTTTCGATTATTCAATCTAAATGTTACTCAAATAATAAAAATCTAACATTACAAATTATTAATAAATATATTTATATATACCTAAATTAATATTTATTATATTTCAGTAATTATTTATTATTTTCTATGATAAATATACTTTCAATAATTATATATAAATCTATTTTTATTTTTTATTTGATAGAAAATTTTCAATAATTATTAAATCAATTAATAATATATTTTAAATAGTCACTGAATAACTTTCAATTATAATGCATAGATTAAGATTTTTATATTTAGTTAAATAACAAAATATTTAACATAGCTAGATTTTAAATAGTTAAAATAGCAAAATTATGTATTAATAGTACTATAAGTTTATGGACTATTAAATTCAACAAGTAATTAATATTTTAAAATTTAAATAATGATATTGTTTCAATAAGTAAATAATATTGTAAACAACTAATTTCATTTATACCAATTAATAATTCTAGAAAATAACTTTCAAAAATTAATGTTTATTAATAATAATTTTAAAACTTAAACTATATTTATTATATATTTATATATACTAATATTAATATTTATTGTATTTCAGTAATTATTTATTGTTTTCTGTGATAAATATATTTTCAATAATTATGTATAAATCTATTTTTGTTTTGTTATTTAATAGAATGTTTTCAATAATTATTGGAGTTTAAACTACTATTATTTAGCTTTTTAAATTTAATTTATTGTGTAATTTTGCTATAAGTTTTTAATAATTATTGGAGATTAAACTATTGTTCACGGGTTGGTTCAGTTTAGTTGTAAGTTGTTTGGCCAACCAAATTGACCTGGTTAGGTTATATTGGTTTGGGTCAATTTTCAATTTGGTCAGTCAGTTCAAAACATTTAAACTTAAAAATTTAAATTTAAAAATTAAGTTAAATTAAAAAATATTACAATGGCATTATTAAAAAATAAATTAAAAAAATAAATTTATGATGTAAAATACTTTAGCCTAGGAAATATTGGAACTTTTCCCACTTTACTGTATTCAAAAAATATATTTAAAATATAAAATATTAATATATATTTATGGTCGGGTTATTCGATTTTAGTCAGTTTATAAATTGCCAAAGCGAAATTAATCCAACCCATTCGGGTTAGGAAATTGTTGAACTAAAACCGATTGGAAATACTAGATATCGAGTTGGTCAGTTTCATTACTTTGATTAAGAATGACAACGGGTGAGGTGGGGATGAGGAGCCTCTCCTCATCCCCGTCTCCATGGGGATTCCCAATCCCCGTGATTCTTTATAATGGCAACCATTATTTTTTTGTTTTTGTTTTTATTTAAAAATATAAATAAGATAATTAAATATACATGTATATTTTTAAATAATGGCAACCATTCTTAAATATACATGTATAAACATATGTGTATATATACATATATTAGCGGAAACCCCATGGGATGGGGATCGGGGTCCCCACGGGGCAGGGAGTGCTTTCCCCATCCCCGTGTCATCCCCACCAATGAGGATGAAAAGTTTCCCATCTCCATTCCTGCGGGGGAAAGTCATCCCCATCCGCCCCATTCGAGGCAAATCTCCACGGGGATTGGGGAAATGGGAAAAATTGTCATCCCTAAGTTTGATAAATAGCCCTATCTAAAATTAATTATTGCTAGTTTTGTATTATAAAAATTTATTAAAAGTAGTATATAAAATATAAATGATTATTAATTATTTTATAAAACAATTGTATACTCTTACATGTTTCTATTATTTATATTTAACTTAGCAAATCTCGTGCATTGCATGGGTCCTATGTGTGTGTGTGTGTCCCCCATAGATCCTTATATTTAAGAAATTATTCAAATGTATCTTGAACTTTCAAAACCTACTTATATATATCTTATATGGCCCCACATAACATAAATAGGCTATCTATTAATGAAGATGCTCTTACTTTGATCTTTGAATAGAGACTGTAGGTATTTCATTTTGAAATACTATTGATATTCACATTTCCCAACCAAAATAAGAGATATCATCGCCTAAAACTTTTGCTCTATATTGGATTGAGACATGATAATATCAAGAATCTATTTGTTCTATGATGATATAAAAAAAATAAAATAAAAAGGGCATTGCATATAAGGGATTATGTTGGTTACCATGGTTCTATTGGTTCAAGTCTTTATTAAAATGATTCAAGAAAAATAAAGAATATGATATGTTTTGAAAACTTAATGAATAGTTAAGGGCATTTTTTATCTTTTACAACCTATCTGGTAGACTTAACCTTTGAAACGTCAACAAAGTATACATAAGCAGGTTTTGAAAGTTCAAAATATATTTAAATAGTTTCCTACATATACAGGATATATATAAGTAATTAACCACTTTTTTTTTCTGTTTGAGTGGGGTTGGAATTTAAAAACAACCTTTATATTTGTAGAGATAAAGGTTGAGCACATCTATCCCTCCCTAAACCTTAAACCCATTTATTAGCAGGAGTCTCAGTAGTGGGTTGCCCTCTTAGGTGGGACAAGGTGGGGCTGGGAAGGTAGCCACATTTGTGAAGAAAAGTCCTTGGATCTATGGGACTTTCATTTATTATACATTGCAATACTCACTTTATACCAAGTACAGGACAACTTTATTTGCTATTTTGTTTGGGATTTATTATATTGTTCAGTTATCAACCCAATAGAAGGATTGAATTGGTTGTATGATTGTTGAAATTCTAACTTTATAGATTGATTTTTTTTTTGTTTACTTGAATGTTTCAAATAATATTAAGAAATGAAAGGCAATAACCTATTCAAGTATATAAAATAGATATTCAACTAATCAATCTTTGTCAAGTTTTAAAACATTTTGAACACATGATCTAGTCTTTCATTGATCATTTAAGTGAAAGTTTTAAACCTTTGGTCAGACTTGAAAAGGATTGAAGCATTAACTAATTGTAATGAAGTTAGATTGAGAGAAAAAAAATATAGAAACATTGAGGAAAACACAATAATTTATATAGATTCGACCCTTAGTAGGCCTACGTCCCATTCACAGTACAATTACCTTGAGATTTTGCAATCCAATAATCAAAATGCTTATATCAACCAAATAAAATTCACGAGTCACAGACCCACGGCTGCTATTCAAACTATTCTCTCACAAACCAAACTTCTCGATATTGGTGCAACCCACACATCCGCCTTAAATCTCTAATGAATTGACGCTTCACAAAAAACAACGTTCCTTCTTGTTTCCTCCCTTACAACACACAATTTAGCTTAAAATGAATATAGAAGATAGAACTACCTTGCTTGCATTGAGAGATATGATTGCCTTGATAAGATGAGAGTATGGCACCTTGTTAAGAAATGGATGTCCCATTGATAAGCCAATTCTCTCTCTCTCTCTCTCTCTCTCTCTTACCTTACAAATCTTTTGCTTTCTCCAATGTCTCTTTTCATTAGGAAGGCTCTTCTTTTCTCATTTTTGAATAAATTCTTTTAAAAAGACAAAAAAGCTCATTCTTGAAAATTATATATTTCCTTTCCAATAACTTTTTTCATCTTTCACCAAAAATGCAAAAAGCTAAAAATCATGTGGGTTAATGTACCTATATATCTACAAATTATCAAACTTAGGGGGTGTTCTATAGTGTGGATGAGAAATTGGTGGGTGTGTACTTGTCCACATCACACCTTGTGGTAGGGACCAATCCACACCACATCACAATCCAAAGTTGTTTTGAACTATGGATAGACTATGTGGACTAGACTAGTCCACACCCACTGTTGTTTTGTAGACGTAGTGTGGACTGGTCCACACCACACTTTTTGATTCAATGTATCTCATATACATTTTAGGAATGATTTACACAATCGTCATAAATGTCTAATTTTTGCATTTTATATGATAAATGTATTGGAAAAATAAAAAAAATATTTAAAACATTAAAAAAATATTATTTTATTGATAAAAAACATAAAAAATTTAAATTTAAATGAATACAAAAGAGTGGAGAAGGAGCACTACTGGGCTTGTGCTAGAATTAAAATTAAAATATTATTTTATTAATAAAATATTAAAAAAATTAAAAGTTAAAAGAAATATTATTTTATTAATAAAATATTAAAAAAGTTAAAAGTTAAAAAAATATTATTTTAAAATATAAAAATTAAAAAGAAAGAAAAGTATGTACAAGATATGTATTGTATCAAAATAGAGTGTGAAAATGCTATGGACCAACCACATCCACGAGATATATGTGTGGTCGAGATTTTGGGTTGTGGATGGGGATAATCCACGACATAGTGTGGACTGGTCTCGTCCACGACCAACTGAATGGGGAGTTCATCTCATGTCATGGACCGAAATGGTCCATCCACGAGATGAACACGTTACCGAATGCCACCTTAAATGGTAAAAAATTAAAAAGTATCTATCTGATTACACGATTGAGTGTAACATGCTTTGGAACATGATTAGAATGCATCATTGCACATTTCATATTTTTGCTATATTTTCAAAATTTGGTTAGCAATTATGGGAAAATGATATCAGTTCTAATTTCCCATGAAATCATCTTCCAAATAGATGTCTTCCACATGATTTATCTATCAATCAATTAGGTTTTGATTTCCAACTTAATAGTAGGGGGTGTTAATGGACTGGTTTTGGGTTGAATTCATCCAAATTTGAATGGATTGGATGGACCAATAAGACATTGAATTGGACAATAAGACATTGAATTGGACCAATCAAGATTTTATTGGATTGGATCTAATCCATCTATAATGGATTGGAATGAACCAATATTTAATTCATTGATAGAAATAAGAATTGAATATAGGTGTCAATGGACTAGGTTTGGGTTGGAACCAATTTAAGGCGGTGTTCGGCACCATTTCGGTCCCATTCACGGGATGGAGACCCGTTTGGCTGGGTGTGGACGGGACCGGTCCATGCCACACCCCAATATAGCATGGACCGATCCCGTCCTTACCCCAATATAGCGTCAATGGGAAAAAGTCGTGGATGCATCCTCTCTACGGTTTATTTTTGATCTCATGCTTCACAAGTCTCTCTGAAACCCTATTGTCTGTTTCACATTGTTGTTGGATCAAAACCCTATTTTTGATCCCATGCTTCAATTGTTTAAATATTATTTTTAATTTTTTTGTCAATAAAATATTAATTATTTTACTTAATTTTTTAATTTTTTTAATTTTTAATGTTTTATCAATAAAATAATATTTTTAAATATATAAAATATATTTTTTAATTTGTTAATTATTACTATTGTTTTATAAAAGAAATAATATTTATTGGTTAATATAAATTCATTGATGCATTTTTCAAAATATTTGTCACATAAAATGCAAAAATTAGATATTTATGATTAACTGTGTATATCATTCATAAAATGTATATGAGATATATGGAATAAAAAAAGTGTGGTGTGGACTAATTTTTGCATTTTATGTGAAATATTTTGAAAAATGCATCAATGAATTTATATTAACCAATAAATATTAATTTTTTTATAAAACAATAGTAAAATAATTAAAAAATTAAAAAAATATATTTTATATATTTAAAAATATTATTTTATTGATAAAACATTAAAAATTATAAAAATAAAAAAATTATATTAACCAATAAATATTGGTGTGGATTGGTCCCTGCCACAGGGTGCGATGTGGACCAGTCCACACCCACAAATTTCTCATCTACACTACAGAATACCCTCTAAATTAAAACCAATTTGAACAAACTAAACTGTTCAGACATTGAATTGAACAGGTCCAAAATATTCAACAAATTGGATTGGACCTGGTCCATCTATAATGGACTCATAGTGGGTTGAATCGGATTAGACCGAATCCGGTCCAATTGACACCCCTATGACAAGGAAAATGATTCGTTTTATTACTAAATATCATTTTCTGAGGTAATTGTTCATTTGTTTGTTACTTTAATTTGATTTCCTTCATTTTCAATGCAACTAAAGGCTTCAATAAAATGGAAAAAGATAAACAGATATCATCATGATGGTTGGAAAAGCAAAGCTGACTTTCTATAAATAACCTTTTACATCTTCCTCTACCTTTTCTTCTTTACTCTTTACTCTTAAAAAGTACCATACCAAGATTCCATGATCCCAAACACCAATCACCTTCACTTTGAGAGGTCATTTCAGTACCACCAAACACCGCTTTAACTAGTGCGTATGCATATTTTCAATTCATGATCCCATAAGGAGAATCAAGATGGATAATTGCCAATGGTCAAAAGTAATTTTTGTTGGCCACCAAGAAAAATCCAAAGAGCATGAGCCACGATGTCCTAAAGGTGTGAACCTGATTTTTGCTTTTAGGAGATCCGGCCTCATTCCCAACACCTTTGATAGGAATTGTGAGGGAGGAGAAGAACAAAATAGAAGATGAAATTTTTGCGGTTGGGAGTTGGGACTAACAATCTGGCCTATTGGAAGCGTGGACTCATCTAATTTCCTAGTTTTCTGCGTAAAAAAAAAAAAAAAAAAAAAAAAAAAAGAATATTAAAGACAATTACTCTTTTACCCCACACCCATGGTAACAATTGAATTCACAACAGCAAAGTTTAATCCAAATAGAATAGGCGTCAAAACAAAAGGCAATAAATACGGACCCGACCGCCACGTGAATCCATGCCCCAAAATTCTTTAGATGGGCCTTTTACTTGAAAGTTGAAACTAACATCAAGAAAACCAACCTGGGCCCTCAACAGCAAATGCAGGACGAGGATTCATCCTCGAACATGCCAGCATAAGGTTTCTCATTGCAGAGTGCTGGGCCCTCGACAGCTACAAATGCTGAAATACGAGACCTCAGTCATGGTATGGTACATACAGACAACACTGCACTAGTAGATTTTGTAAATACAGACTGTGCACTGTGCAGTCTCTCAGTGGATCGAGTATCTTCACCGAAGCTATATCAAAGTGCTCGTTTTTTCTTTAGATTCTATATATGTGGTTCATAATTAGAAGACAATACAATCAAACGGCCCATATCTTTTTGCTTACTTATCTTGTAAGGGTACAGTTGGCCAAACTCATCCCATGTAAATGTCTCTATATAATGAAGTATTAGTTAGTTGCTAGCAGCAGATCCTTTGCTTGCCCCAATCTCAAAGTGTAATAGGGCATGACAGTATGCTTTTCCATTAATTGATGAGTTGACTATTATATAATTTCTGTGGCGGTTGTGGTTGCGAAGAAAGGAACCCTTTTCACTTTAAACATTAAATGATGAAACGTGGCCCCCTTGGTGAATAAAGCATCATCTGTGTGTTGCATTGTTGAAGCCTACAATGAGTCCCAACTTATTACTGAAGAGAGAAACAGATGCACCAGCACCATGGCCGGCTTGTGTCTTGTGAGGGTGTGTAAATATGGTCTGGACTCTGGAGATGGACCCTATTAATGCATGAGAGGCAACAGGGACCCTCTTGGGTGCCCTGGACTCTAATTGCTGCCACCAGATATCTCATAAACAGAGAGAGAGAGAGATGACCCGCTGAAGATGTCAATTGTCAAAACCTCTCAAACGCTTGAATACTAGAATGTGTGTATACATGTCATCAGTTCCAACAGCAACGAAATAAAGAACGTCATTAAGTCCCATGAAAAACAAAGCAATCCCCCATGTTGAATGGAAGGAAAAAGGAAATGGAGTGGTCTCCAACCAAAACCATAAGCAGTTCAGGCAGTAGTAGGAGGAAGAGCAGCGGCATCTTTGATGGATTCACGCCAGGCGTACTCCCTTGCACCATCTTTATCAACGATTTTGATGACAAAATTTGGGGGTGCCACAACCAGCCTGGATCGAATCTCCACTATGCATTTGTCAACCAAATCAATTGCCTCTTCAACTGACATTCCGCTGTGGTAGTGTCTATCCATCATGGACAGAGAAAAATAGGATCCATAACCAAATGCTCCCTTCTCAATCTTGTGAAGGGTGGCAATATAGTCCATGTAGTACAAAGATGGGCCAGTCTCCTTGTCATAGCCAGCCAGAAGGATGTTAACAAAGTATGGGCTCTGAAAAAACACAGAAGGTAACAACATCAGACTTACAATAAAAGCAGTGTATCCCAGGCATGCACACATGCAAGTGCGCATATTTAGAAAAGGGTTTCTTTCTGAGGCAACCTTATGTGCTTTTATTAGATCATTTCAGTGTCAACTAAAACACAATTTCTTTTTTCCCATCAAGGTAAATATTTCTTTTTTCCATCAAGGTAAAAATCATTTAGCCAAGATGGGCAAATGACTCTTGGCATCTCTACTCCCTAGGCCATGTATACCCAAGTATATAACAAGAGAATGAAGCACTTCTATATATAGTTAACTGGTATTACTGATAAAAAAAAAACTGGTATCATAGAAGAAATTAAATATTAAATCCATCAAGAGAAACCTGATCCTCTAATCTTTAGCCCCTTTATCTCACCCATGCTTAATAGGAAACTAACATGTACACTTGTAATACTTATTACATCCATTCTTTTCAGAATAATAATTATTATTTTTAACAAGCCATAGGCAATAATTGAATTAATCTTATGCATCTAATAATGGGTTTTGCACAATCAACCTAGGTGTGGTACCCACCTTGGGTGCTACTAGGTGATATCCAAGATATCACATTAACTAAAGGCCATTATCCAATGCTGGCCCTGGTTATCTGGGTCTTGGGAGAGGTAAACAAGACATGAACCTAATCTTTGGCATTTTTTGGACAGAGTGTCCATTCTCAAACTCAAACCCACATTCTCATATTTGTATACTTTGTGAGCTCAATATTTTTATTTTGGTAACTATCAGATCAAGATTTTGCAATTGCACAAGCAGTTTTCCCTCCTAGATGCCACATTGACTGACTTGTTAAAATGCATAGGCAATCTTATGCACACTGTAATCTTTTTCTGGGCATTGATTTTGACAGATTCTAAAGGCTCATGTTTCACTCATCCTTATAATTACTGGCACTATATCACTTTCAAATCTTTAGAGGCTGCATAGATTGTAAATCTTGTGCATGATTTGTAATACTATAGACCATGTAAGCCTTGTACATGGGATTTCTTGTCCCTTTTCTTGACTTAATTCCATAATGTAATAACCAAATTTGTAATCAGCATAACTGAACTCTTTGTCCCATTGTTAATAAACTCTTATCTTATTTATTAAAGAAAAAAAAACTCAAATCAGTCTTAGTCCCAACTATTTGGAATTTTCTATGCAAAGGAAAACAATATGAACATGTTTTTCTTTTTGATAAATATAACAATATGAACATGTTAAATGAATGAACATCCTAGAAGTTTGGTATTTTCTAAAGTACATTTTTATAGCAAAGGAAAAGAAATTTTATTAAAATAAAAAGGAGAATTTACATTCTATTCCATGCTGAAACCCAACTCAGCCAACTGTATGGTTACAAATAAAAAGTAAAAAAAAAAAAAAAACACACACACAAACAAAATTAATAACCTATACGAGTTCAACATTTTAAAAAAATCTTTGGAATTCTTCAATGAACATCCTAGAAGTTTGGTATTTTCTAAAGTACATTTTTATAGCAAAGGAAAAGAAATTTTATTAAAATAAAAAGGAGAATTTACATTCTATTCCATGCTGAAACCCAACTCAGCCAACTGTATGGTTACAAATAAAAAGTAAAAAAAAAAAAAAAAACACACACACACACACATTATGAACATTACATAGTTACACATGTTAGATAAGTCTTTGGAATTCTTCTATTTCTCCATAAAAGAATGTTCCAAATGAAGAACAAGATAAGTCTCTAAATACAGGATGAGTGAGTGATCAATCCATAAAGAGAGACCCAATATCAGCCACAACTCTTCTAGTACCTCTAGAGTCTAGATCTTCCATAAAAGAATTCTTCTATTTTTCTCTTCATATACTCCAACAGAATGCAAAACGAATTGTACTCCAAAATATTTTTGTCTTTATACTACAAGAAAAAGATGGCCATTTAGAAAAAAAAAAAAATCTCTTTTGGAAGGACTGGATCGTGTCTAGGCCTTCTGCACAAAGCAGCAAAAAATCTCCTAATAAAATCTGAAATGCTGCAATTGATGAATAGATGACACATAATTTCATGATTACCACAAATGATGCATTAGCTTGCCAAACAAAAACCCTTGCTTTTCAGATGATCCATTATGAGAATGCTATTATGAAAAAGTAGTCACAAAACAGCTCTTGGCAGTACTGGATTTTCCTCACAAGGCCACATTACTCTAATATCAGACTATCAGAGTATTCAATCTGATTCTTGAAAAAAGTATCTTAAAATGATTTTACTGTAAGCACCAATTTGAGCATTCTTTCCACCATTTGGCAATAATGTATTGGTGGCAAACCATCTGTCTCTTTTGGCCATTTGGACAACTGTATACATTCCTCAAACTCTCTAACACGTAACAACAGACGTCAGAAAATTGGACTCCATACAACCTGCACATTCCTTACTTCAAAATGTTCCTTAGTTGTGATGTTCTTTTCTTTCACCCAATTCGATCTAGGGTATATTAACTTCCCTACAGGCTTGGAGATTTGCTGAGAACAAAAACAGCCTTTGGGCCAATGTAATTGAAGGAAGATACCTTAGGGGAAAGAACTTTTGGAGTGTCAAAGAACCAATAAATTGCTCATGAGGTTTTAGAAGCTTACTTGCTTGGAGGGACATTTTAAAAGAGAGATCTTGCTGGAGCATAGCTAAGGGTAGCAACATTGACATCTGGGAGGATCCGTGGCTACGGGATCCCTTTCTTCAAACCAATGGGCCCAAAACCAAATAATGCAAGCATCCAATGGGTCAGTGACCTATTTGACCAACAAAACTTTGGATGGGATAGAGCAAAGGTCCAAGCTAATTTTGATGCCCCCATAGCTGACTATCAGATTGCCTATAAAAGGACTGTAACCCAAAACAGTGAGGAGTATAGCTTGGGTTTAGATGCAAACCATTGGAAGAGGACCTGGAATTTAAAACCCCCCCTAGGATAAAGCACTTCTAGATAGAAACTACAGCTGGACTCCTCCAAACTCAGTCACTGATTTTGTTATCCAGTGGGCTAATCCAAAGATGGGGGAAGAGGAAACTCTTTTTGAAAGCAGTAATTCATGTGGTGATGTGGGGGATACGGGAAGAAAGGAATAGAAGAATCTTTGAAGACAGTGATTACTTGCTGCAGTTTGATGGCAGCTTTAGAAGGTAGCTGCAGCTTCCATCAGTTGCTGGAATAGGAGGTACTGTGAGAAACTCTACAGGAGATATATTGTGGGCCTTTAGTGGCCCAATCCAAGCTGCAGATGCCTCTGAAGCTTAAGTCCAATCTCTTCTAGAAGGTTTAAGAATTGCTAAGAACAATCATTTCAGTCCTTTAGCAGTTACTAATCAAGTGGCAAAAGATTCAGATGAGGGTTCTTGGAAGCTAGCTCACCTCCTTGCAGAAATTCACAAGCTGTCTTCTTTGCTGAATTGCACCTTTAGATGGATTCCCCGGGAGATCAATAGAACTGCAGATGCCTTAGCAAAGCAAGGGTTGGGAAGGGATTTCTTGTAGAATGATATCTCTTTACCATCTTTAGTTTGATACAGGCTTTTCTTTTTGTGTTTTTTGGCCTGTTTGTACATCCCTTCCCCCCACTTTTTGAATATAAGTTATCTTCTTTTCAAAAAAAAAAAAAGCACTTCATTTGGAAATGTTGTTTAAATAGTGTGGCAGTTAAAGCTGAACTAGTTCACCAAGGAATTGGTAACTCAGACCTCTGCCCATTGTGTGAAGGCTCAAAGGAGAGCATTGTCCATGCCCTTCTGGAATGTGATCATGCTCGAGCTGTTTGGTTTGGAAGCAGACTTGGCTTATCCCTCAGGGAGTTTAACTCCTATCCATCCTTTGCTGATGGGTGGAAATGGTGGCTGAAACAAGCTTGGGAAGCATGTTCTGATAAAGATTTTATTGTTGAATTCTCTGCTATTCTTCTCTGGAGTATTTGGAAAGCTAGGAATGAGTTTATATTTAACTGTTCTCAGCCCAACCCAATATTTACTCTTATATCTGCTAACAGGTTGATGAAGGAAGTGATGGCAGCTTCCTCTCCAGAATCAACAGATTAATTGCTCCCCAGTAGCTCAGCTCAAGCAACATCAGAGCCGGATCTGTTAATAGTCCATGCTGACGGCAGTTTCTTGAGTCAAGGTTCAAGTGGATTTGGTTTTCTGATAAAAAACAGTGCTGGCTTGTTTATTTTTGGTAAATGTGGTCCTTGTAAATCAGTTTCAGCTGAGTATGCAGAATACTATGCCATTAGAGAATGTTGCTTGTGTTAAGAAGATGGGTCTGAGGAACCTGGAATTTTTTTTGTCACTCCCTGAATTTGATTAAAACACTCAAAAGAAGTCTTTTAACTGCACCCCTGCTGTGTGGCCTTTGCTGAATCATACTTTCAACTGTTTAAATGATGGAATTGTGTTCAGGCACTTCAAGTGAGATTTTAATGGCTCTGCTCATTTTCTGTCTAGGCCTGTAAACGGAGCGAATTTGAATCGAATCAGGCCATGTTCAAATTCGATTTCAATTGCAAAATAAGTTGTTCGAATTCGATTTGAAATCCGTCGGATATTCAGAAATCCCAACTGAATTCGATTTCGATTAAAATGTGGAATATTCGATTATAACTGATTTTGCAGAGAAAACTGTAAATCTAAAAACCAAATTAAAGAGGAGAAACAACCATTGCATGTGAACAACGCAAAAAAAAAAAAACACAAAAAATAAAATCATCACTTGTTAACAATGCAAAAAAGAAAGCCTCAAAAATCTAAAACAAGAAAGAAAATAAACAAAAAAAAAAACTCATAATTCAGAAGAAAGAAGAAACGAGAGAGAGAGAGAGAGAGAGAGAGAGAGAGAGAGGGAGAGAGAGAGAGAACAAAGGAAGAGTAAGAAGTCTTGGATAATGGCCCCAATCGACAGAAGTTGAAGTTTAATCTTCAGAAGCCCTTTCGTCTTCGATAGAAGCTGGTTCTCCTTACTTTCTCTCTAAACTTTTCATCCTGAGCGCCAAAATGAAAGGTGTTGCAGAAACTAAAATACGGGAGAAGGAGCTACACTTTTCATCCTTAGTGTGAGAATGAAAAGTGTTGCAGAAATTAAAGAAACTAAAATACAGAAGGAGAGACGGAGAGGGAGGAGAAAGAGGGGGCAAGAGATATACAAAAGAAGGCTTTTGGTATCTCGTTAAACGAAAAAGTTGAAAGGCTCGTCAATTAAAGTGGTTTTGTTTGTCTTTTATAATAAGTAGATACAGGTGACGCTTTGGGTCGTGTGTAAAGGGTGTACTACAAGTTAGTCAAATTAGAATATAATATATTTATATATTATAATATCTATTATCAAATTCGAATATTTATCGAATTGAATCAGTATGTATTCGAATTCGATCCGATTAAATAATCGGTACAAAAATTATATTCGAATTTGACCGTTTATTCCATCTGAATCATTCGAATTTCCGGATACCATTTACAGGCCTATTGCTGGCTTCTAGAGGCAAGTTAGATTATACTGGATCTTGGTGGAGCCTGCCGGACTGGTTAGAGCTTCTTTAGCAGCTGAATCTCAAGACCCCATCTGGGATGGTAGTTTAGGTTAGTAGTGCTTCTGTTCTGTAGTTCCTTGTGTTTAGGTGTTGGTAGTTTAGGTTAGTGGTGTTTAGTTCCCCTCTGTTTCTGTTTCTTTGTTTAATGAATGTCTTGCTTAACAAAAAAAAAAAAAAAAAAAATAACAACAGATGGTTTGGTCTAAATAATAGATACAGTTCTGAAACATAACGAATAAATTCTGCTACACAAAAAAAAAAAAAAAAAAACTTCCCTACCCACAATATTCATCTTTCTAAAATCCCACTCTATACCCCTCCCCCACACATTTGCAATTATTCTCCTCCATAGAACCTATCTCTACCCCAAATCTCCACAACCACTTACTCAATAATGTTTTACTCATCACTCTTACTCTCCCTATGCATAATGCACCTGTTTTTTAGGATGATATAGCTGATCCCATTTTACTAAGTGATGTTTTTTATATATCCCCCTGCCATTGGCTGGTTTGGAGAAAAGATTGTTGTACATCAGATGGCCCTTTTTTTCTCAAATTCATGTACCCCTCCCCCCAAACAATTGTACGGTAAAGAAGGGAATGGAATCTAAATTTTTAGTTGTCATGTCTAGGCATCACTACAAGTATCATAATAGGGGTGGGAGGATTTTAGTTGATTCATCCAAGTACATGTGGATCTCTTGTATACCTATAGAACAATTAAAGTGATCCCTGGTTCGAGGCATACACACATCTCTTGCATAATTAGAGAACTAAGCAGGTCATTCTCTAACTATAGTTCTCTTTCTCTTCTTTATTGCTACTGCTATATGCTTAAGCATTTATCTTAGAAGAGTAGAGATTTCCTCATTGTTTTAAACTGTATGACACTATGACCTTCCCAAGCCTCTAACCAGTCCTTCCAAGTTGCTCAGTCAACCTGCGAGCACTGCTTCAGCTGACCTTTTACCCACTTATAAATTCTATATAATCCCTTGTTTTCTTAATTTTTATAACTCTTCTACATTCTGTCTATCCCCGTTTGTCAGGAATATTGAAGCTAAGTGACAAAACAAGCAAACAAGCTATGTGCTTTGTGCCCTAATTCCGGCTTGCTTCTATTACAGTCACCTCAATTAACTTCTGTTGGGTGGGTTCTGCATCAGGATTCAGGATGCTCTAAATTCATCTTTGCATGAACAGTTAATTCTCCATATTTCAATGGTAGATTGCCATCCATCTAATTCCTACGCATCAAAACTTTATCAATTCTTTATTTTTTCTCTTTTAATCGGTAAATGCTGAAAATCCTTACTTCTCGATAGTCCATTAACATTCCATTCTTCCTTCACGTGCATGGGGATGTGCACACACAAAGAGACTATTAGATTTCACGTTAATATGAAAATCAAATAACTGCTTATCTTCTTCATACGCATCATGCACTAGAGTTACTGTTATCATCATTTATATTTTCCAATATAAACGTGTAATATAGCAAATAAAATAGCAAAAGAACATAACAGTAATGTGCCAAGCCATTCAATTCCTCTAGCTGTTTTATGTCTAGTAGGTCACCGCTCTCTCAGTATGCCAATACATAACATTTCACTGTAGTACATAACCTTATCATTTATAAACTGAAACTCCAGAGGGGATGTTCTTTGAAGCATAATTAGTATTGACAAAAAAAAAAAAAACTAAACACAAACTGCAACAAGGCAACAGGGTAACATGAACAGTCAAAGTTAAAAATGAAGCTACGAAGCACCAAATAGAGAAGCCCTCAAGTTGAAAATGAAAAGACATCTTAATCAGCAATTGGAAGACCAAAGTGCTTAAAAAAATGAAGCAAACATTGACACGAAAGTCACCACTTCCTACAAAACTAAACCTAAAACTGTAACCCCAGAAATTCAACTTTACTTAAAGCTGAAAACCTAGACATTTTCCAACATCAGACTAGAACAACTACATACAATAAAAAAAAAAGAGCTATAATAAAGTCCAAAGCCCTAGAATTTCAAAATTTATAACAGACCCTAAATTAGGAAAATAACAAGAAATCGAAATCATGAGAAAAGATGGAACCTTTCTCAACGCAGTGGCGAGTTCGCCCCGAGTGAAATTCGCAGCAGCTGCGGTTGTCAACGGGATCCCGTTACGGAATTGATACAATGCCACGTTCTTCTGTATATACTCCGTAAATTGAACTCTGCATTATTTTAATGAACAAAAACAATATTCAGAAACAAAACAAAATCTACTGTAAATTCTTCTCAATCCAGTGGAAACAGCGGGAACTCCAGAGAGAGAGAGAGAGACCTGTCACCGCTTTCACCGCTAGCGCCCAGAAGCTTGTGGGAGTCAAGGATCATAATCTTGTCTTCGTTCGATTTATGAACCAAAATGCTGTGTACCGCGGAAGTATCGGCCACCACCAGAGCGAAACCGTTACCAACCAGTCCGAAAACACACTCCATCTCTTTGATCCGTTTTGCTTTCTTCTTCCCCCTCGTCTCTCTGCGTTGTGTGTGTGCGCGCTCTCCTATGACGAAAAAAATAGCGTACTCTGTGGCGACTTGAGGAGCACGAAAAAGAAAGCGAGGACTGCAAAGGAAAAACAGGCAGACCCGTTGAAATTATGCTAATTGTTAAGGATATTTTAGTCATTTCAGATTAGGGATAGGAACATGGGCTTGGCCTAGAATAGACAAGATGGGCTAGATATTATTTGCATGACTTTGATCCTATTTTCAAGGCCCACCAAAAAGATGGGCTAATGTTTTGCCCAACCCAAGGCCTCATTTTTTACATATGGAGTTCTCTACCCACTTCAGTTATTCTTTTCTTCTTCTTTCTCCTTCCACAGACATGTTAGACACGTTTTTCGCCCATCAAGTCTATTATTGGTTGATGACAACTTTTCCCTTTTTTAACCATAATTTATTTATCAAATTGCATATATTTTGACCATGTAGACCGATGATATGGTCGATCTAGACCGTGCATCAAATAGGGGAACCCCTTGATTTGATTCATATATTCCACATCAACTCTATAACCACCATCCTATCCTAGCCAGTGTTTTATAACTGTTGTTGACCCGGTTGGTTAGACCGGTAATTTGGTTATAATCCCGATTTAGATCAACCTCTAACTTGCTATGGTACAAAAATGTATTGACTCTGTCATGAGCCAGATGATTGAACCGGTGACTTGTATGATCTGTTTAGTGGGTTACTATTCAACCTTCTGGCTCGGTTTTAAAACATAATATAACTAAGGGTAAATTATTGAAACCTCCACTGAAGTTTCTGACCATTGCTAAAAACCTTTCCGAAGTTTTGTTTTTTTTTTAACTCCAAGGGCTACACAACGGAGAGTAGCTCATCCCTCAATCCAGATGCAGGTGGGGTTCAATCCCAAGTCTTTGCTACAATCAGCAGGAGACTTTATCAACCAGCTGATTGGCACCTTGCCTCCCCTGAAGTTTAGTAATTGCAATCATCTCCCTTAAATTATTTAACAATTGCAATTAGACCCCCTTTGTTAGAATCATCTAACGTATGAAAATCCTTAAAATACCGATGTAGATATTATTGAGTCTGGTTTCTACAGAAAGAAAAAAAAAACAATACAAACTTCATGAATAAAAAAAAAGGGTCTAAATTGCAGCTTTACCTATGAAAAAAAAGAAATTGCAGCTTTACCTTTGAGTGATTGATATTAAGGTTTGGCTTGGAAGGGGTATAAATACAAATATGAGTGCAAAACCTTGTATTTGACATTACTTTGTATGTATTTGTACTATACATATTTGTATTTGTACTCCTTCCAAACTGAGCCTAAAGCTGTGTTTGGTTGCAGTGCAATTTTTTTTGCACTAGTACAAATGCATGGGAGTACAAATGAAAAAAAATACATATTCTTGTTTAATTTTGTTTTGGGGTTTTTCCTTATTCTGCTTAATGTCTTAATTTACTTCATTTGCACTACAATCAAACAAAATAAGTTAAAATTTAAAGAAAAAATAAGTTGGAAATTACATTCAAATCATTTGCACTGTTATAGTTTTGCATCAGTGCAAATTTATTTGCATTGCAACCAAACACAACCTAATTGAGAATTTGGAAAATAAATCAATTTCAGAAAAGAGATTGGAAGGGTTTTATTGATAGGAAGAAAAAAAATTGGAAAATAAACATTTAGAATTCTAACATAGTGGATTTGCTAGCAACCATGTTAGAAATTTCAGGGGAGGTGATTGCAATTATCAAACTTTAGGGGAGGTTTCAGCAATGGTCAGAAACTTTAGGGGAAATTTCAGCAATTTACCTTATAACTAAATAATAAAATATTCATTCTGACTTTAGGCTTCAGCCATTAAGAAAAAACCCACAACCTTGTCAGTTCAGCTTCAGCCACTTCAGCTATCAACTAACAGCCGGCCTTTAAGCCTAAAAATATATGAGGTCTTCAATTTCTTTACCCAAAAAAAGGGTCAAATACAAAAACCTCCATTGAGTTTTCTGACAATCATAAAATCCTCTCTTATGTTTTCATTTTAACAAAAATCTCCCCTATACTTTTTAAAAAATATGCAACTACCTCCATTCCTAGATAGAAAAGCCAATCTAATGTGTTTGTTTTTTTAAATGCCTATTTTGCCCTTATGTCAATCTATTTAAATACTCTCCAAAATACTGTTCATTTTCTCCCCGAGAACTAAGAACCAAAGCCATCGTCTCTCTCTCTCTCTCTCTCTCTCTCTCTCGGATGCATTATATGGACCCTTCAGTCCACCTACATGCAACCTCCAATAACAATTCCCCACGTCATCTTAAAATGTGATTGAAACTTATAGAAAAATACATTTTTTTCTTGTCATCTTCTTCCCCTAAGGCTGCGTTTGGTAGAGGTGTAAAATCGAACCAGGGTAAACTTTGCACCTCGGTTCGATTTTGCATACATTTGGTAAACATGTAATTTTACACTAATTTTTGGTGTAAAATTACATTTTATCTTTTAATTACATCGATAATCAATGTAATAAATACATCGAAATTATCTTTTAATTACATTTTCGATGCATTTATTACACAGCTCGCATTCTCTCTCTCTTCTCCTTCTTTCTTCTTCTTCTTCTTCTTCTTCTCTCTTTCTCTCTCTCTCTCTCTTCTCCTTCTCTCTTCCTCCGACAAGAACAAAGAGGCTGGAAGCTTTCTCTCTTGTATTAATCAATGGAGAGGACAGCCAATATATATACAATTACATCAAGACAAAAATTAGCAAGACTAAAATTAGCAACATCCTAATCAATGGAGGAGCAAATATTCTAACTTCCTAAAACTCTATAAGAACAATATCTTTCTAAATATGTACAGTATCTCTATTACTCCCCCTCAAGTTGGAGCATGTAGGTCATGTATGCCCAACTTGCGAAGAAGAAAATCGAACTGACGTTAGCCAAGTGCCTTTGTCAAAATGTCTGCCAACTGATTGTAAGTTCACACATGAACAGTTTCAATAGTTTGGGCTTGCACGGCATCACGAACAAAGTGACAATCAACCTCTATATGTTTGGTGCGTTCATGAAACACCGGATTAGCTGCAATATAAATAGTGGCACGACTATCATAATGCAATCACATAGGTCTGGGATGTTCCACGCCAAGGTCACGTAGGACACTCTTCAACCACTTCAGTTCACACATCGCGGTAGCCAGGGACCTGTACTCTGCTTTTGCATATGAATGTGAGACGGTATGTTGCTTTTTGGTTTTCCAAGAAACAGGAGACCGTCCAAGCATCACAAAGTTCTTGTCGTGTCAAAGGACAACTAGCCCAATCGGAGTCACAATAAGCATATAGTCGGAGATCGCTGTTGGCGCTCAAGATGATTACTTGTCCTAGATTCCCTTTGAGGTGTCGGACCACCCGTAGAGCTCCATCCCAATGTTCTTGTCGTGGTTGTTGCATAAATTGAACCAATATGTGCATAGAATAGCAAAGCTCAAGTCGTGTTATAGTAAGATAGATCAATCTTCCTACTAGACGTCGATATTTTTTTGGGTCATCAAGCAACTTCCCGTCGGCTAGTGCGAGCCGATGATTTTGTTCCATGGGCAGATGAGCCGGTTTAGCTCCCAACAATCCTGTTTCAGAAATAATATCTAGTGCATACTTTCGTTGATAAAGATAGATGCCCTCATCTCCTCTGGCGACTTCAATGCCAAGAAAATACTTCAACAACCCAAGATCCTTCATGTGAAAGCACCGACTCAGATACTGCTTGAATTGATGTATCATCTCCCCATTGTTTCCTCCCACAACAAGATCATCCACATATACCAAAACACAGAGTGTAGCTCATTCCTTATGGTAAGTGAATAAAGAATAATCTGAGTGTGATTGAGTAAATCCATACATCTTCAAGGCCATGCCCAATTTGGCAAACCAGTTTCTAGGTGCCTGTCATAATCCGTACAAAGATTTTTGCAAGTGACATACCTTTCCTGGATGTGTAGATGAAAAACCAGGCGGCAATCGCATGTACACCTCTTCTGCCAGGTCACCATGGAAAAAGGCATTATGCACATCCATCTAATGAAGCTCCCACTTTCGTGCTGCCGCTACAGCCAAAAATAGCCGAACAATCACCATCTTTGCTACTGGAGCAAAAGTCTCATTACAATCTATCACAACCTTCTGATTATTCCCTAAAATCACTAATCTAGCCTTGTGTCTTTCGATCGTTCCATCTGAGTTATACTTGGTCTTGTACACCCATTTGCACCCGATCGCTTGCTTCCCGGGAGGCAATGTTTCAAGGGTCCAGGTGCCATTACGCTCAAGAGCTTTAATATCCTCCTTCATGGCTTGTCTCCAATGTGGCTCACGAATCGCTTCTGAAAAATATGTGGGATCTTTCCCTATAGTTATAGCTGCTAAGAACTGTCTATGTCTCAAGGAAAAATTAGTACAAGTCACGTAGCATGCAATAGGATAAGACACACCTGAGGAGTGACATGATGTGGCATGATCAGCGAGGGGGTCGTTGATGTGTTGCGCTGTGTGGCATACATAGTCCTTTAGCTTCTCAGGAGGACGCCTTTCGCTACATCCTCGACCAAGGTTTTCACCTTCACTGTTCATTTCCAAGTTCACGTCGTCCCCTCTCTGTTCATTAAGAACCTCACTACTCCCCCCTTGCTTTCGAAGTCAAATCTTCTTCAGGAGTTGGTTCACCATTCGAAGTATCTGCACTATCCAACTCATGAAAATGTACATCATCGTTACAGACAGGTGGCTGCTCGATCACACCGGTGTTAAGAGATTCAAAGACAACAACCTTATAAAGAAAAATATGTTCAAAGAATACAACATCACGAGATACAAAGAACTCATTTGTATCCAAGTCATAGAGTCTCCATCATTTCTTACCGAAAGGGTACCCAACAAAAACGCATCTTCGACTTCGAGAACCAAACTTATCTTTGTCACGCCCTTGATAATGAGCATGACATAAACACCCAAAAACATAAATATGTTTGTAAGTTAGTTCCTTCCCAAACAACAATTCATATGGATTCTTTCCATCAAGCAGAGGACTTGGAGTACGGTTAATCATATATCCTGCAGTCAACACACATTCACCCCAAAAACTTACAGGTAAATTTGCCTGAAAACGCAGAGCACACGCAATATTCAGAATATGGCGATGCTTGCGTTCCACCCTACCATTTTGTTGAGGTGTCCCAACACATGATGTTTGGTGAATGATGCCATGAGTATCACAATAATTGCTCAAGGCTACGAATTCTGACCCATTATCACTCCTTATCACCCGAACCTTACTGTCAAATTGGGTAATTACCATGGCACAAAATTTCACAATGTTAGCATTAACTTCACTCTTTTCTGCCATCAAATAAATCCACACTGCCCGTGAATAATCATCAACAACAGTAAAAAAATATATAGCACCACATGAAGCAGGAGTATGATATGGTCTCCAAACATCGCAATGAATCAAGGCAAAAGGTGCAGAAGTTTTACTAATGCTTAAAGGAAACACATCACGGGTTTGTTTAGCTCTTAAACAAACATCACATAATTCACTATGTGTTTCTTGACTAGCAATTTTATTTTTAGTAGTAGGAAGTAAACTAACAACTCGTTTTGAGGGGTGTCCCATTCGCTTGTACCACAACTCATATGAGTCCACCTTCGCCAATCTGCATGCACTAGTCCTTGCCACACAGTGCCAAAGATAGACCCCATCACGCTTCTCACCCACACCAATCACTGACTTCGAAGTGGGGTCCTGCATTACACACATTTTGTCAGAAAACGTGACTATACATTTTAATTCATCGATAAATTGAGACACAGATATCAAATTGCAATTCAAGTTGGGAACATATAAAACATGTTTTAAGATCAATCCTTTCCCAAGCTGCACTTCTCCTTCTTGCAACGCCATCATATTCTTTCCGTCAAGGAGTCCAACAGCACAAGGAGGGATTTCACGCACATTCGTCAATAACTCTAAATTCCCAATCATATTGTGAGAACATCCTGAATCTATCAACCACATTTTCTTACTCGTCAATTTCTCTGAAGTGGATTCCTTGTGTGAATTGATCACCGCCATTAGCGTTGCCCACTATTCATCATTAAGCCTGGGAAAGCCAGCTTTATCGCTAGTCCTGACAGCAGCAGTAGTGGTGCTGGCGCTGCAGCTTCTTGGTGTCTGGAGCATTGGCAACCGCTGTACCAGACCCTCCTCGACCCCTTCCTGTTCCTGTGCCTCGACCTTCTCGTCCCCCACAACCACCAGAACGACCTCCTTTGCCCGCAAACCACCAATCTGGGTAGCCCACAAGTTGAAAGCATTTGAGCACCTCATGTCTAGTTTTTCCATAGTGAGAGCACATCTTCTCATCCTTGTTCGGTGCTTTGGCTCTATTTCCAGTTTGCACAGCAAATCCCACAGCCTCTGCTCGTGCTTCACGTGCTCGAGCCACCATTTTGTGCCGTTCTTCTTGCACAATTATTGCATGTATTCGGTTCAATGAAGGTAAGGGATCTGTACTCAGAATATTTGATCTAACAGTGCCATAAACTGCATTGTCAAGACCCATGAGGAATTGATGAATTTTCTCCTTTTCCCGCTCCAACACCAGCTCGGTCGCCGCTCCACACTTGCATCCACTACACGTACATTGTGGGTTCTTCACATACCCAGCCAACTCCTCCCACATGGTCTTCATCTTCCCATAATATGCGGATACGGTCATGCCCTCTTGTTTGCAATTGGCCAAGTCACTCTTTTATTGGTGAATCCGCAGATCATTCCCAATGGCAAACCGTTCCCGAAGATCCTCCCAAAGTTCCTTTGTTGTCTCCATATAGGAAACTGTAGATCGTAGCCCTGGTTCTATGGTATTGAATATCCATGCTACCAACATGGAATTCACACTATACCAATCTTCTAATTCGTTGGGATCGTCACCAGGTTTCGTAACAGTTCCTTCAAGAAAAGCCAGTTTCTTCTTCGCCCGGAACGCATTCTTTATGGCTTTGGCCCATTCGTCATAATTATCTCCTTTCAAGACGATCGGAGTCACGACCAAGCCGGGGTTGTCATGCGAACTGAGATAATAAGGGGATTTTGGATCAAGGGTTGGTAGTTTCGCACCATGGCCAGCCACTCCTTCTCCTTTGTTTTTGTACAGTAGTTTACAGTATCTCTATTACTTTTAATTACATTTTGGATGCATTTATTAAATCGCTCGCGCTCTCTCTCTCTCTCTTCTCCTTCTTTCTTCTTCTTCTTCTTCTTCTTCCTCACCTTCTCTCTCCCTTCCTCCAACGAGAACAGAGAGGCAGGAAGCTTTCGCGCTCTCTCTCTCTCTCTTCTCCTTCTCTCTTCCTCCGACGAGAACAAAGAGGCTGGAAGCTTTCTCTCTCTCTATCTCTTCTCCTTGTCTATTCCTCCGACGAGAAAGAGGTTGGAAGATTTCGCACTCTCACTCTCTCTCTTCTCCTTCTCTCTTCCTCCGACGAGAACAAAGAGGTTGGAAGCTTTCGCACTCACTCTCTCTCTCTCTTCTCATTCTCTCTTCCTCCGACGAGAACAGAGAGGCAGCGATCTCTCTCTCTCTCTCCTCCTCTCTTCCTCCGACGAGAACAAAGAGGCGGCAATCTCTGGAAGCTTTCTCTTGCTCTCTCTCTCTCTCCTCCTTCTCTCTTCCTCCGACGAGAACAGAGAACGAGAACATGACCTGCGACCAGAACGAGAACAGAGAGGCGATTGTAACACCCAGAAGGGACTGCAACACCCGACGAGAACGAGAACAGAGAGGTGCTCACATACCGGAGCCTCTCCTGTTGAAACACCCAGTCACCAATTTATGGGTCTGATACGCCGCTCACCGCTGCTCGCAGTGCTCTGTTTCTTGGCCGACCAGTAAGGACTGCAATCTCTTGGTTGCAGTGGACTTTTACCTCGGTTTCCTTGTGTTCATCGTAGTTTCGTTCATAGCACCATCCACAAGCATTGTTTCCGCTCCCCCTCTCTCTTTTCCCCTCTCCATCTTCTTCTTCTTCTCTCTCATTTTCTGTTCAGCAGCTTGTTGGCTTCTCTATTCTCTCCCCCTTCCTTCTTCTTCTTCTTCGTTGTCATCCTCGTACATTCTAACCGTTACACCCGATGAGTGCAAAAGATAACCGGTGGTCTTCCAAACAAACATCAGTGTAAAACTTTTACATGACCGGTTCATCTTTTACACTTATCTGATGGGCCGTTTTTCAAATACATCGGTGTAATTTTGTATTTACACCTCTACCAAATGCAGCCTAAAGTGCAAACGGTGGAACAGAGGTTCAAACAAGCACCAAGCAAGATTTTCCATCTCTCAAACATTTGGTTCTCTAAATTTTATCGGTTTTAGCATTTGGATGCAAATGATGACTAAGGAAAAGCGTTAAGAGAAGAAGAGATCTCCAATCCTGGGTTCCACATATGTACTCCATTGGTCCTGGGTTCCACAAGAAACCCATCATTGGATATCCTTCAACGTTGAAGAAGAGGAAGAGATTTTTGCAACCAAAGCTTGAAGGATTGGCTAAGCAATAGATTGATTTAACCATTTAGAACTCAATTTCTAAGTCATTTTCTTTACTACACAGGGATTAGGAAGATGATTTCCTCATGCACGTTTTTGAAAATCCACCTTCCGATTCTTCTTCCTTCTACTTCTCTTTCCATCGTTTATGGTTTCAGACATCCCTGCTCCCAGTTCCTTCCTTGCTGGTATAGTTCCAATTTTTTACTGTTTCTCTTTTGACTCTGACCTTTTTCATGAGAGGCTTGAGCAATTAGATTGGGAGGAGCCACACGCTCTCCTTTTTTTTCGTGAAGAGGAGGAATCACACACTCTCATGCCATTAGACTGGAATATATATTTAACTCCAACGGGCAATGGCCTTCTTTGTACTGATCTTTTTCCGCCCTTTTCTTCTATTGCGACCTGTAGAGTGAAGACGGTCCTGCTTCTCACTCTGTTCAATCGTTGGAGTGGAGACAGAGCAAGGTAGACGTGAGGCTGACTAGTTGGTAGCCATCCTATGGAGAGCTTGCAGTTTGGCGGTGAGGCCCCCACCGGTCAACCCATGGTGACTCTAATTCTTAAGAGAATGAACAATGTTTTGGAGGATATTTTAATAAATCTACATTTAAATAACTGTAAAATAGGCATTTTGGAAGAAACAAATACATTAGTTGTATATTTTCTTAAAAGCATAGAGGAGGTTTTTGTTAAAGTTAAAATGCAAGAAATATTTTTATGATTGTCAAAACTTTTAACCTTATATCTGGAAAAGATATGATATCTGAAAAACCTTTAACCAATAAACTGGAATGATAAACATAATAACGAATCAGATGTTATTTATCAAAATTCATGGGTGGGTTTTGATTGGTCAAAACTCTTCACATACCATATCTTGAATCCCACCTACAAAACCGGCTCTGCATCTTCCCGCAGTTTTAGAAGGGTTGTGGCAAAAAATAAGCCATCAATCCTGAATCCTGATATGCCCCATTCAAGAATCGAGAAACATAAGTCATAAAAGTAAATTAAGATGGCAAGAAAAGTGTTTGCAGTGTTGTTCATTTGCATTGTTGTTTTTGCCGCAATGCACCTTTCAGAGGCGGATGAGGCCAATTTTAACTACAAAGATTGCTTCGACAAGTGCAAAACTGATTGCACCGCAGCAGGGACGGATGGCAGCGATTGTGAAATGAAGTGCGACGACTCTTGCAGTGGGCAGGAGCAATCTGGTAAGCCATTTGCCCATGTGTAGAGACTCAGAGTGTGTATTCCTCTTTTTATTTTCGTTTTGATTCACATTGTGCCCATCAAAGCTTGTGGATTCTGGAGGGAGAGTGATTAGGGCGCATTTCATTTTTCTGTAAACCAATCATTAAGTTAAGGATATCTTTACGGTTAGGGTGACTTTGGTTCATGGGAACAGGAGTGTGCAATCGGAATTGGAATTGTCCAATCATTTGGTTGGATGGAATAATAATCTCGTTCTTATTCTTGATGGAATGACATTTCCCATTTGAGAGAATGATCATTTCTTCCCCTCCCTTAGGAATGTGAATTATGAACCAAATAGATTCTTAATGGAATGATAAAAAGAAAACACAGTTTTTTTCCCTTTTTTGTCATTTCAAAGACATGACCTCTTTTATAAATAAAAAAATGTGTACCTTACCCACAAGACATTCCAGCCCCACATCTGGAACATCTCTCATACCCATATGTTGTTTCCCGTGCATAGTAGAAATGGGTTGTAAATTGTAATGTCTTATGGGTAGAGTGCCCAATCCATGGGATCTCTTCTCACAAAAATTGTCGCAACTTGATCTATATCGCACATCTCACCATTAGGGGTGTCAATGGTATTCGAAAATCTGATTTCGAATTTGATATTCGGCATAATCGAATATCTAATCGGTCAAATTCGGATATCCATTTCCTGCCGAATAGTTAATCAGATTCGAATTCAGATGTGACCTATTTCGATTCGATAAATATTCACATTCGACCGATTATTTAATTCTTATATATAATGTATAAAATATTTTATATAATTTATATATATAATTCAATCCATTTACGCCCCTATTCATCATAAGATTGGGACCCACCATATATAGATGTATAACACAAATTATGTTGAAACATTTTTTTTGTTGGAGATCTGGCCTCCGTCCCTTATTTTCTTTTTCTTGTTAACCTTTGGATGTGTTAAATGTGTGCAGACAGGGTGGAAGAAGGGAAATTGGTATAAGCAACAATGAAGTGAAGAGTCAGAATTGAAGGATAGATGTAGCTTAACAAATAAAAGTTGGAATAAATACAAGAATGGAAGTGTTGTATTATGTCGTTTCCATTCATTTTTTTCTTCGGGCGAAGTTAGTATTATAAATTGTAACAGTTGAAATAATAATATTGTTTTGTTAATCTTCCGTGCAACAAATTTTATAACAAACTCAAATTTCAAAATCCTCTACATCGTGGAATTAAAGATATCATTGGTAGTTTCCAATTATGAATTATGTTCTTTTATATAGTCGGGCCCGGGCTGGGCTTTAAATGATTATCCCAAATTTTGTCGTCAAAATCGTTAATAAAGGTGGTGAAAGGGAGTATATGTTTGGCATGAATCTATCAAAGATACGGGTGCTCTTCCTCTTATTGTTTGAAATGTTTTTGGTCAATGTTGAGAGAATTGGACTGAGCATAGAATCAGAAAAGGGAGAGGTTTACGGGTTGTAAGTTCAACTAAGGTCAAATCAAAGGCCGAATCGTGACAATGTGGCATATATGCATATATACTATGGGTCATATGTATATTATATATTTTACAAATTATATTAAATTTGAATGTGGCGGATAGATGATATGTTTCTTAAGTAAATAACAAGGACTCAAAACCTCTTAACCTGTATTTTCTTTAAAATATGTACATAACAAAGCAATTTATACATAGTTGCAAATCGGGAATTCTCTAACAAGAGACAAAAAAATGTCCAAAATACCCATACACTTTTGATCAAAAATGTTTTTTTTTTCTAATTTTTCTCATCATATCAACCGCTACCCCAAGCCCTTCCAATCTCTTTTCTGAAATCGATTTATTTTTCAAATTTAAATTTGTCCTTATTATCAATCACTCAAAGGTAAAATTGCAACTTTAAAATCTCCTTTTTTGTCATTCATAAAGTTTGTGTTGTTTTTATTGTAGAACCAACCTCAATAGTAGCTACGTGGATATTTTGGACATTTTCATGTTTCATATTAAAGAATTTTAACAAAGGGGGTCTACTTCCATCTGTGCCAAAAAGTTCAGGGCAAATTATTGCAATTACCAAACTTCAGAGGAGGTTTTGGCAAAGGTGAAAATTTTCAAGAAAGGTTTCAGCAATTTTGCCTATATATAAATATTAGCGGAACTTATCAAGTTAATTAAATTATTATTCTAAATTAAGTTAATTAATTTATTTATTAAATTAATAAGTGATTAAGTTAATAAAGGTAATATAGTATTTAGCTAATTAACTAATTTTAAATAATTTAAAAGTGAAATGAGTTTACTTTATTTTGGTTCATTGTGTTAATTCAATTCATTAGTTAAGTTAATTAATTTAATGTACACCTTAATCATAGATAAACTTGTCAATAACCCATATTAGTTACACTGGTAAAATGACCTATTATTTATAATTGAGATTGTGCTATCACAAATAAACTTCTTAGTATGTATGAATCATTTACTTCCTCTATGCACAAAAGTAATTCAATCCACCAGTGCAATAGAACCAAATAATTTATCTTAGTTTTAGAGATTAAGAACTCTTTCTAAAAAAGTTGCAATGAAGAGATAGTTGTGCTCAAAAAATTCTAAATAGAATTTTATATGGTTTCAAAATAGATAAACTACCCGAAAAAGACGGGTATAAAGAGGAAGATGTGTTAAAATAGAATTTGTAAAATCTATATCTATACTATATATAAAGCAAGGTGGTCTATGTCATTATGCCTCTTCTTTCTCTAAACCCCTCTTCATGCTTTCTCCTCGACTCTCTCTCTCTCTCTCTCTCTCTCTCTTTTTCCCCTTCCCACCACTCCCATTATGCCAAATCAACAACCCTGTTTCCTCTATATTTACCTCTGTTGGATATCCCCTCCTAAAAATATTCTTAAAACCTCTCTCTATCAAACTCTAATATATGTATTTATACTATATTTTAAAACACAGTTGTCCATCTCACACTCCTCTCTAACCCATAACGTCCCACTTCTTTGCCATTTCTCTTCTATTTGTTCATAATTTTCTCTCTCTAGAAGAAAACACTCATTAGAAGTTTTGTCCTTAGGCTGTGTTTGGTTGCAATGCAAATAAATTTGCATTGATGCAAAGCTATGGCAGTGCAAATGATTTGAATGTAAATTCCATATTTTTTATTTCAAATTTTAACTTATTTTGTTTGGTTGTGGTACAAATGAAGTAAATTAAGACATGAAGCAGAATAAAATAACACCCAAAATAAAATTAAACGAGAATTTGCATTTTTTTCATTTGCACTCCCATACCTTTGTATTAGTGCAACTAAAATTGCATTGCAACCAAATACAACCTTAACATTTCTATTTACAACAAATTTACTTACCATTTTTTTAAGTTTCCATTTGATTATCATTTGATTCATTTCCTTTTTTAGGCTCCATTTGGCATCTTTTCGTGCAGGTTATTGGCTTTTTAAAAGCCCAGTAGTCCGCATTTTTGTCTTTTCCAGTTTGGTTGGGAAAAGATCTAGCTGCCAAAAGACGTTGCACGAAGCCCGTCTTGGGTGATTTTCGAGAATCTCTAAATGGAGCTTTTCGGTTTTTCTCAACTCGTCTTGGCGGGGAAAAACACACCTTATCCAAACGGTCTTCAGGCTGTCGGGATCTTAAAGCAAAAGCTCACTATGTCTTTTGACTATTAGAACTTCTGAAACATCTTTCAAAAAAGACTTGCCAAACGGCCCCTTAGTTCATGCATAACACATAACACATAACACATGAGAGAGGAATACGCTACTGAACCTTGCAAAGAGCATCCTCCATACAAGCAAAGTCCTCACCGTTGGGTTGGTTCTTTATCATTATCTCCTATATAGAATTCTAAGTAGGTGTTTGGCATTGGTGTTGGGAACACCGCACCGTTTTCTCATAAAATGGTGTTGGGCATGTGTGAGTCAAAAAATGATGCTTATTTTTTGTTTGGAAATGGTGCTGCTACATAGTTGTTTTCTGGGAAAATAACATTGGTTTTGTTTGGTACCAATGCTATAGAATCGTTTTCAGCATTGGTCATATTATCCAACGTCCAAGATGATGCGACATTATTGCACCGCTAGTAGCAACAAGCTCTTTTCTGAGAAAACATCAAATTTGGTGTTGCTTCAAACCATACTTTCTCGATTTTCAAGGCGTGGTCTGAAGCATCGTTTTTTATGGAAAAATGGTACCAAATAAGAAGCTGTTTTCTAAAGCATCACTTTTTCTGGTGTGGCGCATACATGGCATTGTTTTCTTATAAAATGGCATCGATGCCAAACACCCACTAAGTTTTTGGTTTTTAAATATGTGAGATAAGTAGGACATGGGCAACAAGAACCAATGGCTTCTCAACGGTTCACTTTTGTCAAAGTGTATGTGTGGAGTGCCATCAATGAATGATTCGGAGACCTTCAGTTTTGACTAGGGGTGACCATTTCAGCCCGGCCTGGAAAATCCGGGCTTGGGCCAAGTTTGTTTGTTAAGGCCTAGTTGGGGTCTGGGCCTGCATTAGGCCTACAAAATTTAGGGCCGGGCTTGGACCTAATTTTTTAGGCTTGGCCTGGATATTTATAAATAATATATATCTTTATGTAAATATGTTATTTAAAAATATTTGATAGTTGATGTTTTATATATTAAATAGAGATTTGTAGGAGATTTAAGATTTTAATCCTACGATCTTAAATCTTACCAAATTCTAATCTAGTAATTAATGAAATATAGAAATTACTAAACCCTAATCTTCTCGGCTCTCTCTCTAACCAATTTCACAAAACTAGTGTCGCACCCAATCTCTCTCTCTCTCTCTCTCTCTCACACACACACACCAAAAGATGAATTTTCTAGTGATGAAGACTCCATTGGTGAAGATAAATCTGAAGTCTAGAGTGGTTGCAAGTTTTGGGTAAAATTGAAGCCATTTTCAATATTTTATTACTTATTTATTTACATAAATTCGAACTATTTTTTCTTAGTTTGCTAATATCTTTTTTATTTCACTTTTTATTTGTAGGAATTGAATGGAAGATGAAGCCCCTTATAAAGATGTTTAAAGTTGTTTTGTGGATATTACATGGCAATGGATGGTTATTTTTTGATAGATATTATAGGTTCTAGGTTGATTTTTTGTTGATAGAAGAATTAGTTTGTTAAAATTATCATTTTTAGCATACTAATGACCAATTGAAACTTATAAATCACAAGGTATAATTATTTAATTTCTTTTTTGTTAAAAGCTTTTATCTTGATACTAAGTTTAAAGTTTCTTACAAGTTACTATAGTCTCCACAACAATAAATGAAAAAAAAAGTAGAATTATTTAATTTTGGAACTGAAATACAATAATTAGGTCTGAAATCTTAGCCCGAACCAGCCCGGGTCCATGGCAGGGCCCGGGTTTATATTTTTAGGCCCATAATATGGGCCTGGGCCTAGCCTAAGCCCGTTGTTATGAAGGCAAAGCCTGGCCTGGGCCCAACCCATGATAACCCCTAGTTTTGACCCCATCACGTCACATTATTAGTGGACCTCTCTACAACTTCAAATGATCACCATTGATCTCCAAAAGAACTTCATTGCAGGTACGTACTCAAGAGTTGGTTCAGCAATACCAAGTATTCTTTTATGTATCTTTCGTTTCATGTCTTTATGAAAATATTGGTTTTTCACATCTTTTAGTTGTTATTATAACAAGGGTGTGCATTGGTTCCACTATTTTAATTATAAGTCCTAATACTCTTTTCTTTTTCTTTTTGCATTTTACATATTGGATTTTAGGGAGAATGAATGTTCAGCACACCCTAATAATTCTTAGCCCTATTATACAGTTGGGGTAGGTGCCAGTTCAGAATTGATGCCAATACACGACGGGCGGGTATTGGTGTTTTAGGGTGGGGGTATTTATCATTTTGATTATGTAGGATTACAAAAGAATTCAGAATTCTGCACTGTGGTAGTGAACCTCTTTGGTTATTGTTGTTGTTCTTGCATATCTGTTTTGGTTACTGCAGTTGTAAATCATTTAAAATTAACCTTATAAGTTTTAAAATTAATTTCAATTATTTTCGAAATAATAAAATTCATAAAATTAATAAAAATGATTTTATTAATATTATATCAATTAAAAATAATTAAAATTAATGCAAATTTATCTAACAATATCTAATATACATAAAGTATTTGTGAAATTAATAATTAACAAGTTTGTAATATAAGTTTACATTCCATTAAAAATAATAAAAGTTTAGTAATTATAAAAATAATTTTTATTTTAAAATCCATAGAAATAATAAAAATTTATCCAATTAAATGGAAATATCTTAAGGCTTCTTATACTTTAATTTTATTTAGCAAATCCCAGACATTTCAAACGTAATTAATAAAAATAAAATTGTTGTTAAAAACAAAATCTATTTAAGATTAATTTACAAATAATAAAATAATAATATCTAATCATATTTATCTAAACGTAAAAGTTAATAAATGTAACTGAAAAATACTAAAATTTATCAAACAATACATGAACACAAAAATAATGCTTGGGGTGGATTCAAGTTGGCTTGGCCCAATTAGGAAAGTGCTAATCGATGCAAATAATACATCAATAAAATCAATGTAGTATTTACATCAATTATTGATGTAAAACTCAACATTATGCCAAGTGAACAAGCTCTCTCTATTTATTCCCAACCCAATTACCTAAAAATACTCTTAGAATTAGGGGTGCCCATGAATCGTGGGCCTATTTTTTAAACTGAACTAGTACTATCGGTTTTTTGGAAAATCGGTAACCGAAACCAAACTGAAGCCTATTGGTTAACCGGTTGATTGGTTTGATTAACCATCGGTTCAGTTCATCGATTTTTTTTTGTTTTTTATATTAATAGTATATATTAGAAATAAATATATAATAAAAAACTATAAATATGTATAAAATGTTATATTTTAAATAATAAATTATATATTATATATTATAAATATATACTTATGTATATGCATATTTATTAATTTATAATATATAAAAAATATAAAAATTATATATAATATACACAAATATACATATAATATATATATATATAGAGAGAGAGAGAGAAATATATGTATATTGGTCGGTTCGGTTAATTGGAATTTTTGATTTGGTCTCATCAGTTCGGTTCGGTTTTTCTTGCTCACCCCTACTTAGAATTCCTCTCTCCTATGATATCTCCTCTTAGTCACGTATCATATTACCTTACTCCTCAATCAATTCCTAAAATCTCTCTCACCTAAAATATCTCTATCTACCATTTTCTCCTAAAATACTCTCTTTATTTCAAACTAATTGGTACGATTAACTAGAATTTTCGATGGTCTCATTGGTTTGGTTCGGTTTTTCTTGCTCACCCCTACTTAGAATTCCTCTCCTATGATATTTCCTCTTAGTCACGTATCATATTACCTTACTCCCCAATCAATTCCAAAAATCTCTCTCACCTAAAATATCTCTGTTTACCATTTTCTCCTAAAATACTCTCTTTATTTTGATTGGTGCACATCTCATAGTCTCTTCCCAATGCGTTTTTGAATTTTGGGGAGTTGATTGGAAACACGTTTCCTTTCTCTTATTGATGGGATGGGGTGACAAGGTGGTTTCTTATGGAAAGTGGGGAATTAAGTTGAATGAGTAATTAAATTACATAAATGAGTTTATTTAAATTATTAAGTTAAATACGTTCACATTAAATAAGTTAAATGAATATTACTTAATAAATTAACAGTAATTAAGTTTGGCTGATTAGTTAAATTCATAACTTAATTTCAATAACGATTAATGAATTATAATTTAAATGAGTTGACTAATTAAGTTAACCTACTTAACTAATAAGACATTCTTAAACAAAATGTTAATTCTTTGAGATCAATATTAACTTTAACTCCAAAGTAAACTGGTCAACAATACACAATATACAACCTCTATTATTCACCTTGCATTTTTAATATCTGTCTTTTTTTTGGGTAAATTACAAAGATCCCCCCTATATTATGGGGTTTCTGATAAAGACCCCCTATACTTTGTTTTGTGACAAAGACCCCCCTATACTATCATCGTGAGACAAAGACCCCCTTCGTTAATCTTTCATTGAAATCCGCCGTTTCAATATTTTTTAATCCCCATACTACCCTTGTAACTGTTCATCTTCCCCAATCTCACGATGTACAAATAGCAGCGGTGACAGACTTCCGAAGTCCTCCCAGTGACAGCGAGATTTATAACCTAAAGAAAGCTTTGATTGAAGTTGCAGCGGCGGACTTCCGGTAGTGTTTGGTAGAGAAGGAAAAGAAAGAGAGGGAGGACTTCCGGTGGTGTTTGGTAGAGAAGGAAAAGAAAGAGACGGAGGGCTTAGCTTCATGCTCAGTCCTCCCTCTCTTTCAGAGAAAGCTTTGATTGAAGTTGTAGAAATTCATTCCGGCAGACTTTCGATAGTAACTTCAGAACTTCATTGGTTGTAGTGGCCGATAAATCAGAGGAACCCAGCGACAATGAGATTTATAACTTGAAGAAAGCTTTGATTGATTCCCTCTATGGCACTGATCGAGGGTTGAGGGCCTCCAGCGAGACCAGAACAGAGATTGTGGAGCTCATCACCCAGCTGGAGGCCAAGAACCCAACTGTGGCTCCCATCGAGGCTTTGACTCTTCTCAATGGTAAATGCACATAATGATTAGTGGGTGTGCTGTAGGTACACCTCTTTCGTGGGCTTATTCTCGCTGTTCTCGAGAGGGACGTTGCCACTTGTGAAGATGGGGGAGATATCTCAGAGCATAGACTCATCAAACTTCACGGTGGAGAATGTGGTCCAGTTCGCTGGGTCTTTGGCCACCACAACCTTGAGCACCAATGCCAAGTTTGAGATCTGAAGCCCCAAACACGTCCAGGTAAGCTATCAAGTATTAGCAAGCAACAACCAAAATCAAATTACTCAATGTTAATGTGAATCATTCGGTTTCACCTGATTCCTAAACCAGCGGTCGAATTGGGTTGGGTCCTCGTCCTTCACCTTGTAGTTTGTAGCCGATGTTGTTGTGAAGCACATTGCCCATGAGACTAATGAAGGCATGAGAGAGTTCTTGGCTGAAGTACAGGAACTTAGTTGGAGTAACATTTTCAGCGGAAGCTGACTGATGTTTTGGCTAATAAAAGCAAGAGTAGCCGATGCAGAAGGTGAGCAACCATTTTCAGCGGAAGTAGCAGAAGAGAAGAAGCTGCTTTGTCGTAGGCAAGAGAGATCTGAATGAAGTTCTGAACCAATGAGCAAGTGGAGTAGAGAAGGAAAAAGAAAGAGAGACGGTGTTTGGTAGATGAACAATGTTTTTTGCCATTGCTATTCGTGTATCTGAGATCGGGGAAGATGAACAATGCTTTTCTCCCAATTGTTCGAATATTTATTACAAGGGGGGTAGTATGGGGATTAAAACGGCGGATTTCAACGAAAAGCTAACTGAAGGGGGTCTTTGTCTCATGATCATAATATAGGGGGGTCTTTGTCGTAAAACAAAGTACAAGGGTCTTTGTCACAAATCCCATAGTACGGGGGGTCTTTATAATTTACCCTTTTTTTGGTAAAATAGGAAATCACCACCATGACCACTCACGCTAGGCCACTTCATATTTAAACCTCTTCATAAAACACCAATCTACTCGACAAAACCAACTTAATTACTGATTGATATTTTAATAATTAACCACAAGACAACAAGAACTGACATATTTGGTGTTAGACTTTAGCCTCATACTTTGGTTGTCAACAGGTTAAGAATTGACATACATATTTGGTGTTAGACTTTAGCCTCAAACTTTATTTGTTCAATACGCTGTGGAACCAATAATAGCATTCTATACCAGTCATAAAATACATAGAGCCAACAATCATTCAACCATTCAACCTCTCATTATGGGTCCCGTGTATTTTATCACTAGTGTGGAATGCTATCATTAGTTTCTAGGTCTAGCTTGTGTGAATCACAATTTCTTACACATATAAATACACATGCCAATGAATTGCATTATAGATTTACAGAAAAAGTCTAGAGGAAAGACGCTCCTTAAACATATAAAGAATGATTCATTTTCTCACATAACCAAACTGTTTGCATAAAACATAAGAGTTCGGCTTTAGTCAGGGCAAAGCCCGTTCAAGCAGCTTTTATTACCTTGCATTGAGAATATCTTCGTATTTATCCGCTTTATTTATTGGGGAGATATTCCCAATGTAAGGCTGTGATGGACATGGTGTTTGGTTTCCATGGGCATTTATTGAAAAAATGCCACCACATTAGTGTCACATAGGCATTGACATTTATTGTGCATGAAACCATTGTTTGGTTTCACCATTTATCAAATAAACATTAAGGCCCCGCTTGGTTTACATGAATAGGGGGTCTAGAATCAAAATCAGAATGGGCTCTTCTGATTCCAACTTTTTGGTTGGGAAGAATTAGAATCCCATTCCCATTTCTGCTGGAATGGCATTCCCCCATTTAAGGGAGTGGCCATTCCCTGCCCCTCCCTTGGGAATGAAATCCTATTCCTATTGATTCCAATTCCCATTCTTATTCCTGTCTTAACCAAACAGACTATGGGAATAGGCCATTCCGATTCCGATTCTGATTGCAAAGCAAACAAGCCCTAAAAATCATAAACACTTGGATTTATGTGCACTAGGCATTTGGGGAAATATCAAATTCTTGTTTTCCCCTCCCTAGCATTTCTTGAAATGAAATGCTTATGTGGAACACTTTTATGAGGTGTTAATCTGAGGTGAAAAATAAGAAACGTTTAAAATAAATTTTACAAATAAACATTTAAAACAATAAATGGTCCATCTGTAAATGCCCATAGGACCAAACACATACGAAATCATCACAGGCTTTGAGAAGTTGACACTTACTATACTACCTTCTAGGGTTTTAAAAGTAGGGGATTTTGCCTTTCTTAGACCTGTACTATGCTATTCCATCTGATGATCCGAATCACCTGTTTAAAGACTCAATAATGGCCAGCTGCAATCTTTACTTCTCCCTTCGACTTGGAGCTTCCTCACATATTCTGTTAATTCTTTATTCTCAGCTTTCTCGAAGACAAAACAAAAGAATAGAGAGAGGGGCAATGATTACAACTGGAAGTTTGAAATAATCCATTTCTACAAGTTTACATGTGTTTGGTTCCATGGGTGTTTCTTAGATAAATGTTCTATTGAAAAGTGTCACTTTAAATGTTAATTATTTTGGGGATTTTACGATCCACTCCACCTCAGAATTCATAATTTGATCATACAGTTTGGGTCAGTGGCAAGAGGGAAAAGATGCCAAATTCACGGGGGGATGGTATTTATAGGGGGAGCTGGGAAAAAATACATTTGGGAAAATAATTTCCCAATTCTGAGGTGGACTGAACCATTAAAATCCCTATTATATTTTGTTGTTTGGTTGTGCGTTTCAAGTAACGAGTCCAGATCTCCTGCCCAGGAGAATCCTGCCCACATTTATCGCAGCCACACATGGAGAACATTTCATCCTCTGCATAGTATTATGCAGGGGGAGATGTTCCCAATTCACAGGGGTGGTGTATTGTGGTTAGGCATGGACAAGATTCTTGTGGGCAGGAGATCCGGAGTCCAAGTAACACCCAATAAAACTATGCCTACCTTCCATCTCAGCTTACAATGCTCCAGGTAAGCGTTGCATAACAATAAAAGTTGGGCCGTTTGGAAGAAATCAGAATTTGAAATTTCCCCAAATGGTTCATGTCTCATGCACATAGATCCAATCATTTTTGTTTTTAAATGTTTATTTGATAAATATTGAAATCAAGCAGTGATTTCATAACTTCATGCACAATAAATACTTATACCTAAGATGTGACGGCATTTTGAGAATAAATGCCCACAAAACCAAACATGCTCTAAATACCTCTAAATTTTGGCAATTTCCCTGAATCGATTGGACAAAAAGCCTTGATGATTTGGCTTAGTAAGACAGATGGTAAGGGGTAATGGGCAAAAGAGAGAGAGAGAGCTAATAAGAAATAAAAAAAAGGAAAAAAGAGAAATAAAAAATATGCTGACATGTACTGCTTTATTTTATGGATTTCGTTTAACATGAGTGGCAACAGGGACCTTCTTTCATGTTGACCGTTTCTTCCTGGACTTTTGGATTGATCAAATCAGTTATTACATATGAGCCCATATTTACCAAATCCCACCTGCAAAACCGATCTGTATCTTCCCGCAGTTTTAGAAGGGTTGTGGCCAAAACTAAGCCATCAACTTGGTATAAATAACACCCCCCTGAATCCTGATATGCCCCATTCAAGAATCGAGAAACATAAGTCATAAAGTAAATTAAGATGGCAAGAAAAGTGTTTGCAGTGTTGTTCATTTGCATTGTTGTTTTTGCCGCGGTGCACCTTTCAGAGGCGGATGAGGCCAATTTTAACTACAAAGATTGCTTCGACAAGTGCAAAACTGATTGCACCGCAGCAGGGACGGATGGCAGCGATTGTGAAATGAAGTGCGACGACTCTTGCAGTGGGCAGGAACAATCTGGTAAGCCATTTGCCCATGTGTAGAAACTAGAGTGTGTATTCCTCATTTTTATTTTCGTTTTGATTCACATTGTGCCCATCAAAGCTTGTGGATTCTCGAGGGAGAGTGATTAGGGCACATCTCATTTTTCTGTAAATCAGTCATTAAATTAAGGATATCTTTACGGTTAGGGTCTCTTTGGTTCATCGGAACAGTGGGTGTGGAAATTGTCCAACCGTTTGGTTGGGTGGAATTAGAATCCGATTCTCATTCTTGATTGAATGACTTTCTTTTATTTGAGAGAATGGTCATTCCTTTTTCTCTCTTGAGAAAGGGAATCAACTCTTTTATATGGATTTATAATATCTTATGGGTAGGAGTGGATAGAGCATCCAATCAATGGGAGAGGGATCTCTCCTCAGTCCTCTCTACCAAAAAAAAGATTTATTCTCACAAAAATTGTCCCAACCTGATCTGTGCTGTACATCTTACCATAAGATTGGACCCACCATGTATTAGATGTGTACATACATATTATGTTGAAACATTTTTTTTATTGTTGGAGATCTGATCTCCACCCATCATCCTATTTTCCATCAATATAAAGTTTCTTCTTTCTCATATGATTATTGGATAACCATAAGATGAATGCATCACAACTTGATTTTGACCCTTGGATGTGTTAAATGTTTGCAGACAGGGTGGAAGAAGGGAAGTTAGTATAACCAACAACAAAGAGTGAAGAGTCGGAATTGAAGGATAGATGCGGCTTAACCAATAAAAGATGGAATAAATACAAGAATGGAAGTGTTGTAACAGTTTCTTCCTCATCATGATTAAATGAAATAATAATATTGTTTTGTTAATCTTCTGTGCAACACATTATATAACACACTAACAAATTTCAAAATCCTCTGCACCGTGGAATTAAAGGTTTCATCGGTAGTTTTTCCTATATGCAACTAATACCTGGCTGCTGGGCCTAAATGATCATCCCTAAATTGCAGTTATGTAGGGCTTTCATCCTAAGATTTTTAATTTTTTCTTTTGCGCTGCAAGGCTTCCAGGAGTGCAACTTCGATGGGCATCAGATGGGATTTTGTTAAAATTTGAATGGGCCTGGTCTGAAGGTTGAAGCCTGAAGCAGTATTCCAATCCAAATTGCACCCCCTAATGGCTTTCAATTCAACACCCAATGCTTGCTTATTTGTGTAAAACCCCACTAAGACTGACTCCAATTTTTTTGAATAGAAGAGAAAATGTTTATTTTTTGTCAATGTTCAGATTTAATAAAAAAATTAGATGACACTCAAAGGGTTTTTTGTTTTTTCAAATGCCACTTAAAGGACTGATTAACAGTAGGTATTAAATTGACATGTTTTAAAAGTTTGAATATTAAATTATCGCATTTTAAATTTCAGAGACCACTAATGAGAATTTTTCCTTAATTTTAATGAAAAATGTTAGTTTCAATACGTTTTAATGGCTTGAACAAGTGGGTGATTCACTTGATTCTCTTAACGATTTGTGAAAGAGAAATAGAGAAAGAGATCATATTCATTGAGAACATATTTATTAATGGAGCCGTGGCAGGACTTGAATCAGCATCTCTTCTGAGACATTTATTTACCAATTAAGCCACCAATCAGTGGGAGTGGTAGGGTGATTTCTGTTTAGGGGTTTTATTGGTAGACCATTTCAAAGAATCATGCAATCTAAAAGCTTAATTAACATGCCCCCTTATGTAAAAGCCCATTGGGCTTGAAGCATGGATCAAGTATATGACCATCCATATCTTGTACTAAAATTTAATTCACTGTACAGGGGTAACGAGCATCAAACACTAGATCACTCGATTAAATAGGCTCTGATATCATTTCAAATATCCGTTTAACCTAGAAGCTTAAGCTATTAGGTGAGATTCATTATGAGTTTTTGTTTTCTAATAGAGTCAATATATCATTCTAATTAAAGGTGTAGGTCGGGCCGTGCTGCCCGTCGCCCGGCATGACGGTCCTTGGGCCGCGCCAAGCCCGTCACGATCATGTGGGTTGTGCTGGGACTGGGGTTTTAGGTCCATGGCCTGGCATGACCCATATATATTATTTGGGAAAATCTATGATATGGAATCAAAACCCACCCATGAATTTTGATAAATAACACCTGGTTAGGTATCACGTTTATGATTCCAGTTTATTGGTCAATTGTTTTTTTGATATCATATCTTTTCTATATCATAGTCGAATTCATATTATTTATATAATATTTTAAATTATAATTATATAATAATATATAGTAATTAATATATTAATAAAATAAATATATTTTTTTAAAATTTATTATACTAATTTATTTAATTATTATATATATAAGCAATTGTATACACAATTCATATAAAATTAAAATTTTAAGTTTTTTGTCAATTTTTTTTTTTAAATAAATAACTTTGGCCCGATGCACGGCCTGACTTGGCCCAAGGCTCAGCCCACGGGCCAACCCAGCCCGTGACACGACACAGGAGAGGGCAGCACGACCGATAATGATCTGAAGAATAGCACGGCACGACCCACTTTACACCTCTAATTCAAACAATAATTTGTTAGTAGGGGTTTCAATGAAAACTTAACCTGAATCTCTTGAAAGCAGAAAAGTGTGAGCAGACTGAGAACATAGCAATCAACCACACATCAGAAATATCTTCTTGCTTGTATGCTTCATCAGAAAAGTGGCAAGCCTTGGATTAACAAGGCTCAAGCAATATTGAGGCACTTTAACTAGCCCCACCCCCCCGCCGCCCTCAAAAAAAAACACGGAGACATTTTAGTTAATTTATAGATATAAAGAGCTGACTTATGAATTGGGACTGGATGACATATCTGTCTCTTCATCTTGGGCAAGTACAGTGGAGCACTTGGTTCTAAAACACACACCACACCAACTCAACGTTCGTTTACAGAGTGTAGTGCATTACAGATGGTTCAAATATACAAAATATTGGCATTCTCTACCCATGATAAAAGGGTGTGGATTCATCCATGCAATAATACACCCTCCATTTAGGAGGGCATGATCAAACCTAGAGATGCGGAGGCTCTCTATGGTATGGTTAGTGGGCTCATATGCACTCTGCTTTGCCCCCTTTGTACAGAAATATACAAAATGGTGTTATAGATTCAAGCATACCGTGTTAGTATTTGCACAAAAATTCATGTCTATGATTTGTGCTGCTGGGTAGTTCTGCCCTTAGACCGTATACTATTTGGTACCAAGTACGTACAAGAAAGAAATTGATATGGGATACTACATAGTACATACACACCTGAGACAAGCACAAGGAGGGTCATCAAGAGGAAGCAAAAGGTTAGTGACAGCTTTGCCATCTTAACGCGAAGATGATTTCTGCAAAGAGTTTGAGTCTTGAGTGACAACTGACAACCCCTTGTATCTTAGGTTATTATATGTCATTGCAGTTCAAGCTAAGGAGCTATTTGAGGACAGTATTAATTTCTTTTCTTAATTGATTATTAAGGAGGTTGTGAACTCCTTATTGGTTGAAGTTGATCAAATTGCATGGGTTCTTTCTTATATTTTATTATTTAATTGTAATTATATCATGCACCAAAAGACAAAGCAACAAGTAATTAACTTACAAAGGGACTAAAAAAAAGAAATCTTGAAAGTTTTTGGTACAAATGTAGAAAGCAAACACATTTTGTATCAAGATTTCATGGTGCTACTTTCTATCATGAAGCAAGGAGAGTGATCATTAAGGCAAAAGCTTAGCTTTTGTGGTTGCAACAATACTATTAAAGCCCATATTTGGATAAGCTTTTGCTTTTGATCTTTGCACTGCGAGAAACAAAATTTAGGCTCATTTTGGAAGGAGTTTAAATACAAATACGTAGAGTGTAAAACCTTATATATTTGTACCTTGTATTTTGGGCCCAGTGCCACTTTGGTCTCCAAACTTTAAAATATGATAATTTAGTATCCAAAAATTCAAAACGTGAAAATCCAGTATTTGTTGTTAATCAGATGTTAACCTATCATTGATATTTGAAAAAGACACAGATACCCTTCAAGTGTCATTTAATTTTCCTTATCAACCATCTAAACGTTGACAAAAAATTAATAGTCCCAAATCCTTGCCTATTCCATTCAAGAAAGTTGGGGTCACATTTGTTCGGGCATTCTAGTGACCCCAACTTTCTTGAATAGAAGATGCAAGGATTTTGGACCGTTAATTTTTTGTCAATGTTTAGATGGTTGATAAAGAAAATTAGATGACACTCGAAGGACAATTGTGTTTTTTTTAAATGCCACTTAACAGCTAGTTAACGACAAGTACTGGATTGTCACACTTTGAAAGTTTGAGTACTGAATTGTCACATTTTAAAGTTCGGGGACCAAAGTGGCATTAGGCCCAAAGTACAGGGTATTAATCGGGAATTTTTCCTATTTTGTATGTATTTGCACTGACCATACATATTTGTATTTGTACTCCTTCCAAACTGAGCCCTAGTAAAAAAAATGTTTTGAGGATTTTGTAAGAGTTGATTTAAAAAACATAACAATGTAGGGCTGAACTTTAAAAGCCTTGTTCAATGACGGCCTAAATAAGTAAAAAAATTGAGGCAGTTTTTGTACATGTTCTGGAATGGAACACATAAAATGACGTTCTTTTAATTTCATGCCACGTTCCAAAGAAACTGGATTCAGTTAGTGCAAAGCCCATTCAAACAACCATCATAGCCTTGCATTGGGAATATCTCCCCATGAAATAAAGCACAGAAGTACATAAATGTACCCGATGCAAGGCTGTAAAGGCTGTTCGAACAGTGTTTGAACAGGCCTTGCACTGACTGAAGCCGATCTCCATTACAAAACGACCTATGGCTGATTTTGGAACACAAAATATTGTGTCATTCCGGGCACAATGCCACACCACTTCTTTGTGTTTTGGAACGAGCCACACCCATGCTCAATATTATACTGATTTCATGCTTCTCAACCACACTTTTCAAGGCTTCCACCAGTTTACCATTGGTCCATTGCTGCCATTCTCTCTCTCTTTCTCTCTTGTAGATTTGCCACTTTATTATGTTTAATTAATTATTAAATTATTCTGTATACTTATATTATTTTGTATCATCTTTAATTAAATTTATATAGTTATATTTAAAATTATAAAAAATATATTTTATATACTATATTATATATGAATTTATATATATATATATATATAAAATAAATTTAGTATATTATATACACATTAGTTTATTATATATAAAAGTTGAAAAGTAATTAATCTTTTTTTATATTTTAAAAATTAAAGCAAAATCGAATTAAATCCGAATCCGAGCCAAGTCCGTTATGATTTGAATTCGAATCCAAGGTCTTCAAATTTGAATAGAATTTGAATCAGATTCGAATGCAAGTTTTTAATAATCTGATCATATTCAGATTTTATAGCTCTAGTTAGAACTATCACCTAGAGATGATTTTGGGTCCGGTTTTACTAAAACCCAGGAATTGGTCAAAATTGTTGACCTAGCAAAAAATTGTTCAATCTAAGCGATTAGACCATTGACCTATTCGACTTGATCGAGTCATGAGTTAAACACTAAATGCATATATAAACTTTTAAAGGCCATAACTTTGTGCTTTGATGTTTGGTTGGGGTGGTTTTTTTTTCTATTTTGGTAAGTTTCCAAAATCTATCTGTACCAAAGCATCTTGCCCCACTATTTTTGTGAAAATACCATTTTTACCTCAAATTGCACTTTAATATTTTTACAAATAAAAAGTAAAAATATAAATTAAATATAAAATAATACATATACTACATGTACAATATAATTATATATTATTTATTGATAAATTTATGTGTTTATATATACATGCACACACATACACACACAGATAATGATGACGTGGCACGGTCTGACCCATTGACTTGGATGGTCAAAAAGATGGTTCACCTTCCATATTAATTTTATGATGCTTTAATTGTATAAATTAATTTTAAAATTTCTTTTAATTAATTGTAAAATATGATTCATATAACATACACATTGAGAATATATGTGTTGATGCATGACTAATGGTATTAGTATTAATTTATGTTATATATGTGTCACACATTAGTATATTCTATTAAGAATACACAACAATGCAAAACATGTCATTTGTTGTGTCTCATCCCAAAACACACCACACTAGCCTACCTAATACTTGGTGTGTTCCAAATAAATTGTGGTTTGGGAACACACCATGCTAGTGTGGCCTTTTACAACCACAGAAGAGAACAAGCTCTGAGAAATTGAGAAATTGCCTTATCACATCACATTAGATGACTACAACCATTAATCTTGAAGAATGTGTTATGCTACCATATATTGATCAACCTAAAACATTGCAAGCAGAAATGGCAATAGTACGAAACATAACCTAAGGTTATATTTGGTTTGAAGGAAAAAGTAGGGAAAAGAAGGGAAAGGTAGCCCTTCATTTCCCTACTTTTTCCCTCAAACCAAATACAGCCTAAGTGTTTGTTGTACCTGTTCCTATTATAAGCATTAACGGGGTCTTATACTCTTATTTGTTTGGGTCTGGTTATGATGGTCCCATAAGTAGAGCCACCAAACAGACAAAGGGCTGCAAACTACAAGTCAAGTTGTTTGATATGAAGAATTTCAACTACATTGGGCTTAGATCAGGGTTCAGGTCTGTTGAAAATTTAACAAATTCCTATACGACCCAACCCAAGTTGCATTCCTGAAAAGAAAAACATGGATTTGCATTATTTCCTTTTGGCTCAGTTTTGGAAAAAGTACAAATACAAATTTATAGAGTGCGAAGCCTTGTATTTTGTATATATCTGCATTGTACATATTTGTATTAATTTGTAATTCTTCCAAACTGAGCCTTTATAAATTTTAAGATTTAAGAAAAAATTCACATATTTAGAAGGAATGCTATTTTCCTCCAACTACTTACCATTCACATTTTGTAAAATACAAGCGCCACATCTTGTTTTAACCTTGGGTGCCATGATCACCAATTTTGAAGAACTTGGATCTCTTACCGACAAATTGTTCTCACATCCATACACACAGGGCACCACAGGTGTGCATTTAACTGAAAATATCTCCCTTCTAATTCATGGAAATGTTCCCTGTACACTGTCGTAGTGTCTTGTGGGTATAGATTTGGAAACAGCATGTGGGTAGGAGATCCGGGACAAGGTGAGATGAAGATTTGACTGGTTCCGATACTGGTCACCTCTATTTTAGATGAAATATTGTATATGTTTGGCATCGATGCTGTAGATGACTGATGTGTGGGTTGGAATCGTTGCTGCTAGGTAGGATGTTTTCTGGAGCAACAACAACGTTTTCTGTTTGGTATCAATGCTCCAGGAAACGTTTTCAACACCGATACCCATTATCCAGTGCCATGTCACTGCCACCTCACATCCATGTTGGCAGCAACGAGCTGCAGCTCTAGGAAACGCTAAATTTGACGTTGCTCCAAGCCATGCCTTCCCGATTTCCATGACATGACTTGAAGCACTGTTTCCAAACAAATGCCCATTTCTTGGAACACCATTTTTTCTGACGTGGTATTGATGTGGCACCGTTTTCTGGAGCAACGACAATGATGCCAAATAGACACATTGTTGTTGGGATTCTGATGTTGACCACCTCTTCTCCAGCCTGAAGAAAAGGAAGGATTCAATCAAAATAAAACCCAAAAGTTCTGCTATGCTCATTCCGCTACTGCAACTAACCGTCAAATGCTCTCGTCACTCTCAACCCTCTGCAATGTAGTTGCAACTGCCGACTGTTGCAATGTTTCAAAAGGGATTGTGTGCAAAGTGAAGAGTAAAATCTAATATATATATATATATATATATATATATATATATATATTAAAGGAAGGCTTTTAGGCCAAAGCCCCCTATAGTTAGACATGTGGCTCTCTTATATTCAGACAACTGTCATTCCATAAGAGAGACCATTAAGTTGCAAACTCAAACCCACCACCATGCAATGTGAGAAGTAGGAAACTCCCACTCTTAAATCCTTCCTAAAAAGATGGAAACCGGAGATATTGCAATTCATTCCATCGAAATAGAAAACTTTTTTCATGGAGAACTGCAACTTTTGAAATCTGCAAAGTCACACAACTTTGCAACTTAGAGAACTTTGGGAACTCTTCATTCGGTTAGTTCCTGATTTCCCAAGAATGTATGTTTCTTCGTATGTAAATGTCATAAAACTAATGTTTGAATACTTCATCAGGTTTCAACCGAGTTTCGAGTTGAGCTCGAGCCCAATTCACTGGTTTGATTATGAAACGAGCAAAGCTCGAGCCTACTAGAGCTCGACTCATGAGCTGACTCGAATATATAAATATATATAATAAAATTATAGAAAATAATATATAATAAAAATAGTATAATTATTAATTATTATAATTCTTAATTTTTTAAATATCAAATAAAAAATATTTTAATTATATATATAATTTTTTATTTTTATAAAATATTTTTTCTCAAAATCAAACTCGAGCCAAATCGAGCTCGAACTTATGAATTTTTTACTTGAACCGAACTCGAACTTAAGCCTTGTAGAACAGTCTCGAGCTGAACTCGAGCCGAAATTCGGCTTAGCTTGGCTAGAATCCACCCCTATGTGCAATGAGATGGAACCACCATTACAAAAGTGGGGTAAGTACCGGAAGTTTAATTGCGTTTGGTACTTACGGGATTTTTGCTTTATATATCTAAATATACTACAACAAGCAAGAAGCATTACAAGTTCTTTTCTTTGATCAATTTCACATTTTCACCCAAGCTTTTAGTATTACTGGAAACCAAATTAGAAGTTTAATTAAACTTTTCTAGATTAATGGTACGTGAGTTCGAGTGAGAGAGAGAGAGAGTTTATATTTTGAGATGGAGAAACTTTATTCAAATCCTTGTCTTTCCTTGGCGTACATAATTAACTTGAAGAATATGAAAAATGGTTGCATGAGATCAACAAGGATATTCGCACATACACTGCCTGAGGGGATACATATAAGAGTAGCAGACCGCCTTGCCACCTGGGTGCTTCTCTTCGCATTGAGCTTGGCAAATTTCATTTTGGGTGCAGGGCGACCAGGATTCCAAGCATGTTTTTGCCTCAACCTTGCGTGTCATTTCTCCCACTGTATCACAACACCAAACACACCCAGATAATTAATTAATTAACTGCTAGCCATCTATTTGTTTAATTTCCTCTCAGAAAAACTCAACTTCATCTTCTTCTGATAAGGCTCGTAACATTAGTTATAGACCCTATTTGAAGTTGATATGGAATAATGGAACCATCTACCTACATACAGACCTTAGGCAACTTAAAAGAGGATTAAGAGGAAGCAAAATGTTGGCGAAAGCTTTCAGTGTGTCGACCCCACTGTGAGGGCACTGGTTCTGTTGTACCCATTTTGAGGGCACTCAAAAGATTTCTGTATGTGTATTGCTACTGATCTACCAGAATATATAGACAATATAGTCTATGGGATATGTTATGGCTCCGGCTGATTATAGATGGGTATCATATTGAATTTGATATCTAATCAAGGAAAAGTTTTTTTTTTTTTTTTTCTGTGGTTGCAACAAGAGGTAATATAATTAAGTAGTTAACTAGGGGGAGGTTTCGATTTTTCTAGAAACAAAATTAATATGAAACTTTTCATTCAAGCCCTATATATATCTGAGAGATGTAAGGTAGAGAGCCCAACAAAAACATATAATATGAGAATATATAGACTTGAGAATAAGAGAAATTATGATGAAGAACTGTAGAGGAATCTAATATATAATAAATTGGTTAGCTGTTCAAACCTGAGGAAGCAATGAGGAGGAGCAAGAGGAAATAAGAGGTTGCAGAGAGCTTTTCCATATTCACAATACAAAATTATTTCAGTAAAATCTTTTAAGCATCAATCCCCTACTACTCCCTTTCTTTTTTATAGAGATTAAGGAGGGGATTTCACAACATTAAAGCTTTAATGATGTGATGAGTCATCGAATTCAATAGGCCACATGAATTTCACGGTCTGATGTCACTTGTAAATCTATAAATGGATGTTCCAAGGCCAATATGTCAAGCAATCTTAATGAAGGTTTTGCCCTCAACATAAAACAAAAAGATACATGAACAGCATGAAAAAAAGGATACATACACACCGCCTTAATTTTCATAATAATTAATTGTTAGTTATAATGCACAATAAATGCATGATAAAACAAACTTTCTCCTTACAATTTTGACCTCACAATGAAATGGAAGAAAATTAACAAAAGAGGGTATCTTGATTATCACAACAAATTTCATATAGAAATTGAAAGGCACCTTATACTTAGGGGTGTCAAAATCCAATTTCGAATTTGAGATTCAACATAATTGAATTGGATAATTCAAATATTTAATTGGTTGAATTCGGATATCCTATTCATCTTGAATAGTTAATCGGATTCAAATTCGGATACGACTTGATTCGATTTGATAAATATCCGAATTCGACCCAGTTATTTAATTCTTAAATATAATATATAAAATATTTAAATATCTAATATAATTTATATATAATAATAATTAAATTATATGAATAATTTATATATTTATATACTTTATATAAATAAAATATTTATTTTATATATTTATTAATTACCTAAAATTATTAATTAATCAAATTCGGATATCGAATTTTCTAATCGGATTCAAATTCGGATATTGCTTGATCCGGTTCGAATTCGATCCGTTTACACCCCTATTTATACTTTTTAAAGGTGTAAAAGATGTATAGATGAGATTTTGTCTTCTAATAAAGCAAAAACATTGATAAATGGTAAAGCATTTCACTCACATACAAGTTATTGTTATATACATGTATATCATTTAAAGCAAAAGTTTGGCTTTTATGATTGCAAGTTGTAAAAGGGCTAATTTAAGCAAATATTAACTCCATGGCATTAAGCATTTAACTTGCATATTAATTCCTATTAATTTCTTCACACATTTGTCAGACCAAATTTACAATCATACTAAGCAAAACTCTACATTAAGGATTTACTTGCCCAAAACAAATTAGAAAAAAAAAAAACTCTACATTAAAGATTAATTATATGTTATTGAAAAGGTTTTTAATGTATCCAACCATTTTTATATTTTTCATCTGCATCTATACGTTTTTAAAATGTATTCATATCCGTATCCATATCCAAGTTTCCATACAATATCTGATACAATTACTTTAATAATTGTTTTGAACCTGGGTTTCTTAAATTTAATGTTTGATGTGACGATTTGATTCTTTTCATTCAAACCAACAGAATTTTACAAAGAAAAGAAAGCCTAAGCTTATCCTCCACCAAAAATGTTTTCAATACAATTAGGAGGATAACAATGCCAATTGAGAAAAAAAAATCTTGTGCAGTCCTGTTACCCACACGTTCTGTTCATAAAACATTATTGGGTCTGGTACAGTAATGACAAGGATAGTCCCAAAAACTTGACCCACCAAATGGTTGAACTCATCAGACAGACACGGTTGGAATTTGCAAAGATCTTATATTAAAAACACTAAAATTCAAAATTTTACTTATTTCATGCATATGCCTACAACTAAATAGAAATCAGTTTTAATTTATTTCCTCCTATAAATTTTACGCTTTATTTAGGAGGAAAAATCTATGTTGCATGAACTCCACAGGTGAACCAATAAAAAAAAATGGCACATGAAAATAAATAGAGCATGTAAATAAGGCAATGACCATTTTAGCCATAAAAATCCATTATTAAAAAGGGCATTTTTGTCCGACGTGTTGGCAACTTTCCCCCTAAGTGGAAAAGTTATTTACCCACTTAGGAGATGGGTATCACTTACCCATTGAAAGTATATGCTACATGCTTTGGCCATGTTTGGGAGTGCTTAAGTTAAAAATAAGTGCTTAAAAACATGTGTTTATTCGAATAAGCACTTATTTGCATTTGGCACCCAACTTTTTCAAGTGTTTATTTTTTTAAAATAAGCACTTATTTTTTATTGGGTGTTCGGTAGTCTTTTTCTCTAATAAGCACTTAAATAAGCATTTGTGACTATTTTTTCCTTCAATTTTTTTTCAAAATTTCAAAATATACCATTTGAAAGCACTTTTAATAAATTATTTTTATAAAAACACTTTTATGAAAGTACTTTTAACTTTTGTAAAAATGCTTCCATAAAAGTGCTTTCGCAAAAGTATTTTCATAAAAGTGCTTTTTGTAAAAGTGCTTCCATAAAAGTACTTTTACAAAAATACTTTCATAAAAGTGCTTTTTGTAAAAATTCTTTCATAAAAGTACTTTCTTAAAAGTGTTTTCGTAAAAGTACTTTTATAAAAATGATATTGTAAAAATGCTTTCATAAAAGTATTTCTATAAAATTCAATTAGGGATAATTTTATAACTGGTATTTTAAAATTCAGTTAGGGATAATTTTGGAAGAAAACAATGAATAAGTGTTTATAGTATATGCAACATGAAAATAACTTCCTATTCAAACCTTATCTTGAGATATATATATAGTACACCCAAGAATTAGAACATAAAAAATGATAATAATGAAGAGCTAAGGAGGGCAAGACAAAAAACATGAAGCAACGATGAGAAGCAAGAGGAAGTAGGACTGTGTTTGGTAGGAAAATCTGTAGTAGAACTTGTGTATATAGAACTTTCCTTACCTTTTCCTTCAAACCAAACACAGCCTAAGAGTTTGGAGAGACATTTAATGAAATTTCAATGGAGATTTTGATTTTGTCGATTATACTTAAAGTTACAGAAGATCCTCTCTCTGTCTCTCATGTCCATACATTTCAGCTGTAGAGAGAAAATTCAACAAACTAAAACTCATAAAAAGCAGTAAAAATACTTCATCAATCATTGTATATACATGTATATTTAGGAACCGACCGAATGGGTTAGAAACAGGGCTGAGCAACTTAACATTGGCATGTTCACTTGTGATAGGTTGCATGCCCAGCCCATATGCATGATTTTATCTCCTGCCAATATATAATCGAAGTTCGTCTATTGAAAGTTGATTTGTTAGTTTATGAATGCATCTAGGCCACTTTGTTTCAGGACCATGCATGAAAGCTTTTTCTCTTGTCTCAACTCAAAACTGATGGTGCTCTTGTTTAATTATTAAGAGATGCTCAAGATGTAAGAAAAAGGCTTAATATATTGAAATAAACTTGATTTATTTATAGCAATTGAAAGAAAAGTTTATTAGTAATATAAATGCTTTCCCACCACGCATTGGCGTTACAGTAGTAGTAGTACATGTGATGAAATCAACAAGGGTAGTAGCATAAACACTGCCTCAAGGGATAAATATAGGTGTAGCATTTCCCCTTGCCATTCGGGTGCTTGTATTGGCATTCAAATTGACAAGTTAAATTATTGGTGCACGGAGACCACGATTCCATGCATGTTTTTGCTTCAACTTTGTCTGTTATTTCTCCCACTGCAAATCACCAATTCGTCATATATATTAGATGACTATATATATATATAACAAGGATTTCTCATGCATTCAGCCACATGCTTTTGAATTATAAGAAAACCTGCAGTTTCCCCCTGTTGAACCTGAGTATGGGCTGATAGGGAATTGGGAGTTACCTAATGTCCAGAACCATATGCAGCAATTATAGGAGTTCAAATCAACCCCCCTACAACGTTCCACAGCACATCCCCGTCTTGTATTGTTAACATTTCCCGAAAATGACATCATCATTTCTATTGTCATCATCGGGAGATGTTTTCAATACACGTCAAGGATGTGTTGTGGGACGTTGTGGGGGGCTGATTTGCTCTCCAATTATAGGATATGGCCAAATGATACCTCTCCTAATTAATTAAGGTATTGTGTACAGTGTATATTTTGTGGATTGCTTGGTTCTAAAATAGGGCCCGGATCTCCTATATATCCACATGAATCCTACCAACACGTTACTATAGTTTCACATTGAGAACATCTCACATATTTTTGCATATTATCATTCATCAGGAGATGGTTCCCAATAAGGGTGTCAATGGACCCGGCTTTGGATTAGAGCCCATTCAGTCCAAAATTAATTTGGATGGATTGGATGAACCAACAAGACATATTGGATTGGACCAATTTGGTCCAAATATTTGTTAGATTGGATTGGACCTGGTCCATCCGTAATAAATTTATATGGGATTGGGTTGGATTAAGCCAATATCTGGTCCACTGATATATACAAGACAGGAATATAGGTGACAATAGACCGGGTTTAGGTTAAAACTAATCTAAATTAAAACAAATTTGAATAGATTGGATGGTCCAAACATTAAATTTGACTGGTCCAAAATATTCATTGGACTGGATTGTACCTAGTCCATTTATAATGGACTTACATTGAATTAGATCGGATTGGACCAATTGACACCCCTAGTTCCCAATGTAATAATGTATAACTGTAGTGTCTTGTGGATAAGATTCTTGTGGGAAGGAGATCTGGACCGGATTGTCTAAAGCACTCCATGCCCATAAATTAGGCATCTTTTAGGGGTGTAGCATATCTTGAAACTATTTGTGGATGATTCTGGAATAACCAAAAATATCAGAATTTTTTTTTTGCCAAGATTTTTTCCTCACCATGATAAATTGGATAATTACTGAATAGATGTATTGTAATAAATGACAAATATTTTATTGAAAACTTTATGCCATGATGCAGAACACCTTACTCAGTTTGGAAGGAGTACAAATGCAAATATGCAGAACACAAAATCTTATATTTTGTATTATTTCGTGTATATTTACACTGCTTCCAAACTGAGCCTTATGGATCATTGTAGTGTGGTTCAAACTACAGTAGAGAATCTGGATCTCCTTATCTCCTGCACTTGCCTTTTTGCACATATTACTACTCTCTATCAGAATGTTACACATCAGCACCACACAGGTTGAATGATTGGGATGTGTGACTATTGACTGCCTTGTTTAAAGAAACATTTGAGGAAGAAATTCATCTTCTTCTTTAGCAAGGGTTTCCGCCAAGCACTGCTTGAGCCAGAAAAAAGTAAAATATGTTTTTCTTCTTCTTCTCACTTACCCTATTTTTTAGCAGGTAATTAATAGGTATCCCTGCTTTTTTAAATAGGGAAATTGTTGCAGAAGAAAAAATCCAGGAACTCGAAATAGATTGAGAAAAATAGAGAAAACAAGAAGAAAACTCAAAACAAAGCAACTCAACAGATGCACAGTTTGGTTTATAACTTATTCTACAGGTGAAGAAAAAGCAAAAATGCACTATAAAATAACTGAAATAGTGGGTGAAATAGAGGATACAATAAATATTGTGCAAACTCTCTCTCTCTCTCTCTTAGTATTCTATACTTCCCATAAAACAATTTTTGACTCAAAGTGCCCTAACTACATTTTTACCTCAGCAACACAATACCCAAATCGAAATACCTCACCCCCATTCAAAAAGCATAACTTAGGACCCAATGTTTTTCACCCAAACTGAAGCCCTAGTTGTATTCGCAAGCAGAAATGGCGGAACAGAAGAATAAAATGTAAAATAAGAATCTACCCCAAAGGAGACACAAACAGAAATATAAATATGAGGAGCTAGAGAAGTATAATCAATAGGGCCCAACTAGTTCTATTAGGACAGAACAGATCGATGCTATATATAGCTAGTCAAGGGCCTTGTCTTAAATTTGAACAAGAAAAAAAAGTGATTAGGGAAATTGATCTGAGATACTACATGCAGACCTGAGGCAAGTACAAGGACGATTGAGAGGAAGCAAATGGTTGGTGAAAGCCTTGCCATCTTAGAAAATGACTATGACTTCTACAAAATTAAAGTACTAGTTTCAGCTTTGAGTGCCAATCTCCTCGTGTGCTCGGTCTTTTATAGTATCACTCTTGATACAGTTAAAAAGCTTTATGTGCAAGTATCAAAAGTTTACACTGGTATTGTTAAAAGGGTTCGACTATGATATGGCAAAGATATCATAACTGAAAAACAACTGATCAATAACACAGAATCTTAAACGTGGTTAGGAACATGGTGTGATTTATCAAAATTCATGGGTGGGTTTTGATTGATCAAAACTCTTTCCATACCATATCTTTTTCATATCATAGATTTTCCCTTGTTAAAAAGCTTTATGTCCAATGGGTTAACTGATAAATGTTAAAAGCTTTCAGTATATATATATCGAAATCACTACCCTAAAATCTGAAGAAAAATTGAGTGGTTAGTTTTATTAATTGAGTGGTTATGAACTCGTTTCCATAGAGGTGTAATGTGACTGATATTCTCTCTAAAATGTTCATTGGTTTGACCGATTTGTTGTAACAAACTAACAACTTGTGAATATTCATGTAAAGCTTTATTATAACTAAAACTCTTTATGAAGTAATAAATGGGCTTGTGGCACTTTTTTGTTTACTAAAATATTCCTATTTTAAATTTAGTTTGTCTTTGATTGTGAGTCCAGAAAATGTAATTAATTTAAACTATAGCTTTTCACCTCATTTAATTCTCTCTCATTAAGTCTTATAATTGGAGTATTAAATCACATTTTCTTTTATTAAATCCTATCTTTAAGGTATTGTCCTATATATGAGTTATTAACTCTCATTCTCTCTCATTAAATTCAAGGTATTTTATTCTCATCTATCTTTTTTTTTAAGTCCAACTCAAAAATGAAATTGTTTTCCTATTCGGTGATGATCAGTAGTATAACCTTTCGTGTCAAATATATCTACCTTTGAATGTCATAATTAAATAATAAAAAGGTTCAACTGAAAAAGAATGTTCATCAAAATTAGAGTTTTATAAATGTTAATGAAATGAATAATCTTTCAAATCTATTGATCAAGAATTATATTAAAAAATAGTATTTAGTTTTAGAAATCTTAAAGAAATAAAATCACTAATAATGGAATAATTATTTTAGTAATTAAAAATTATGAAATTGCATATGATATGTATCTTAGAAATTCTAATAAATTTGATATATTTTTAAGTTAAGATTACACAATTTTATAAATTATTAGTTTGTAATTTAATTTACATTAAATAAACACACATTTATTACTTACAAAACTAAAAATATTGTTTACAAAATATTTCAGGATTTAACACTAAGTTGACTTTTTTGTTAATATTACAAAATAAAAATAATAAAATAGAAAATAATTGATTTAGTATTGAAAATACAATAGTTGCATATGATTTGTGTCTTGGATCCTCCACATTCTTATGAATATAATAATATGTATTAGGTTGATTATATATTTCCTTAATTATTCATTGATAATTTAACTTAAATAAATAATAATATTATAATGGCCTCATGCATGTAGTAATTTGTAAAAATTTATTAATGTGTCTTGAACTTTAAATTGATGCATTATCAATAAAGTTGTTTGATATATTTTTTCTAAAATATTGATTGTAATGTATTTGTTTATATGTACCATTAAAATATGCATTTCCTATTATACCTTATTTGTGGTTATTTCAACCCCAAACCATAGATACATTGTTTTAATGTATTTATTTGATTTATATCTAAACATATCCATACCTTTCCACTATACCCATGTGTTTTTATAACGTATATGTACCCATAGCCATAGTTGTATCCAAATTTACCGATATGATACTTAGTATTGATATTTTGAACCTTAATTATTACCACCACCACCATCATCATCATCAAAACTTGCCACATCATATAGAAAAATCTTAAGTTCTTTAAACAATCACTATAAGAAATTTCAGTTTAGCTGGCAGTCTTGTGTAATGCAATCAAATCCGAAAAAAAAAAATTGCTTGTTCATTGTTTCATTAGGGGCCGACATTTAAATTTTGACGAAAAACAATAACATAAGTGCATGGTGGGTCCCAACAGTCATTATTTGGCAAAAGATAATTAAGAAGATGAATCCAAAGTCAACAAAACAGATTTAACTTGTGTGGCCAAAAAACTGAGTCGCTCCAAACCAAAGGGTTGTCACTAGGGGTGGCCACGAGCTGAGCTTCTCACGAGCTATTCGAGCTTGGCTCGTGAAAAGCTCAGCTCGGCAGCTCGGCTTGGTTTAAACCAGGCTTTGAGCCGAGTTCGAGACTGATATATAGGCTCGTTTGCTAATCGAGTCGAGCTCGAGCCCAGTAAACTTGGCTTGTGAGTCTTATGATCCTAGTATAATAAATAAATAATTTTTTAATACATACATGCATACATACATACATATATACATATATAAATATATATAATAAATAAATTTTATTTTATATAATAATATTTTTATTTTTTGTGTATAATAGTAAATAAATTTTATAATTCTTATTTTTTGTATGTAAGATAAAAACATTTTTATATGCATATTTTTTATTTTTTATATGTATAATAATAAATAATTTTTATGATTCTTAATTTTTTGTATGTAAAATAAAAAAGATTTTTATATGTATATTTTTATTTTTTAGAAAAAAAACTTGGCTTGCAGTTGAGCTCAAGCCGAGCCGAGCTCGAACTTGTGAGCTTTGAGCCGAGCCAAACTCGAGCTCAAGTTTCTAACTCGAATCAAGCTCAAGCCTAACAAAGTTTCAGCGAGCCGAGCTTGAATACCCAAGTATTCGGCTTGAATACACCCCTAGTTGTCACTTGCAATCAATGAATCCCTCGCTCAAAAATTTCTCCTTCCTTGAATTTCATTGTGATTTCATCCTTTTCGCTTCTTCAAGTTTTAGTAGCCTTTGAGATTCAAAAATTTCTCTTCTTCTACCGGTAAGTGTGTCAAGGGTGTCAATGGATTGGTTTTGGATTGGACCCCATCCAGTCCAAAATCAATTTGTACAGATTGGATGGATCAACAAGACATATTGGATTGAACCAATCCAGTCCAAAATATTTATTAGATTGGGTTGGGTCAGGTCTGTCCATAATAAATTTATATTGAAATGGGTTGGATTAAGCCAATATCTGGTCCATTGATTTAAGATAAAAATATAGGTGTCAATGACCGAGTTTGGGCTTTAACCAATCTAAATTAAAATGAATTTGAACAGACTAGATGGCCCAGACATTAAATTGGACTGATTCAAAAATATTCATTGAATTGGATTGGATATGGTCCACTCATATTGGACTGGATTGGATTGGACCAAATCCAGTCCAATTGACACCCCTATCCACCGGTATAGAACATTGTCAACAGTTATATAGTTTAAGCCGGTGGTCTTAAAAGGAATGCTAATTTTCTACAACTACTAACATTTTGCAAAGCTTCAACGGTGACTTTAGAAGCAACCAAATTTTCATTTTATGTAGACCTGTTCATGGACGGGCTTGGGATTGGCTTTTGGCAAAGTTTGAACAGCCCAGCCCAAAGCCCAAGCCCGATATTGTGTAAAGTCAAGCAGAAGCCTAAGCCCATGAACAAGTTTAATTTTATGTACAATGGGATGGAAGGCTTAAGTGCATTTTAGATGGTCATTTTGTGCTTCATCTTTTTTTTTTTATAATTCTTATTATTATTTAATTAATTATTACAACATGAGCTGACCTATTTGACTTGGAAGTTCGATATGTTGAATAACCACTCAAATTGGAAATGATTTCATTTTGGGGTTAGTTTTGAACTTTATAGTTCGTTTTCATCATTAATTTATAAAAATAATTCTTATTTAACATACCTATTTTCTTTGAATATGATTAATCTTGTAGGTTTAACTAGTAGAATTTATTGGCAAAAATTAAAATACCTTAACATAGGATATAATTAAAGAGAATGAGAGTTAATAACTTAAATATAACATGAGAGGGAATAGGGCTTTAAATGGATCGAATCGAATCGGATATTGGTAGATTTAAATTTGATTTGTTTAATTATAATCAAATTTGAATTCCATCGGATATCTAGAGGATTGAAATTGAATTTGTATTATAATTGGATATTAAATAGTATACATAAATTAAACTAAGAATGATCAAATTATTATTTATTATAAATTAAATATGACTAGTATATTTTATAAACAAAATGAATTGAAAATTACTTCTCTAAAACTTGAACCTATGACAAATTAGTGAAAATACAACACCCAGACCAACTTCATTGATAAATATAATATGAATTTTAAGTATAAATGAGCATATGTATTTAAATGGAATTCATTAAAGGGATTGAATTCGGATTACCCTTAATATGATCAAATTTGAATTGAATTCAGACAATCAGATGCCATTTACAACCTACAAGGAATTTATGAAACAAAAAAAAAAAAATAGTAGTTTAAATTATGTTTTTATGCCCTCACAACTAGAGATCGAGGAATCAAATTCAAAAGTAAGGGTATTTTAGTCAAAAAATAGAGAGGGATCAAATTCAAACAAGGAAGAAGCATTATACGCACTATTTTTGTCTAATTTCAAGAAAGTCTGAAGTGAACTGAAAACCAAGAAGAGATCTAAATTTTGTTAGAAACCTATTTAACAGTAGCATTGCAAAACTGTTTAATGATGGGTTATGATCTATTGAAAGGACATGCTACATGCTTAGACCAAATATAAAACCCTAATGAATGAAAGAATATGCTATATGAAAATAACTTCCTATTCAAACATTATCCTGAGAGATATATAGCACACCCAAGAATTAGAACATAAAAAATGATAATAATAAAGAACTAAAGAGGGCAAGACATAAAAAACCTGAAGCAACGATGAGGAGCAAGAGGAAGTAAGACTGTGTTTGGTAGGAAAATCTGTGCAACTTTGTATATATATCTTACCTTTTCCTTCAAACCAAACAGAGCCTAAGAATTTGGAGAGAGATTTTCCATATTCATCACTTAGACATTATTTTAGTGAAGTAATCATATGCTAATAATATAATACAGACTAGTAATATAATACTGATTTGTTGTGTATAGGTTTATTCAGCAACCGACCAATGAAATGAATTAGAGACAAAATCATGCACAGCGGGCTTTGCAATCAATGTATTAGTGTTCCGTACACATGAGGCCCATATGAGACCCACACCCATGGTTTTTTGGTCTATGAATAATCCATCTAGGCCACTTTGTTTCAAGTCCATGAGATCTTTTTGTTCTCTCGACACAAAACTGAGTGTAGAGTGCTAACATTTTAAGAAATGGTGAAGTAGGGGGAGAGGGAGATGTATGAAAAAAATTTAGGCTGCATTTGGCATTCATTATTTTAATAACTTATCTCTTTGCTGTTAAAAGGCATCTATGAATACAGAGTTTTTAACTGCAAAAGAAGAGATAAATCCTTTTAATTAAGGAATGCATGCCAAATGAAGCCTTAATTATATTGAAAAAAAAAGGAAACTTTAGTTATTTATTTATAGCAATTGAAAGAAACTGTATTAGTAATTAAGTTTCTATACGTAGATCTCATTAGCCTCTTCAGTGGAGAGACGATTGACAATAAGGATTTCTCATGCATTGAACCTGAGTATGGGCTGATGGGAATTGGGGAGGTACCATATGTGCGGCTCCTGATCTTTAATTGTACAAAATCCCCAGAATCCGTATGTGCCAATGTATAGCTGTAGTGTCCTGTCCTGTGGGTAGGATTCCTTTGGAGAGGAGATCTGGACTGGATTGTCCAAAGCACTCCATACCCACTAATCAGGCATTAATCTTATATGGTGTAACATATCTTTGAAACTATTTGTGGATGATTTTGGACTAACCAAAAGTATCACTATTTTTTTACATGGATTAATCCATAACATGATAAATTAGATAATTACTAGCTAGATGTAATGTAATAAATGACTGAAACATTTCATTGAAAATTTTGTCAACAATATAACCCTGCCACGGTGTAAAAGTACATAAATAAAAAAGAAGTAAATTTATATTTAAGTGGGTTTTTAATTAAAAAAGGCATATGTTTTATTAGAATTCGTATTTGCATTCATTATAGTTAAAAGTCTATTTGGTAAGAAGGTAAATTTATCAATACAAAATTAACTCAACTTTACAATTTATATGATACATTTTACCTTTTACATATTTACATTCACGCTTATATACAAGATACAGCCTAAAAAACAAACCCAGGATCTAAAATAGATTGACAAAAATAGAGAAAACAAAAAGAAAACGCAAAACAAATCAACCCAAGAGTTGTACGTAGAGATTTACATGGTTTGACTTGTATCTTATTCCATAGGCGAAGGAAAAGCAAATATACTATTAAAAATAAAAAAAATTGAAATATATTCTCTCTCTCTCTCTTTACATGCAAGTCATTCAACCCATGCGATGCTGATGTATCATGTTCTGATTGGGAGTGATATAATATGTGACTATTTAAAAAATAGTTAACAGTTAATGACTGTTAACTATTTTTAAGGAGTGTAAATCAGCTCATATTAAAATATTGAAAACAAAGCTTATAATTTTCCAATGTGAGACAAATTCAAAACTAGGTTTTGTAAGAGAAAAGCCAATTTTTCAATCAAGTGTGCAGGTGCAATTTCTCATGTAATTGACCAATCAAACCCATTGGATTTTAATTAAAATCCAACATGACATATTTTAGGATTGCTGTAATTTGACATATTTTTTGGTGAAAAAAAAGTTGGAGAAATTTTCGTTTACAAATATAAATATGACAAGCTAGATAAGCAATTAATAGGGCCCAACTAGTTGTATTAGAATCATATACACAGGAGGTTTCACGGTCCAGTTTGGGTTAATTTGAAGATTATCTCAAACCAAACCAATAAATTAGGGTTTAATAAAAATTCAAATCAAATCAAACTATTCTATTTAGAATTAATTAACCCAATTAAAAAGCTTATAACATACATAAATAACAAATATAATTCAAATATTTGGTTAAAACCATCTATTATAACATAGTACCATTGGAAAACTGTTTAATGGTGGGTTCTGATGAATCTGATCCATTGAAAGGATATGCTACATGAAATGAACTTGCTATCCCATTGAGAGGTGTAACATAGCAAAGCCAAGAACTAGTAGCATAATAAAAATTTGACATACAAGAAATTAAGAGATAAATTATGATGAAGAACCAAGCCTAAGAGGCAACTCTGAGAGAGAGAGAGAAAGGAAGTTTATTTATTAGTATAGCTCCAAGGGTGTTACATTAGAGATGATGATGAAATCAACAAGGATATTGGCACTGACACGCCTGGAAGGGATAAATGAAGGAATAGCATCTTCCCCGGCCATTCGGGTGCTTCATTTGGCATTGATATTGACAAGTTGGATCATTTGCGCACGGCCCCCACGAATCCCAGCATAATTTTGCCTCCACTTTTATTTCTCCCACTGCAATTCGTCACAGTACATAATGCATCCATTAATAATTAATTAAATTCTTCATTATATAATTAACCACTCTTAGCTCGCTATTTAATTAATTGCTCTTATACCCTCTCTCTCTTCTCTCTCTCTATATATATCCTATATATGTGATATATACAAATACAAGAAATAGATGTTGATACATAAGGAATTCTAATTACAGACCTGAGACAAGCAGAAAGAAGACCAAGAGGAAGCCAAAGGTTGGTGAAAGCTTTGCCATATATCTTGACAAGGGGGGAATAACTTTTACAAAGAAAATGAGTTTTGAGTGCCGAACTCCATTATATTTCAGGATTTTATAGTATCAATATCGCACTAGACTGATAAGTAGTAGTCGTAAAGCTTTCTGTCCAAGTGTCAAGATCACACTGATTGTGTATCCAATTTGAGGGCTCTCCAAAGGTTTAACTGGTAAGTGTTGAAGCTTTCGGTACAGATGCCAAAATCACAAACTGACTATTTACCCATTTTGAGAGCTCTCCACAGATTTCAGTCTATTACATACTTTGCTTTTTCCTACCAGCAAAAAGAATCTGTGGATGTGGGATGAATCCGGATATGGCCAACGTTTTGTAGTCAACAGATTCAAACTGATCCTGTGCGAGAGGGATATGTTGGCTTGGATCATATTAAATGGTTTGGTTTTTTTTTTTTGAAAAGAAAATAAGGGATTCCATTAATAAAATTTATTAGGCAAGACAATAATTAAAGAAATAAATATCTAAAAAATCGAGTGATTAGGTTTCTAAATTGGGCACCCTAATATAACGGTGTATATTTAGAACATGAGCTTTTGTTCTATTATGTTGAGGGAACAATTAAAGAGGAAGTAACACGTTAGGCTCAGTTTGGAAAAAGTACAAATGCAAATATGTACAGCGTCAATACATATAAAATATAAGGTTTTGCACTCTATATATTTGCATTTGTACTCCTTCTAAACTCAGCGTAGGGAAATTTTTTGTCGGAAGTGATAACCAATGCTTAACTACTAGACTGTAAAATCTCAAGATGCTAAAAGTGGGTTTTCCTTTTGTAACTCTTTATTACACCTTAATTATTAAAATATGTGTTTATACTTGATTTATATAAAAGTGGTAAGAAATAAAAAAATTAATGGAGTGGCAGACTGGCAGTCTAAATTAATATGAGCTAGCCTAGCTGAGTCAGCTCCTTGAGCTTTACAACAATTATTAGCGGGATCCATGTGATGCACTGGTTTTTGTTTAGTTAGAGTTGAAAATCATGTTTTAAAAATCGACATGGAGACTGAACTGTTGTTGCCTTCAAATCGTGGGTTACTAGTTCGATTGTTTGGGTCAAACGGGTCAGACCATGCCACATCAGCATAGTCTATTTAGTGTGGGGGGGGGGAGGAATGCAAAATAGAAGTTTTTTTGGACTAAAATTACCCTTATTTCATTATTTGAGAAAGGGTATAAAAGTCATTTATTGTAGCTTTAATACCAACTTTAATAGCTACTAAAATGCCTATATGTGTCTATTTAGTGCATCTTTTAAAATGTAACTTCATTATTACATTCCACCTCATTTAATCACCTCTCATTAAGTCTTAAAATTTAAAATATTAACTCCCATTTTTTCTTATTAAATCCTATATTAAGTTATTTGTCACTAATAAATACATACATACATACATACATACATACATACATACATACATACATACATACATACATACATACATACATACATACATACATACATACATANATACATACATACATACATACATACATACATACATACATACATACATACATACATACATACATACATACATACATACATACATACATACATACATATATTTGGACTTTTTTGAGGACAAAATTTACCTACCATATTTAAATTTATTGATAGAAAATGAGGGCAAAAGGGTAATCAACTATTAATATTGAATGAGTTGAAAAAAGACAATTATAAGATATTCAATGCATTCAATTTCCTCTCATTAGATCCAACACTTAATGTATTAATTTGCACTCACCTTCACTAAATCATATATTTCAGGAATTTCTTTTTTCACATCATTAAATTCAACTAATTAAACCCATACATAATAAATTAATAATTCCAATAACAAAAAAAACATACTTTTAAAATCTACCTAAAAAAATAGTATTTTCATTTAGGCAGTTGTAAGAAATTAAACCATTTCAGGTCAAATGAGCCAATCCATGTTGTCAAAATTAAACAATAAAATTGAAAAATAGATAATATGCAAAAAAATATAGAAATTTAAAAAATTGGAAACATTTTTAACATTATATATTCGACATATTAAACATTAATAAGTATGATAAATAAGAAATGTTTTTTAATGATGGAAATAGAATGTAAAATTTAAAACCAATTAGAAATATAACTATTTTCCTATTCTCTCTCATTAAATCTCATATTAAGGTACATTCTCATATTAAATTCACAAAATTAATTTTAATAGTATAAAAATAAATATTTTGAAAAAAAAACTATTTTCTTCCCTCCCAATGGCGGGTAAGCAATTCAACCATTTTGGGTCAAATGGGTTAATAAATAATAACATAATTAAATAATAAACAAATAAAATATATAATACAAAAAATAAAAAGGATTGGATATATATCTAATATTGCATATTCATTATACTAAACAAAAATGCATATGGAATGTAAGAAGTAATTTTATTAACGATGAAAATGGATTGCCAAAACTAAAATCAACCTATAAATGAAATGATGTCATAGTCAAATAATAAAACTTTTAAAAATATAAATATAAATAATACAAAGATAAAAATAGAAAAATTTTGGGCACATATCTAATATTTTGTATTCATAAAAATAAATATTTGGTACATCTCTAATAATGTACATTCATTATCAATGATGGAAATGTAATATAAAATTTAGTGTCGACGTAGAAATCAAATTATTTTCCTTTTTGTGTTGTGGATTAGTGGTTTGGGTCAAATGCATTAACCGATGATATGATAGTTAAATAATAAATTTTTAAAAAATAAAAAAGTACAAGTAATCAAAAGAATATATAAAAAATTATATATTAATTATGTCAAACAAAAATTAAGTATGATAAGTAAAAATTATTTATATAATGTAAATGATATAAAATTTAAAATAAATTTTTTAAAGTAAAGTTATTTTCTTATCTAGATGGTGGATTAACGATCCAACTTTTCAAAGAAATTCATGATGTCATAATTGAATAATAATTATTTAAAAAAGAAGAAAACACAAACAATGAAAAAGTAAAAAATTCTTTCACATTTGGGAACATTTATAAAGATATATATTCATCATAATAAATAAAAATAAAATTTATTTTTATTTATGGCAAAAATGGAACACAAAATATAATAATAATAATAATAATAATAATAATAATAATAATAATAATAATAATAATAATAATAATAATAATAATAATAATAATTGTTATTGTAATTTAAAATTTATACATTCAATGCACATGCACATTTACTACAAGTATTTGAGTTTATTTTTAATCATATTGTTACTTTTGTTAATTTTCAATTTTTATCTTAATTATGATATATCCAAAATTCAAGTAATTAATATGAAAAAAAAATTCTCACGTGCAATGCACGTGCTTAATTAATAGTATCTATTTTTAATCATATTATTATATATGTGTGTGTGTATATACATATATATATATGTCTGTGTATGTATGTTATAGATATGATACATGTATTATTTTATATGTAATTTATGTGTTTTAATTCAATTTTAAAGTTTTACTTATAAAAATATTAAAAGTTGTGATTTGAGGCCAAAAAAGGGGGTTTTTTGCATAAGTAGCAAGGCATGGGGCCTATGGCACCTTGGGATGCATAGATCTCTGTAAATTTACCCAAAAAAAAAAATCGCCCCTATTAAACATTAGAGTGCAAAGTTATGCCCTCCAAAAGTTTGTATGCATTGATTGTGCAACCCACGACCCGGTGATTGGGTCGAATGGGATGACAATTGAACCACTTGGGTCAAACAGTTTTTGACAAAGTCAACAGTTTCTGATTGATTGACGGGTTAACATAAACGAACCTACAATCTTTGAATGGGTGACGGTTCGAACGCTTCAACCGGCCAAGTTAACAATGAGTTGAAAACAATGGTTGAAACAATAAAAACTTATTCACATTTAAGAGAAACAAAAGAAAAGGTTAGGATTGTCAATGGGTCACTCTGACCTGACGAAGCCAATGGACCCGAACCAATTGGGCTAGTTCTAGTTCTAGGAATTAAAGCCGATGGGTCAGTTCTGGGTCCTTATATAGTGTTGTGATTAATATCAATTCGGAACTAATTCAATCCAATCCTGAACCAATTCAAACCCAACCCGAGCTATATACATATATACATAAATATAATATTTAATATTTATTTTTTGTTTATTGTAATCAGATCTGTCAACTCAAACCCGATTGTCTCGACAACCAATCGGTTTAATTTTAGATCCAAAAATTACAGACCCTATCACATCCGATTCGGTTCTAGGCCCTTCATGTCAGATCGGTTCCAATTCTACCTGGCTCCAGCCTAGACCCAATCCGTTGACAGGCCTAGACGAGGTCCAATGTAGTTCAAAAGAAAAGGTCAATTGCATCATAAACATTATAATCTATGGAAATAAGGTTTTAAACTATATTAGTTTTAATGTTATTTATATTTCATTATTTTTTTAATTAACATGTCGAAAGATAAATGTGGGAGGAAGCAATGATACGACAAATATGCACTGGATAGATGTTAAATTGATGAGATGGTTAACGGAATATGACCCACCAAAGTCCCCTTTGTTTATTCGTAAGTAAGCTACACGTGGCATAGAGATGGGCTCTCCAAGTCCAACCATACTCCACAACCACAAGCTCAAAGGCGGGGGGCCATGGAGTAAACTGTTGACAAGGAAAAAGAAAAAGAAGTTTTGGTTGTATTTTTCTGAGGTTCCTAACTTCCTATGCAGTGTTCATACGCCTCAACTGCCCAGTAAAATCCCCAAGTGTCGCACATAGATATGGATACATAGCTTTTTCTTTCAATTGTTTTGAATGACAAAAATCTCTCATTGGATTTTGTTGCATGAATGCTGCTACGTCCAAAATGGCCCAAAGTTGCATGTATTTGCTATTTCTTGGTAACCTTTAAATCTGTAATCTGTATAAATAAATGATCACCAAAACCAAGTTTCATAAATCACTTCACCATTTTTTTGTGTTAAGGAAGATGGCGAGGTTCTCTCCGACGTTCTTCGTTTTTCTTTTCAGCCTCCTATTCATTTCAGGTTCGTCGCTTCTCTTTCTTTTTTTCTGTCGCAAACAAAATGTTGTTATATTTGCTGACAGTGGGACTTGAAGGCCAACTCGGCTATCTCAACTTTGTTGTCTTCAAAGAACAATCGTAACAATTTCATATATCAAAGATGATGAAATGATCTTTCCAATGTTTTTTATTTTTTATTTTGTTTGGATTGGATTTGCACAGTTGAGGTGACGATACTGAAGGCGAATGCCTGTCAAGAAGCTTGGAATCCTTGTGAAAGCGAATATGCCTGCAAGATAAAATGCGCTACTAAACACCCCGGAGGCAAAGGGTTTTGTAATTCAGCCCCTGGAATGTCATACATCAAAATCTGCTACTGTGATTACCCTTGTTGATCTCTTTCTTTCTCGTATATCTATTCGTTTGCTTCAAGATCTATCATCAATAAATTAAGAGTTGAGTATTCACAATAATTCTGGGCTATGCATTGTTTCACTACTTTCTTAGCTAGCTAGTTTCAAGTTTCAACCTCCAGTCTTCTCATCATCACGTCAAATACGAACAAAACACTGACTTCTGAGCTCAGAGAACCTGCCTATTTTTCTCCATATTGTTATAGACAAGCAAACACATCCTAGAGATTTTTCTTATTAAGATTTTGCGTTGAAAGTCGAAACTTTGAAGGACTCTCTCCCGCAGCCCATCGATAATCGATTCATCATCATCACTTGGAGTAAATGAATACTTAAATCCTCTTTGAGTAGGTTTTATCTTAATACTTAAAACATCTCCCATCAGTCATGGGTGAAGAGGGATAAATATTGATCAATAATACTCTTATGGGGTGGGTACGTTAAAGGTGTATTTGGTGGCAATGCAAATATAAATATGTACATTACATATTTATTCATTTTTCTACACTTCACATTTTAAATCGTTTTTGTATTCATCCTGTTTGTTTGAAATCGGTGCAAAATTATGGGCCCATTATTAAATATTCCAACTATCTTATGCTCCACTGCATTAATTTTGGTCAAAAAGTTAATTATCAAAATAACACAAAATTGTATCCCAAAAATAGGTTTAGTAATGCTTTCTTCTCAAGGTACAAAACTGTCAGAAAATACATTTTTTCTCTGATAATTATTATGCTTTTACGTTTCAAACAAATGCAAACAGGGCTACATAAATACCCCAATTCGGCGTTTGTATCGCAAACAAATGGAGCCCAACATACGTTTTAAATATTTGCATTTAATACCAAAAAGCATCTCCTCGGCTCAGTTCAGAAGAGTGCAAATATATACATATACATACTAGACCTGTTCATGGGCCGGTTGGCCTGACGGGCTGGCCCGGCCTGACCCGGCCCCCGGACAGGCTTGAACAGGCTTTTTGGCCCGCGGGCTGAACCTCGGGCCAAAAAGCCCGGCCCGCATTAAATTCGAGCCGGGCTCAGGCTTTGCCAAAATAGCTCGACCCGGCCCGACCTATAGTTAAACCTAAGTAAAAACCCTATGTGATGTTCATTTGAATAAATTTTTTGATTTAAGAAGGTTGTTGATTCACTTGTAGGCCCATTGTTCATATAAATAGGGGAAAAAACATCTCAATTAAAATAGATAATGTTCATTTGAATAGGGAAAAATTCGAATTTTTTTTATTAGGTCAGGCTTCGGGCTCGGGCTCGGGCTTTATATATATATATATATGGGTTTGGAGGTTTAGGGAGGTGGATTGGACCTAGAATTTACGGAACCCTCCCCAAACCCATCGCCATCCCTATAAGGTGGTGTTCAGTAGTGTTGAATCAGCTTCCGAAGGCTAAATTTTTTTTCTTTTTCAATGGTTAGATGCTGTTCAATCGATCATCTAAACCCTGAGATAGCCTCCCAACTTTTCAGATGTCAAGCTACCTTGAGCACATTCAGAGGTAATGAACAAAAATCGGTTTCCATCCATGCCCTTTGTGATTTTGAAAAATTCAGAACTTTAAACATTGAGAAAACTAGAGAGGAGGTCCAATCCAGGAGTTGCACATAATGGTTGAGTTCATTACCCGAGTAGAGGGTGATTCTTCACATCTCTCTCTATCTTCTTCTTCTTCCACACTCTTGATGAACAGAGGAATTGTGATTCTTCAAATTACTTGCATTGGAACTTGGAAAGCTCTCTTGAAGGGACTCATCCGGATTGATGATGCTGGTTTTCTCATTGGATTCATAGGCTTCCCAAGGAGTAGGAACGCTTGATCTAATTGAGATTCCAAAGGTCTCAAGCTTTGATCGATGGTGGGTCAATGGTGGAGATAATATTTGTTCAATTAACATTATTTTATATTATTAATATTTAAAGACATTATATCATAATATTTATTCAATAACATTATTTTTATAATATTAACCTTGTTAGTCTTAATTAGTATTTTAAGTTTTTAATTTTATATTTCTTAAATGGAATACTTTTTTGTAATGTTTTAATATTTTTTGTTATTATTATTTAAATAACAATTAAAGAGGTAAATTTGTAAAATGCACATTTTCAGATATTACTACATTCAAATTATCGAACAACTTCACTATACTCATATGTCTATAAAAGTAGAAAAGCAAATTTTCCATTGCTACTTTTAGAGCTTTTTTCAAAGTTTTTTTTTTTTCGTTTTTTTGCTTTTTAGACTTCAAACTTCTTCAAATTTATTAAATGGCACCTAAGGCTATGTTTGGTGATTAAGTGGTTGTTAAAAGAAGCACTTGTTACACAAGTACTTTTTAGAAGTGCTTATTTTAACAACCACTTAAGGCTGTTTGGTGATCCACTTGTCAAATCACTTATTACGTTTTTTAAGCACCTATTGGGGTGGGGATATTTGGTGAGCTACTTTCCCCAAAAGTGCTTATATTGACATAAATGACAATTTTAGTCATCACTTCATTCATACATATAAACAATGCTTTTCACATATTATACTATACATTTCAATGAAAAATCACTACACCATGACACCTGAGAGCCCACATGGGCCCATACATGGAGTACCATGTGAACCCAATTAATAATAATAATAATAATAAATATTATTGATAAATAATAATAATAAATATCATAAATAATAATAATAAATAACATTGATAAATAACGCAAAAAATATCTACTCATGCATAGGAACCATCACATAGACAATGCAAAAAAAAAGCAAATATTTCGGATTTCTCACTTGAAAATTTTGAAAAAACAAATCCAGACAAATATTAACCCAAAAAAAAACAAGAAAATAACATCAGACATGAAAGGAAGGAGTTTGGGCGAACTCACCTTCATTCGCCAACAGTTGGACGGTTGGGTGTTGCCGATAAACTTGCCCAATCACATATTTGTGAATAGAGAGAAGAATGCCTTTTTAGGCGTCAAGAAAAATGCTTCAAATCGAATAAAAAAAGCAAAAAAAAAATAGCCACAAAGGGAAAAACGGTAGGTTTGTCGGCTATATTTTTGCACCAGCGATCATCACTGGTGGACTTGCAACTGAAATCACTGCCCTCTACTTGCTATGTTCAAATAGGAGGAGAGGGAAAAAACCCTCGCGTAGGGGCAAAACTAATATTAAATAAATTATTTAGGGACTGAATCGTCCCATTCATATTGAAAAAGCACTTTTCCAAGAAGTGCTGAAAAAAACCACTCTTAGGTCACTTTTTCCATAAGTATGTCTTTTTACTTCTTGGTGATTTTTTTTATGAAACACACATAAGTACTTTTTTACCACTTAATGTGTGATCCCAACACTTAAAAAGAAGTATTTTTTAGAAGTGAAATCAAACAGGGCCTAAATCATTTTAGAAACCAAAAGGGTATTTTCAAAATAAAAAGCCCCTAAATCCATGCCCTTTCACATTTTCTACTTGTCTTAAGAGGTCACATGACCATTCTTGAGCGAAGATACAACCAGTTTGCAAACTAAAACTATAGGATAGGTTCAAGAGGTCATGTATGTTTTCTGATGGTTTGCAAATTGTACTACTATAGGAGGCTTTTTAGGCCTCCTTTGGTTTAAGGGTGTCAATGGACTGGTTTTGGATTGGACCCCCATCCAGTCCAAAATCAATTTAGATGGATTGGACGGACCAACAATATATATTGGGTTGGATCAATTTGGTCCAAAAATATTTATTAGATTGGATTGGACTTGGTCCATCCGTAATAAATTTATATTGGACTGGATTAAGCCAATATCTAGTTCATTAATATTAAGATAATGATATAGGTGTTAATGGACTTAGTTTAGGTTGAAACCAATTTAAATCAAAATGGCTTTGAAAGATTGGACAGTCCAAACATTGAATTGAACCGGTCCAACATGATCCAAAATATTCATTGGATTGGATTGAACCTAGTCTATTTATAATAGACTCACATTGGACTGGACCAAATCCAATCCAATTGACACCCCTACTTTGGTTCATGGGAATAGGGGTTTGGAATTAGAATCGGAATGAGCTATTCCAAACCAATTGTTTGGTTGGGTGGAATCAAAATCCCATTCCCATCCTTGGTGGAGTGGCATTCCCCCATTTAAGGGAGTGGCCATTCTCTCCCTCTTTTTTGAGAATGAGATCTTATTCTTGCTGATTCCAATTTTCATTCCCATTCAGTTTAAACAAACAGGCTTATAGAAATAGATCATTCCAATTCCAATTCTGAAGGATTTCAATTCTCAATCCCGATTTCAACTCCAAACCAAACAGACCCTTAAGTTTTGACAATAAGCAAACCCTTAATCCTTTAATCTACTTCGTATCCGATTACGATCCGAATTCAATTCGAATCAGGTATTAAGACCACGGATTAAGATTCGAACCGTCTTCCCACACAATGCTTTTCAAGAGTTCGGATCAGCTATCACCCATTGCAACCGTACATCGGGAACATCTCTCCATCAAGTAAGATGTTTCCAATGTGCGGCTGAAGTGGTGGTTGGGACTTGGGACAGTGTTAGCAGTGTTTTGTTGGTAGCAGATCCCAGCAAGCTTTCGAAACCCTAAACCCTGAAAGGAGCTACATTCCCATTTCTTCCCCGACCGGTGAGACATTAACATCGGGTAGGGTTGTTCTGCCCTCTTCACGAATAACAAAACTATTGCTCCAGGGAAGATTTGGAGCTAAAGAGATGGGCTGGAAAGCGGCACAGAAACTTATACAGAACTGGAAGATTCTTAGAGGAGACAACGTAATTGGAGACGAATTAGATGTTTTTTCTCTGTTCATTCTCTTTGGATTCTTTGTTACTTCTCGTTAATAATTTTCCCTTCTGCATCAATCCTCGCAGGTCATGATAATAAGAGGCAAGGATAGAGGAGAAACTGGCGTCATCAAGCGTGTAATTCGCTCTCAGAATCGTGTCATTGTTGAGGGAAAGAATCTGGTACTTGTTTCCTCTTTCATTTTTTATTTTTTTTAATTTTTTTAATTTTTTTCTGGGCGATTTGTTCTCTTACGTAATTATACATATGTTTTCTATTTTAATTTTAACATAACTATCAAAATTTGGGTGTCCAATTTGTAATTCTGATATTAAGGAAATAAAAGGACAGTGGGAATGGTTTCATTCCACTAATAGATACAATTTGGATGGTGATCCGTGAAGTAATCAACATTTCTCATTGAAACCCTTGCTATTTACTTTAATGATTCTATGCCTAGCCTTATTTCTTTTTGTTGTTTCTCAACCAGAGATGATCTGCTTATACTTTCTATAGAAGTGTTGTCAAGGCACCCTTGGAGGCTCGCCTCCCCCAGTCGCCAAGCAGTTTTGCATACTGTGTAATATAATACTTTTATGTTGTTATTCTTTTGAGATTATAATTATAAAATGGATATTATTAAGGAAAAATATTCATTTTTTTGTGTTTATAAACTAATTTCTTTTTATTATTTTCTTATTTGTTAGGGTTTAATCAACACAAACATTGCTAACTGCTGTATTGATCCCTCAATGACTTCAACATCTGAACCAATAAGGGAAGAACTTAAAAATTTTGTCTAATCAACACATTTCTTCTTCTTCTTCTTCTTCTTTTAACAAAAGTAGGGGTTCAACCCCTATATTTTTGAATTTCTTTCCTTTCTTCTCATAAATATGTTGATTTTCTAGACTTAAACATGAAGTTTATAATTTTCTTATGAAAATTATGGATAGTTATTAAAGAAAGTTGGTTATGGAACCTAGGGAACTACCCTATGATATGTGATTTTTACTTAAAATAATCCATCACCTAGGCGGCTAGGCGACAAGGCACCCCCCTGTCGCCTGGCCTCGCCTTGGCACCTTGAAAACTATGGTGACCTGTGGAGCTTGGTATTGTGTTAGATCTATTGTATGACTCTATTGGGGTTGCATGATTGTTCAAGGGGAAATATGGTTTAAGGGAGAAATTTTGTTTAATTCCAGATGAGACATGAGAATATACTGATATTTACTGGATTTCATTTATTAAGATTGTTGTGTGTGTGCAGGCAAATGATGTTAAATATTGTGTTTTCTATATTTCTTTATTGCTTTTCCTTTGATGCTTTGCTTGTTCTTTGGTTCACACTGGGTCAGTGTCGTAAAGTGGTGGGCTTAATCAAGAGAAAGGTGCAGTTCCATTTGGTGTCTTGCAAACAGGATAAGATAAAAAATGGCTTGTTCTTTAGACTCCTTGGCAGGAGAAATGGGATTTACTTTTGTAGATGACCGAGAAACAAAACTAATTTTTGGAATTGTGTGAAGCATTCAAAAATGGAAAAGATTTGCTAATCATATAAACCATGATGTGAATGCTTCATTAAAGCAAAAATACATAGAAAGGAGAAAAATTTATGCTGGTTGAAGGGACTCGAGGATGTCTGGTGAAGTTTAGTAGCTGGAATGTGTGTATGTGGGGGAGGGGGTGCAGAGGGGAGATGCTTTGTATAAAATTTTCAAGGTTATATTCTTTAGAAGAGGTCTTAGAGATCATGAAAGCAAGTTGGCAATCCCCATGGTTTCTTCTGATGTTCTTCCTTTTTCA
>NW_010729089.1:7199779-7223203 GCF_000365185.1 Nelumbo nucifera
TTCAAAATGTTTGCAAAAGGTTTTAATTCCCAAGATCCATGTGAGTAGAGAGTGCAACACTGTACCTTGCAGCCGAGGGAGATGTCCTCTCTTGTCGGGCAGTGTTTGATCATTATGGGCTGAGAGGTTAAGTGTAAAACCATTGAGGGTAATACCTGATGGGCAGATCTTGCATCTGCCCACAGTCCTTGGGTTTTTATAAGGTGGCTTGACCCAATGACCATTTGGTGTAAATGTTGGGCCCATTAAGAGCCCATGATGATGGACTCAGGGGTTCATTGTCTCCTATAGTGAATTCGGCTAGGCCTTGTAACAAAGGCTGGGTTGAACCCATGTGGCTGATGTGTAGATCAATGTTTGGGTCCCATGCAATACAAGGATATCCAACTGGGTAGCTGTTTGGAGGATAAGTGAGCACATAGACTTAATGGGCCTAAAGCCCAATTCGAACTGGTTTGATGAGATTAATTAAAGAGGGGCGGTTCTGGGATTTAGATCAGCAGATAGGATAAGGGATTGTCCCTATCCACTCAGAGAGTCTAGATCCAAATAAAGATTTGGATCAGGAAACTCCTAATTAGATTAGGAGGGCTGATCTTTATCTGCAGATAAGATAAGGGATTATCCTTATCTCTTAAAAAGAGTCCAGATCCAAATACAAGATTTGGATTAGGAGAACCTCTCTTTAAGGCTATAAATAGAGGAGCAGGGCGAACCAACAGTTCATCCTTCAGTCTACTGATTCAAGAGAGAAGATAGCATACAGATGGACTGCCTCTATCTTCTACTCTTGCTCTCTCCTGCTATTGCCGCCATAACCAGTTTGATCTCAACTCTGGGAGCGATCAAGAAAGGGTTTTTGATATCATCTTTTGGCAGAAAAGGTGATCTGAAGTCGTGCTCACTCGCCCTCCATCAGATTCTTGCTAAAGAATCAGGTTCTTGCTGAAGAGCCATCCTGTTGATTCTGTTTCATCCTACATCGTGTCATTTTCGGTGGAAACAGTCTTTGGATTCATCCTTGGGTGTGAACACCTTCATTGGAGGTTACTATTACTTCGTATTAGGTATAACCCTCCACTCCCTTTTTGGTTTCAGATCTAGTCTGGTTTAGGTTCAAGATTGATCTTTGAAAATGTAGTTTTCTAAAATAGGGAATGTGATTCCCACATGGGAGAGAGAAATTTTTGAAATTTAGCCCAACCTACCTGTAGGGTTCGGCCATCCATATGATGGATCTCTCATCCCTTCAGGAATTTCATTATACTCAAAGAGGTGTTCTGCTCTAAAAGACAAGGAAACAGGGTCATCACCTGAAAACATTGGAAACTCCACTTTGGTTTCTCAATTGAAAAATCCTCCCATTTGATGATTTTTGCCATGATTCAAGCTCGCAGGTTCTTCCTGATTCCTTGCAGAGGCGGCCTTCTTGCAGTGGGAGGCCACCACCGATAAAGTTTCACCGGTCTCCTTCAGCTTACTGCCATGATTCAAGCTCGCAGGTTCTTCCTGATTCCTTGCAGAGGCGGCCTTCTTGCAGTGGGAGGCCACCACCGATAAAGTTTCACCGGTCTCCTTCAGCTTACTGGTGATTTTGTGCAGCTCCACCTTGAGCTTGTTGATCTGTTCTTCCACTGAAGCTGATTGAGTCATCGGCATGTTCACCTGAGGTTTGTCATTGCGGAAGCAAGCAATGTCTCTCATACCAAATTGGTGGGATACTGCCCACCTCAGGGATTCTTTAAGGGACCCTTCCTCCTACAGAAGAAAAAGAGAGAAGGATGATTCGAAATGATTCTCTGTTTATTTTCTTTAGCCAGAAACCTTATATTAGGTTGTTAACTGCATGATTGTTTCATGTGGTTTTACATGAGAATAACTAATTATTGCCACGTGCCCTTCTCATATAAACGAACCGAATAGGCGGTCCTGTGATGTTGGCTCCATCCTTGCTGTCTTCCTTTGTGTAACGGGCTGATGGCTTCTGGGTCTTATCAAATGCACCTATTTTTCCATTGCAGTACGACCTAGTTTCTTTGCCTTTTTATCTTACTTAATGTTTCAGGTTGTATGATCAATCTCTTCCTAACTGAAGGAGCTATTTTCATTGTGGCCTACAATTGAAGATAGTAAAAAAGGTAAAATATTTTGAAGCATCATCCCTTTTACTGTACTTTGTGAGAAAGCAACAGGCACATCTTTGAAGGCAAGGTTAGATCAAGAAACAGATTAATTGTTGGGACTATATTTCATCAACTTTGATGCTTTTTGCTGTCTGGTTAGATTGATCAATTGCTAGTCAGTGGAATCTCTTCACCTAGGTGTAATTTTTTTTTCCTTTCAATGAAAATTTCTCTTTTTTATCCAAAAAAAAGAAATCTAAGTGAATGCATGCATGGGCCACATTTAGTACCCATTTGGAGGGCTTTCACATTTCTGTCTTTGGCTTTGTGAGGTGGGGAATGCATGGGCCATATTTAGTACCCATTCAGAGGGCTTTCACATTTCTGTCATTGGCTGTGAGGTGGAGCCCACCCATTAAAGCCTATAACCAATGTTTGGTAAAAAAAATCCAGAAAGCTCAAACTGATTATTTTTCAGTCACTTGCATGGCTCTCCATTGAAGTTTCTTTTAGTGGCTTCTTCGAAGCATCTCAGCTTAGTTACTCAACCAATGCATAAGCCCTTCCAAATGGGGGCCTTAAAAACATGAGTGAGTAAGCTTCAAGATGTAAAAGCTTTCTTCTTTCTGTTTTTTTTTTTTTTTGAACTGGTGAAACACCCCTGTACACCAAGGCACTGTACACTGGGAATATACAAAAGTAACAATGCTAAGACAATGATCTGCTTGCTATCATCAGATTTTGAACTACAAAAAGGTTATTGTTAGGTACTCTCCTGAATTCTGCGTATTACCAGCCAGAGTGTACAATATCTGTGTTCTTCCTTTCAATTATTTCATCCAAATTGAATATGTTCTTGAATGTTCGGCTGTTTCTCTCATTCCATATCAATGTTTTAAAAACCAACCTGGAGGCTGATCCATATTTGCCATTTTCCTTTGGGTTGTGGGTCATGGGTTCAACCATCTGGGTTAAACAGGTTAGACCATGCCACATCAGCAAATATAATATATACATATATACATATGAATATATACACATATATGTATATATAGGTATAAACACATATTTTATCAATAAATAGTGTATCAACAGAGTGTGTATAATAGAAGGAGATCGTCGGGTCTGTTTAAAGAGAAGAGGGGGGGGGGCAGAAGTACTTAGCAGGAGGGGAGGGGAATTCAGAGGAAGTGGCAGAAGTGGGGAAGAGTAGAAGTGATGAGGGAGGGGAGGTAGGGAGAGGAAGTGGTATGATAGCAGAGGGAAAGGATTCGTGGTTGGAAAGGATAGTTGACAGAGAAGTAACAATAGGTTGGTCTTTTCTTTTAGGGAGGATGAGAATAGGAGAAGACTAGGTTGTTTTTGAAGAATGAGAACTGGTTAGAGGGGAGTAATCTAATAGAAGGGGCGGGGAAAGATGAAGCTGTTAAGTTGGAATGTCAGGGGATTGAGGGAGAAAAAGAGGAGGGCTTTGGTTCACAACCTAATCAGAAAGCAAAAACCAGATGTAGTCCTTTTACAGGAAACAAAGTTGGAGACCTTTGATATAAATATGATGCACAATTTGTGGGGGACGGATGGGGGAGAGTGGGTGGAACTGAAAGCATGGGGTTGTCGGGAGGCTTAGTCATTCTCTGGGATCCAGGGACTTTCAAAAAAATTGGGGAGTGGGCCGGGAGATATTCGCTATCAGTTTGCTTATATGAGATGAATGGAGAGTGGACTTGGGGACTGACAAATGTGTACAGGCCGAATGCGGAAGGAGAAAGAGCGGAGTTCTGGAAAGAACTGAGTAGGGTGAAGCAGAGATGGGGGGGCCATGGTGTTTGGGAGGGGACTTCAACACTGTCAGAAGAAGGAATGAGATGAAAGGGGGAAGGGAGAGCAGATTCAGTGTGGGGATGAGGAGATTTGAGGAGCTTATTAATGATTCAGAGCTGTTCGATCTTCCTTCGAATGGAGGAAGTTTCACTTGGTCAAACGGCCAATGTCCATCTATCCTCAGAATGCTAGACAGATTTCTGATATCGAGGGATTGGATGGATCGAATGGGCATCCTGGTTCACGAACCTCTGCCAATATTTGTTCCAGACCATAAACCAATAGTATAAAGAGATTTTGTAGAGATTTCAGGCCCAAAGCCATTCAGGTTTGAAAATGTATGGCTGCTTCAATCTAACTGTGTAGAGTGGGCAGAAGAAAAATGGAGATCTTTCCAGGTTGAGGGGCCAGCTGGTGTCAGAATTATGAGGAAGCTACAATGCCTAAAGGAAGAGCTGAGGGGGAGAAGGCAGGAGGAGTTGGGGAATGAGGAAGGAAGGAAAAAAGAGGTGTTGGAGAAGATTGCAAGACTGGACAGGCCAGAGGAGGAGATGGAGATATTTCCTAGAGAGGTTAAATTGGAAAAAGAAGGGTTGGAAAGGAGCTAGAGAGGTTGCTGTTAAGAGAAGAGGTGAGTTGGAGGCAGAAATCAAGGATTCTATGGTTGAAAGAGGGTGATAAAAATACTGCCTTCTTTCATGCCTTTGCATGTGGAAGGAAGAGAAGAAATCTGATTTCAAGAATTCAGGTAGGGGAGGAGGAGGCTAAAGACTGGGAAAGTATCCAAAGGCTAGTGATGGAGTTCTATAGAAAGTTGTATTCAGGGAGACAATGATGCTGGATAACTTTGGGGGAAGTAGAATTAAGAAAGTTGAGTGAAAGGGCAGCTGGGTGGTTGGAGAGGGAGATTGAAGTAGGAGAAGTTAGGGAAGCCTTAAAGAGGATTAATGGAGACAAAGCTCCGGGGCCTGATGGATTTAACTTCAACTTCTTAAACAGTGCTGGCACTTCTTAGAGAATGATATTATGCAGATGATAAATGAGTTTTGTGAGAGTAAAACAGTGGACAAGAGAGCAAATGCAACCTTTATTTCACTAATAAAAAAAAACAGATGGGGGCTACAGACATAAAGGACTTCAGGCCATTAAGTTTATTATGCAGCCCTTATAAGCTTTTGGCAAATGTTCTATCAATGAGACTAAAGAAAGTACTTCATGAAGTAGTGGGGGCGACACAGATGGCTTTTGTGGAGGGAAGACAAATCCTAGACAGGGTGATGGTGGCAAGTGAATGTATAGACTCGAGACTTAGAAGTGGAATACCTGGATTAGTGTGCAAACTTGACATAGAGAAAGCATATAATCATGTGGAATGGGGATTTTTGGAAGAGATTTAAAGGTTAATGGGGTTTGGAGAAAAATGGAGGGGCTGGATGTATGGCTGCATTTCTTCAGTCTCTCTCTCATGATCCTTAACAAGGACTCCTCAGATTTCTTTCAAATTTCTAGGGGGCAGAGACAAGGAGACCCCCTGTTTCCTTTATTGTTTGTTTTAGTGATGGAGGCTTTAAATCTGTTAATGAAGAGGGGTGTCCAGGGAGGTTGGTTAGGAGGCTTCAATGTAGGAGCCAAGGGTCCTTGCATCTCATACACTCATCTTTCTAGATGCTGTGGAAGATCAAGTCTTGAATCTAAGGGCAGTGTTAGCAAACTTTGGGATGCTAACAGGTATGAAGGCCAACTTGGAGAAGAGTGTTTTGGTTGCTGTTGGTGACATCAGTCAAGAAGAGTTGTCAAGTTTTGCGGCAGTCCTTGGGTGCAGAACTGGGGAACTTCCTTTCTCGTACTTAGGACTCCCAGTTGGAGCTAAGTTTGGATCTGTAAGTACTTGGAAACCTCTCATAGAGAGAGTGGAAATGAGGTTGAAAAATTGGAAGGCAATGTCTCTCTCTTTGGGGGGCAGAATTACCCTAATAAGGAGCATGCTTCAAAGCCTACCTATCTATTACCTACCACTGCTGAAAATACCAACCTTGATTGCTGATAAGATAGAAAAGATTCAACGGGATTTCCTTTGGGAAGGGGCAAAAGGTTGAAGAAAGATTCACCTAGTAAGGTGGGAGAAAGTTTGTAGGCCGAAAGCTTTAGGAGTTTGGGTTTAAGAAGAATAAAATTACTCAACAAAGCTCTTTTGGGTAAATAGTTATGGAGGTTTGGGTTGGATAAGGAAAGGGACTCATTATGGAGAAGAGTGGTGGCAGGAAAGTATGGAGTGGTGAGATTTGGATGGGAAACAAGGGAGGCTTCTAACTCATATGGGGTAGGAATGCGGAAGGGCATAATGAGCTTTAACTAGGACTTTAGAGGTCTGGTTAGCTTCAATGTAGGAGTTGGGTCTAGAGTAAGATTTTGGGAGGATGATTAGAGTGGGGTTGGGAAATTTTGTGATATTTGCCCAAGGCTGTACAGACTGACTGAACATCAGGTCTCTGTGGCCCAATGCTATGAAGTAAGTGGTGATAAGGTGGTTTGGAGTCCTAAGTTTAGAAGACCCCTGCGCGACCAAGAACTGGAGGAATGCGTTCTGCTGCTGGATAGGCTGGAGCAGATTCAGATTTCCACTGCTTGTGAAGATGGGCTGTGGTGGAAAGAGAGCAGGGATGGAAGATTTATGGTGAGATCTTTCTATTTGAAACTCATCAAGGATAGTGTAACTAATGATCAGGTGCTTGGAATTTGGGGCAACCCAATTCCTCCAAGAATTGAAGCCTTTGCATGGCTGGCTGCAATGTATAGCATTCTCACAATAGATCATCTGAAAAGTAGGGGGTTTTGCTTGGCGAGTTACTGCTATATGTGCAAATCAAATGAGGAAACTGTACACCACTAACTCTTCTCTTGTCACTTAGCAAACTGTATCTGGAGTTACTACTGTTCCCTCTTTGGGATGCCTATCTTCCAACCATCTTCTTCAGCTGAGATCTTCTCTTCTTGGCCAAAGTATAGAGGAAGTCTGAGAGCTAAGATTGTCTGGAGCTGTATCCCCTTTGCAGTTTGTTGGTCTTTGTGGGGGGAAAGAAACGAGAGGTTGTTTGAAGGAAAGGAAAGGACTGAAGAGGTCGTGGCTTCAGTTGGCAAACTAGTCACAAGCTGGGTCATCACTCTACCAGAATTTGAACAAATCAGATTTTCAGATTTTGCTGATAACTTTTGGGAATTGTTAGAGGTTCAAAATTGTAATGTGAATCAGTTGGTCTAAACTGAAGTTGGAGGTTTGCTTTCTTTGTAAGGGGTGTCACCTAGACACCTGATCAGTTTTCTTGTTTTTGTTTTAATAAAATTTTACTTATTCTTAAAAAAATGCATTATTTTATATTTAATTTATATTTTAATTCAGTTTTTATTTTTATTTATAAACATGTTTAAACATTGCGATTTGCGGCTCGAAAAGTTTTTTTTTGGTGAAAATAGCAGGGAAACATGCCATACTTGGGATGCATAGATCTTGAAAAGTTACCCAAAATAAAAGAGATCACCCCAATCAGACATTGAGGCAAAGTTATGGCCTATGGAAGTTTACATACACATTTAATGTGCAACCCATGACCCGATCATCAGATCAAATGGGTCAACAGTCCAACTGCCCAGGTATATGCCAATTAACCGTGGTGAGATTTCTTTGTTGCTTGTTGGAATTGGATCTTCTAATTCTTCTTTTTAGGTGCGCTAATAAGGTGACGTCATATTCAATAAGCAGGATCCAGAGTCACCACGGTGAAGAATCTATACAATTAACATTTTTTAACAATAAATGAACTGTGTACAAGCCAAAGGCCAGAAAGAGCATATAAAGGAAGAATAAAAGCATTTCAGTCAACCAATAATTTCTCTGAATTTCCCATGATTTCTTGATCTTCCAATCATTCTTTTTTATGCCAACTAATCTGCTGATACTCATGAACAGAGAGATCTAGGTCCCTCTCCATTGTGGACATATTATACTTGGCACAGGGGTTGGCTTGTTATTTCTTCACAATCTTCCACTTATATTCTTTCCCGTTGAATGATGAATTGTGCAATAAAATTACTTGTCTTTACAGGTGAAGAAACACATCAAGCAAGGGCAAGGTCATGAAGGTGGAATTTTCACAGTGGAAGCTCCTCTTCATGTCTCAAATGTTCAAGTTCTTGATCCAGTCACAGGGTACATATGATAAGAATTTGATATTAACAGTAGTTCTGCTTCAAAATGCTTATATATCAAAATGTGATCTTATTTTGCATGATTTTTGTTCCAAGAGAAATCTTGTTGAATTTTCCCTCTTTTTCCCCTTCTGTTTCTTTGTGTTTTGAAATGTAGGAAACCTTGCAAGATTGGAGTAAGATATTTAGAGGATGGTACCAAAGTAAGAATTTCAAGAGGTCTAGGAGCATCAAGTTCCATAATTCCTCGTCCAGAGATTCTAAAAATCAGAACTACACCAAGACCTACTGTAGGTATTTGTCTTGCACCCCTGTTTCTGCTGCATTGTTTTAGGTGGAATTCTTGTCTTGAATTTAATAATGTTTCTGTTTGACAACCATTTGGAAGTTTTGTTGCTTTCTCAAAGGCTTTGTAACTGAAGTATTTAACTATCCAATAAAAAATCACTAGTTTTTAAATCTGCACTCTTTTTTTATATGACGTGGTAGCTAGTTAGTGAGAGATGAATCATATTTTAGACTATCGTCTGATTTGTGGTTGATCCTGAACTTCCAGTTATTGGTGTTCTTTTTTGTTTGTCAAGAAAATTTGTGTGTGTGGGGGGGGATTTGTCTAAGTTGTTTTTATTCTTCTGTTTTGTCGTCTAGATAAAAGTTCCCCTGTATTAACTTGATATAGAACTTTTACTGTGACTATTTTTCTACCTTTTGGACGAAATTTTAATTATTTGTTTTTGGCAGCTGGTCCAAAGGATACACCAATGGAGCTCGTTTTGGAGAAAACATATGATGCTAAAACTGGGAAGGGCATGCCTGATCTTTAAGAGTGGTAGACCACTAGTTTATTGTATTTTATGTTGAAGGTTAGATCATATATACATTGGCCGATGAAAACGAGACTTTTTCTCGAAGCGATCTTAGTCGAGTTTCTTTGATCAAAATAAGATCTTTCTCTCCATGGTTTTCAATGGTTATATTTGATCTCTCTCTCTCTCTCTCTCTCTCTCTCTCTCCTTTTCTCTGAAGTCTGAACTCGAGGTTTGGACTGGTACAGGCTACAGCATATTGTGGACGGTGCTGCCGTCTGGAGCAAGAGATTTTTAACATACTGGAATCTGATCTCCATTGGGATCTATCTCTAACCATGCGCAACCACTGTGAAGAATAATATATATGGTTGATAGTGCCAATGCTGTATTCATCCATGATCCATTTCCAAGGTTGATCTGGAAACTGGAATGCTTTGTGAGTAGAGTGCCGTCTCACAAGTATGGAATTGTATTGGGGCGGATATGGTTTACCCTGGGGCAGGACAACTCAACGTGGGATTGGTGCAATAGAGGTATCAATTGGACTTAGTTCACTTACAAATGGACTCGACCCAATCCAGTCCAAATCCAATGTCTAATGTGAGTCCGCTTACAAATGGACTGGACGCAATCCAATATAAATCAAATCCAATCTAATCTATTAAAATGCAAATGGATTAAATTGGATCCAATCCAAACGGAATGAAATATACAAATTTATATAAAAAATTATAAAAATATATTAAAATGAAGAAAATTTGAAAATTACCAAAATTTACCTTTTGGCATTGAAAAAGCACTTTTGTAATAGTATTTTTATAAAATTACTAAAATATTTTAATAAAAATATTTTTGTAAAAGTGTTTATATAAAAATACTTTTATAAAATACTTTCATATAAATGCTTTTATAAAAGTACTTTTGTATGTTTTTGTATAAATACTTTTATAAAAGTATTTCCGTAAAAAGTGTTTTTATAAAAGTATTTCCATGAAAGTATTTTCATAGAAGTGTTTTCGTAAAAATGTTTTTATAAAACTGCTTCTGTAAAAATACTTTCATAAAAATACTTCATAAAAATGATTCCATTATAAAAGTAGTTTTATAGAAATATATTTTCATAGAAGTGTTTTCGTATAAAAGTATTTTTATAGAAATACTTTTATAAAACTGCTTCTGTAAAAATTCTTTCATAAAACCATTTCTTTATCGTGGTTAAAGAAATGAATAAATCTTCAACAATAATTTTTATACTCCCATTATTTTGGAGAAAGCTCTCTTTATGGAAATGAAAAATTATTCTATGGGCTCTGAGTCTGATTCCAAGGGTGATGCAATTGCCCAAATTCAATGGATGTGTCGGGTTTCACTACTATTATCAACCTTGCTGAAGTTAGTGAGGCCCATCTTCTGGCTCTCAATTATACAAGTCATCAACCGTCTTAGGAATAGTAAGCAAATTAAGCTGCTGATTGATTATCTCACACTCCTTGTTCTGGAACTATTATTGATAAAATTTGTCCTATATCTGAGAAAAAATAAATTTACTTAAATAAATAAAAAATTTAAAATATAAATAATTTTTTAAATATATTTTAATATATAATATAAATGATATAATAATCCCGACCTCATGGAAGATTAATATTAATCCCCGTCTCCACCAAAACAATCATTATCCCAAATCCCCGTGCTCTGGTTCTTAACTTTGATCTATGGATTACAAACTAAACAAAATGGATATGAAAATTTTCTTAGCTTTTACACTATTGTTGTCATGTTTTTATGCGGTTCAGGAATTGTCATTTAACCCACATTGACCATCTCACCTGATGGCCAAACTATAAACTATTAACTTTTTTGTTTTTTTTTTCTCGTCAGACGATCTCTTCACAAATAATGAAACAACTTAGATGGTTGCTGCCAATTATTCCTCGCATTTCCAACTATCCATTGCCATGGATCATTAACTATCAAAAAGAGCCTTCATTTCATTATTATTTTATACATAGATGGTGAGCAAAACTAAGAAAACACAACTCTCATTTGTTTTCTTTCTACAAAAAAGTTCACAGTTGATGTTTACTCACTCTCGCCAGACTCTAGTACGTAGAAAATAGTAATAGCAGTAGTAGTAATAGGTGTATTTATCTAAAAACCGACAGAATCCAAGACGGAGAACAGTCGTCCGCCATTATCGTGTTTGTGGCGCTGCTTCTGCTTCTGCTTCTGGGGACCAGGAACAAAGAACGACTCCTCCTGATTGTTCAGTAGTATTTCATCCACTTCCTCTTCTGACATGTCGAAAGCCAGCTCCTTTGCCTCCTTGTCCATCTGCTTCATCACGTTGTGTTCTTTCCCTGTTCCTCAGTCATCACCCAGGCCAAAGTAAGCACGCACATTAGACATTACATATATAAATGCTTAATTTGCTGCATTAAATTAAAAGCATAATTAATAATTAACAACATAACTCACCAGCGACGAAGTTCCTCTTGTTATCCTGGGCGTTTATCCCGAATACAATTATCTGCAAATTCTCTTTTTCGGAAGCAACGACGGTGAACACATGCCCCAGTGGAATTATGAAACCTGTATTTGGAGACACAGGTGAACTAGCCTTCTCATACTGTACCCCATCACCTTCTCCTTCTCTTCCTCTCTGGCTCTGACTGGAGATGTGTGGGCACGCCATCTCCCACCATCCATTCCCTTTCACTACAAAAGCTATCCTGGTCGACCTCGTGTTGTACAAGGGTGCTAGCATTGCTCCCTGCACACAATTATATATAGCTTAATTAATTTATTCTTCAAACAAATTAATTAAGAAGAATATCACAATTGCACACAAATTAATAACCTGGCTGATGTTGCTAAATATGACGGAGACGTCGAGGTCTTTGAGCTGCTGGTAGTCATTAGGTTGGGCCTCGTAGATTTGTCCATAGCTGTTAGAATAGATGGGGCGTTTTTTAAACAGGTTGAACGGGCCCCTCGTCTCACTTTTGTGTATACTCCACCGACGCCCACCCTCTGATGATGAAGAAGCCTGCTCGCTCATAGCCTTAATCTGTTCCTTTGACGCCTCCCTCATCACTCCCTTCCTTTTCTCTTCCAACATCCTCTTTAGTTTGTCTTTTGGAGTCTGCATTAATTAATTGCCAGTTGTAATTAATGCGCTAGATCAGATGAGAGACAAACAAGATTTACGACTCTATTACACACAAGACTTGGAATAGAATATAAGAGAAGAAACGAACATTTAGAGCGGCTTCCAAGATTTCATTACTAAATGCAGTGTAGAATGATTCCCCATCTTCGCTGCTGGCGCTGAAGAATTCCTGATCAACACCAGTTTCTTCTATTAGTTTGTTAAGAATAGAATCTTCATTATTCATGACCGGGTCTATTAATAAAACACAAAGATTGATCTACCGAGACGTAGCCAGGAGTTGAGATGGTCCTGAAGAGTGTGACTATCTGAAGGTTTTCGTTGTCGTCTCTGTTCATCAAGTAGACCATCGTTCCAGCAGGAATCCTAGCTACATCTCCACACTCAAGATTATAGGATTCCCTGTTATCATTGTGCACCAAATTGATCGTTGCCTTTCCTGAAAGTCAACCTTTTAGTGTTAAATGTATCCGATGGAGCATCTGAAAAGCTGGAAGCCTGCAAGAGAACTGAGATGGAGATGGTAAATTAAAGTTACCCTTAACAACGACGACAACAGCATCTGCATCCCAGTGGTGGGGGATCAGGAAAGTGTTAGGTTCGACCTTCAGGATGGCCAAGCGGTAGTTATCTAAACCACTCAGAAGATCTGACCTGGTAGAGAACCTCTCGAGAATCTTAAGGTGGCCTTTTTCGGACTTGAACCGGGAGCTGAATCTCTGTTCATCGAAGAAGTAGGGGTTACTCTTATGTCGCTCCTCCTGCTGCTGCTCCTCCTCTCGGCTGCCTTCTTTTTGCTTGTTATCTCTTTGCAGTTTCAGTGAATAAACCGGTGACAATGCTGCCAATAAAAGGAAGAAAAAGAGGAGGAAGAAACACAAAGGAAGCTTGGATTTGATCGCCATGACTGAAAGAGAGAAAGCTGGTTTTGGTGGATGGATAAAGGAGGTGGGATGCGATGACGTATTTATAGATGCAAGTTTAACATGCATGCAACACGCGTCAAATTGACGTGTCCAGATGGTTTGGCAATTCTTACGATGGTTTGGTTGGGGTTGAGGAATGATCGAATTAATTTATTTAGTTTTTTATCAGAGCTATTAAACCTCTGTAGTCTGCATTCCTCAATCCTCCCTTGTCAAAACCATAATTAATTATTGGACAAAAAGGATGTTATTAAAACGCATATCAACAATAACTGGTGTAAATAGCCACGTGGCAAACCTTAGAGGATGTATAGTCTAGTCGCGCCCTAATACACTCTTCCAAGTGTTAATGCCCCTAAGATAAGTCCAAACCTGCTGCCTTCACCCATGCTGACCTTTCTATATGTCGCGTAGTTATTCTCAGTTCTATCGGTGCCACGTAAATGCCACATCCAGTTCAGCACTTCACACCTTGGCCGACGCGTGCACGAGCATCCTGAACCCATTCGACACGGTGCACAGATTCCTTCTGAGTTGATGCTCTGTCTGATCGGACGCCGCGATCCCACCTTGGCCCGTTGGTGGACACGCAACTGTACACACGTCCACCTGCATGGAGACCCTGCCTGATCTCCGAGCTTTCTTGCTCGCTGTTCTCTATAAATTCCAGACGTTCTTCATCTCTTTCAGCCATATGAGTGTTCTCATCTTCAGTAAAATTAAAGGAAAATGGTGATCAAAGCAAAGCTGTCATTACTTCTCTTTTTGGTCTCTTTCCACCTTCTGCTTTCAGCCTTATCTCTCGCGGGCGAGGTAGAGGACCCAGAACTCCAACAATGTCAGCACCAGTGCCAACATCAAGAGCACTTCGACGAGGAAAAGAAGCAATATTGTAAGGAAAAGTGTGAAAAGTATATCATTGAGAAACATTACCAGCAATGCCAGCAGTTGTGCGATCAAGGGAGAGGTGAACAAGAGAAACAACTATGCCGGCAAGGGTGTGAACAACGACACAGACAACAACAAAAAGAGCAAGATGAAAGACAGCGCGAACATTGTGCAGGTGGAAGCAAAATTGACAAGTCAAAAAGTAAAGGCAGCCAAGAGGAACAAGAAGGGAACAACCCTTACTTATTCGACGAAAAGAGCTTTAAGACTCGCTTCCAAACTGAAGAAGGCAACATTAAGGTTCTGGAGAGGTTCTCCGAGAGGTTGGAGTTTCTGCGCGGTATCGAGAGTTACCGATTGGCCATCATCAAGGCTAGCCCTAACACCTTTGTAACACCTTGCCATGAGGACGCCGATGTCGTCTTCTTCGTTACCTGGGGTACGTTTAATTTGCTCGTTCTGTTCCTCCGTCCTTCCAGTTAATTAATTCGTTCTTTTGAGTGTTTCCGTTGTAATAATGTTCTCAATACTATGAATTTTATGTTCGATCGTTCATTTTTGAACGTAGGACGAGGTGTCATCACCCTCGTGCGGAATGACAACAGAGAGTCCTTCAAGATTCAAAAGGGTGATGTGATGATGATTCCGGCAGGAACCGTAGTCTACTTCATCAACAACGACAACCATGAGAAGCTCTTTATCGCAAAGCTTCTTCTACCCATCTCCACTCCCGGCCATTTCGAGGTACATATTCTGGATGCCTTAACGTTAACGGTCTGTATTAAGCGTACTTAATTTAATGCTATATACACTAAAGTAAGGGAGCTAAGTAATCTTCAATTGTAAACACTTTTGATAGGCATTCTTCGGCCCAGGAGGCGAAAATCCTGAATCGTTTTACAGGGCCTTCAGCACTGAGGTCCTCGAAGCCGCTCTCAATGTATGATTGTTCCATGCCCAAAACTTCCCTGTTATTTCCCTCGATCGATTGAGGTTCGTTAATTTCTGTGTAAACTAGACTTTTCTATTAATTAAAGAAAAAAAAAAACAGGTTCGGAAGGATAAATTGAAGAGGCTGCTCGGGCGGCAAGACAAGGGTGTCATCATCAAAGCCTCCGACGAACAGATCAAATCCCTGAGCCAACACGCTTCGTCCAGAGGTGGACAGTTCTGGCCATTCGACAAACGCGAGACAAAGGGTCCCTTCAACCTCTTTAACAAACGTCCCTCCCAATCTAACAACTACGGACAATTCTACGAAGTTAAGCCCGGTGAGTTCAAACAGCTCCAAGGTCTCGACATTGCTGTCTCCTTCCTAAACATCTCTAGTGTAAGTGATCTCTTCTTTGATTTCGCTTCGGGAACTGGATGGAAATACAATCGCTTAGCTTCTTCACGCCCTTACGAGTACGTACTGAATTCGTTCAGGGTGCGATGAGTGGTCCGTACTACAATTCCAGAGCAACCAAGGTGGCTGTGGTAATTGAAGGCAATGGGTACTACGAAATGGCGTGTCCTCACTCATCGTCTTCTTCGGGCGGGCGACACGGCGGATCAGAGGGTGGTAGCAGCTCAAGGTTTCATCACCACCAAGATCAAGGTGGCGTCCGTTATCGGAAAATGAGCGGATTTCTAGCCCCTGAATCGGTGTTCCTAGTCCCGGCAGGCCACCCTGTTGTGACCGTTGCTTCCAGTGGTCAGAATCTGCAAATTGTTTGTTTTGAGATAAAGGGCGAGAAAAACGAGAAGTACATGGTTGCAGGTAATTCAGTAAAAAGCTCTGAAATAGGAAATCCGACAAGTCGCGGCACCTGCTCCCTACCGTCCTAACTGTTTGTTTTCTGGTCTGGTGTTTCAGGGGAAAATAACATAATCAAGTATTTGGAAAAAGAAGCTAAGGAGTTATCCTATAATATACCAGCAAAGGAGGTGGATGAAATCTTAAGCAAACAGAGCGAGTCTTTGTTCTTTCCAGGGCCTGAACGACGCCAGGAATGGGGTGGTCGTGCAGATGAATGAGAAGCCAAGCTATCGGCACTCGAGGAGAGAAGGCACCCAAAGACGAGGAGAGAAACAAATTTTGGTGTACGTCTTCAATGGGATAATGTAGTTCAATAATCTTTTTGTTTAAACAAAGACCAAAATGTAAAGGATGTAGAAAAGGCATGTAGTAATCTACTAGCTAGGTAGCACTGTGAAGCGAAAAAAGAACTATCTACTACATGTATATGATGAGTATATCTCTCCTGCTTCTAAATAAACACTTGTTTGATCAAGACAGCAACAGAATTTCCAGCATTAATATATGCGCATGGGGTCCATGCAAGCATCCTCCACCAGTTCTGTTAAGACTCGGGGATTTCTTACTCACTTTTCCTACCCATTCTCAATTCAAGTTCGAACAGTAATACTATCGAAAATACAGCAAGATAAATAAGAGGGAATAATAGACTTTAGGCCTCATACAAGATACAAGATAAGATTAGGTTAGTAAGTCATAGATAGAGTACAATCAAGAGATCATGTTAATCTGAGAGGAACTGTAAATCAACAGCTATCTCTTAGTATCCTTATCAAAGGAAACAAGGAAATGGTATCCAAACTAGATCTGGAACTGGATACATGGTTATCGTTATCTCCAATATGCTCCCCCAAGCTGAAGGTCAAGTTTGGATAGAAGGAGTTCAAAACGTGTTGATCTTCAGAACATGTTTGTTTGAGCATGAAACACCAAAATATGTAGCACAAGTTTTGGCCGTTGGGTATATTGGGCAAGAATAAGAATGAATAAATTCTTGCCCAGGGCTATGAAAAATCAGTTCCATATGAGAATAATTGTTTATTAAAAACCTCAGGGTAAAATTGATGGTAAATATGAGAGTAATTGTCTTTGCACGACAATGCCCAAAAATGAAATTAGCGATCTAGTGCTTCCTGCTCTGAGAGAGCTAGAATGTGGATAATTCAATGTAGAGAACTTGAGAATTGTGAGAGTTAAATCGCGTGTATACCTTTCTTGGCCACGAACCCAGGGAAGATGATAGCCTGCTCGTAAAGTAAAGTAGGTCGCAACCTGACATTTTTTGGGGGATTCACAGTTTGGTGCATAGAAGATGATGCTGATACAAGTGTGTTGTGGTGTCACATATCACGATGTCATTGAAGGGTTAAAAATTTAAATAAATTAAAAGAATTGTTGATCAGTATAGTAAGAAATTGAATATTTTATAATACGGATTGTGGAAAGAGTAAAAGAGAAACCAAGGTAAAATTGGTTTCACAATTCAATTCAAGAGAAACGAAGGAAGTGAAAGTGGAATTGAGTGACAAATGTGTGTTTTATTGGGGTCTGAACTCTGAAGGAAGAAGAAATAATCAATGAAGAGTTCTCTACACCGTTACCGTTGCAGTCACATCGTTTTTTCTCTACACTATGTGGCTTTGTCATAGGATAGGTGATAGACCGGTCATGGGAGACTGGGACTCTCTCCTTCAAAGGATTCATTAATCAGAGTGCTGAATTTTCTTGTTACAATACAAACATTTAGAGTATTGACAGCTTGGGTTATGACCAATACAAGAGATGTATGTAGTAATATGATTATGACAGTTCGAATTGATGGATGCAAATGCAGGCATCCATGATTTCTTCAAAAGGAGTCATCACTCAAACTCTGAACAACTATTTCTTACATGAACATGGATTTATACCATCAATTGGCATAAGCGCTTGTATAATACAAGAACATGTATTTTGAGATCAAATGAATCAGAATGGGGATTCCAATCCATGACTCCTGTCTTAACTAACATGTTACAGAGAGAATTAATAGATGACTACTATGGTGTCTGAGAAAGCATTCATCCCTAACTTCTTTACATTTGTCATATCTGCAAGACTGGGTTGAAAAATATAGTTTATAATTAAAATGGGGTCAGTAAGCTTTCACTTTTCTTTTACCAATACGACGAGATTGATGTTTGGCTTTGCTAGTTCCCAGGGCTGCGTTAAGGTGGATTGATGCTATATTTATGGGCAGGATGCGGTTTAGTAGATTAGTGGCAGCAGGATTTGATCCCAGGTCTCTACTCTGATGAGTCAGAGAATCCACCAACTGAGTGCCAAATCTGAATCAAATTACAATAAGCCTATTTGCACTCCATGCATTTACATCAATGCTGTCTAAAAGGAATAAAATTGACAGTTCCATAGATTTGCCATAATTCAATATTTATATGTTATTTTTAACATTGTTTAATAGATTTGCCATGAATTTTGATAAATCACACCATATTCCTAACCACGTTTAAGATCAGTTGTTTTTCAGTTATCATATCTTTTCTATATCATAGTCGAACCCTATTCTCTTCCTGACACGTGGCTAATTTCTTACTTAAAAAAAAGGGCTACATCGACGATGGATCCCACTCTATCTTTAAAATTGTAATGTTATTGGTTGGTACTTGATATGTGTGTCGACTTCGTGGCAGTAGCCCCTCAACTCAGCGAGTTTCGCCCGATTGACTCGCACGCTAAACCTTTGAAGTCTTTGCGGCGACCTCATGGATCTCTAAGGGTAATTTAGTAATAGTACCTCTTTCAAACTCTCTTCAGTACGACTGACAACCTATAAATTGTGGCGGTCGAGGGAAGAGAATTCCCGATCAGTCCCGTCTCTGTTCCTCTGGAACTGGAAGCTTCTCAATTCTCACCTTCTCTTCTCTCCTCTCGCTCTCGGTCTTTGATCTCACTCTCCCTTGACGCTGTTCCAAACCCTAGAATCTGTAGGTTTTGTTTCTGAAACCCTAATCCCTCCTTTGGTCTTTTTCGTGGAACCTTTCCTACGATGTCGGTGAAACGCTCCCGCATCGCCAGGTCGTCGAGCCAGGGGGAGATCGGTATGTTCAGTCATGTCAGGGCCCTCGAGTCTCCATCCTTTCTGCGTGACAGGCAAACTACATCTCCATCTACTTCTGCTGCGGCTAGGAATTCAGTGAAGCTTTCGAAGCCACAGGTAGCTGCAAAACCACAACGATCTCGTCGACAGATCTTGACACTGGCGTCGCCGGTAAGGGAGACAAGAACGGAGGGGGACGATGAGGTGAGATCTGATAGAACGGTTGGGGGTTTTCTTGAAGAATGTTACTCTTGCAAGAAGAAGATTGGGGAAAGTGATGAAGTGTACATGTACAGGTAGGGTTCATTTCTTTTTTTCTTCTTCGTTTGCTTTCATTATGGTTTTTTTTTTGTCCTTTGGTTTTATATACATTCAACTGATATCCGTTTTCTTTGTTTTTTTTTTTTTTTTTCCTCTTTGTGCTTAAGACTTTTAATTTAATTTTCTGTTCTATGTTATTCCAATTCCCAATCAATGCTTCATCGTGGTTGAATTTCTCTTTTCCTTTTTATGATCCATTGTATCTATTCTTCTTTTCCAATGTCAATAGTCCGGCCGCAATGTCGTAAATTTTTTCCTCAATTGTGGGGGGATTTTGTCTTTGCTTCTCTACCATGTTTTTTATAAGGAGCAAGAAGAATTAAGTGATACGAAGACTCATACTAATCATCATTATTTGAAAACCATTTTATACAAGATTATTGCAGCTAATTTGACTTTTTGATGGTCTTTCCTACAACTTTTAAACATGACATGTTTCCTCAGCATCTAAATTTTGTGAATTTACTTCAATTTCATGCCATTAAAGCAACCAGATGTTGGAGAATATGTAATATCTTTAGTGGTTCTTCAATTTCTCTAAAATTAAGTTTTGTTTGTTCTTTCTTTGATCATATGCATGCATCAAGATTGGGTAGTACTACTGATGTCCATTTTTTGCGCTTGTTGATCAATGTAGTAATACATAGTGACTTGCGGATAAGTTTTATAGATCTTAACTTTACTCCACTTTAAAGACTCATTTTATCTATTATTTGTTTGTGTTTTAACGTAGTATTGATATTCATGTTGATGATGATGCAGTTACTTGCGGGCATTTTGTTGCCCTGAATGCCGAGAAAATCATATGGCTTTGGATTGTGAAGTGGGGAATGCTTGTGAATCATCAGGAATGTATTCAATTGAGAACCAGTGGAATCAGAGATTAAAGGGTCAGGCCAGTACTCAAATGGGAACTGACACATCTTCTTTGATGGAATTTTGTGGCAATTCGGATACTTGATGCGATATCTCTCAGCTGTCAAGCTTTTGCTTCTTGTACAGAATAGGGAATCGTTCATGATTTGTTCTCCTGGTGGCATGTCAGTGGCTCTTGTACAGTTAGACGTGATTTTTAGAATACTAGAGCTTTAAAGGATAACATTTGGTTCTGTAGGCTATCTTTTGTACCCAAATTCTTAAAGAGTATGGACTAACCAAATGCAAGTTTGAGTTTTGTTATTTTTAGAGTCCAAATATTCTATATCTTAAAGATCTTTTTCTCTCACTGTTATGCTAATGTTTATCTTAGAATGAAGCATATAGATTATAGATCATTAACATCTTCCAGCGATTTGGCTTTGTCAACATGAATGTTTGTGTCCTATACATGGCTTCTTGTGCTCTTCATTTTGTTACTGCATAGGGGATTTACTTGTGTGGTTCTTCATCTGAGATAGATTTATTGAATTTGTTTATGTGACCAACCAAACTACTAGTGTGCGTTTTTTAATTGACTTCCTATTTGTCATCTATTTTCTTAACCTTCAGAGGGATGCATCACAGACATCGGCCATTAGCAATCTCTAGTGTTATGTTGTTTGTTCCTATGTCCTGATTTCCGATGCTTGAAGATCCACAAGTTAGTATATATCCAAAACTCTTTCATGTTTATTGTTACGTATCCCTTCTACTTGTTATAGGCTGCAAAAGTATCAAATTTTTGTTATACTTAGATGGCTAGTTAGATCCTTTTCCAAAAAACAAAACAAAAAGATGGCTAGCTAGATCCAATTTTTTATTCATTTATATTTAGAAATCGAATCTTAACCATCAGATTTAGATTTTTTATGCATAAAATAACACTACGAAGCAGCAAAAGTATATGCAAAATAGTGATTCGTAATCCCCACTGGACGAGTTTCATACATTGGGCCATCTCATGAGCCGGCCCAACCGCATTCCTTTTTACGTAACAGAAAGTTAATAGACTCCAGTCAACAACTTAAAAGCTTTAATACGGACAAACACTGCCACTGAATTAATACTATCCTCATAACCCAGTAGGGCTTTAATAATTAAATGTCTTCGAACAGCCTTGCATCGGGAATATCTGGCTACGATGGCTGTTCGAATGGACTTTGCTCCAACATTTCTCCTCGGCAATAGTACTAAGTACCAACTGCCTACGAAGTAGTCTGAATTTCTGCCTCTTCTAATTAATGAACACTGTACCAGAAAACGTCGATCTGCAACTCCCAACAAAAAGTTATCAACTTATCATTAGAAAGACAGATAACACCAGTAGTACTAGATCCAAGCCATCAACTTTAGATTGGATTTGGATATTAAATAATAAATACCGTTAATAAATTAAATTAAAAATTACCATAACAGTACATATTATCATTAAAATGAATTAAGAAATGAGTGATATTGTATATCTTTAATAAAAATAACAAAGCTTTTCAATTTCAATATTTTGAACATTTTTTTTTTTGGTTAATCAATATTATGAACATCGTTTGTAATGTATAATATACATACAACATTCAAGCCAACTTTATTAATAAATACATATTAATCTTACGCAGATACAAATATATACATCAAGTATTATGGGATTGGATTGGGGTGGATCCATTTGATCCAATAAAACAAAAGTTGCATTTGGATCGCCCTAGCCATCAGCAATTGAAAAACTAGTCACAGCATCTTTACCCATTATTTTTGGAAGAAAGATGGTCGGTTGTGCTACTCGCTCGGACATATGGTTAAGCCAACGTTAATAACTTAATATGATTGAAACTGACAGTTGACGTGGATTCAATAGCTCTTTTTTTTTGGCGAATTGCACATCCACCAGTACTTCCCTGCTAGCACTTACGTTTACTGTAATAGCATTTACTGTTAAAACTCATATTCACAATTCTATCTCAGTCCATGTATTAAATTTTCACGTAATGGTATTTTCATAATCCATGCCTTCTACCAACTACTTCTGCCATTACATTCAACTGAGTTACATGGGACGGTATACTTTGATTCCTTCCCTATCCTCCCATCCACGGAGAGACACCTGTCCTGATACATGAGTATCCATATCTCCAATGTGTGAATACCAACCTTATGCTGTAAAAAGGCAGTTGAAGAACAAATTAAAAATGAACGAACCAGGATAAACACTCTTCTGATTTGCATTGCCATGTATTCTTACCAAATGAAATTGAATTGCAAACAAATGGAGTCTAAGGCTGTGTTTGATAAATTTGCAGTGGTGTAAATGCGTGGGAGTGCAAATAGTTTGTGTAAATTCTAGTTTAATTTTTGCTTTAGAATTGACCTTGTTTGTTTGTCTGAAGTAAAATAAATAAAACGGTGTATTATATGTAAGAAAATGGAGGTAGGAAGAGGCTTACGGTTTGAGAGTGAGGTAGGAAGCACAATAATGCGGTCCCTAGTTTATATAAGAGAGAATCTAGATAGGAGGAAGGTGGTGAAAACTTTGCATCAGTTTTTGAAATGTAAAATTTACACTGCTACTGAATGCAAATGAGACAAAATATACATTATTATATCAGGTAGGAGTGGAAATCATAGTTAGAAACTAGATTATTGGTACTAGCCTTTGAAAGTAATATTGTCTATCACTGCGTTTGGTTGTGGTGTAAATACACTTTTGCACCATGGAATTGTCTCATCTGGTTTAGGAGAATGTAAATTGGGGACCATATCATTGTGCTCATTTACGATCTTGTTTGGTTATAATTAGGGGTGCAACTTGGGCGGGCTCAATCCAAGCCTGAACAGGCCCAACGCGAAATTTTACACAGGCTGGGCTTGGATTTTCAGTCCTCAGGCTGGGCTCGGGTCCAAGAAATCAGGATTTTTCTATTTTATGGTCCAGACCCAGGCCTAGCCCTTAAGTAGCCCGAACTTGGCTCAAGCCTACCCAACTATACAGATATGTATATGATGAGGGCAGATTTGGGCCTCCAGTGAAATTGCGACACGTGGCACCTCGTGACAACTAGGCAAGCACCCAGGCAACAACTTACCAAGTTGGTGTCCCCCCCGGGCACCGGTCTGGCGGGCCTAGCGCGACCTGCACGCGGCCTGCGCGCGACCTGCGCAACCTGGCCGGATCAGCCTGCCACAGGTGTCGACCTAGCAACCTGGCCCGGACACAGGTGCCGACCTGGCAATCTGGCCCGAACACAGGTGCCGACCTGACAACCTGACCCGGACACAGGCGCCGACCTGGCAACCTGGCCCAGACACAGGCGCCGACCTGGCAATTTGGCCCGGACACAGGCGTCGACCTGA
>NW_010729089.1:7223823-7321118 GCF_000365185.1 Nelumbo nucifera
GCGCTGCACCAGGGAGCTCCACCATCCTCTAAGTTGCAGACCGCCTAGGAGCAAGTCAAGTGACGAGTTCGCCATCAGGCAGTTCGCCACCAGGGAGTTCATCACCAGGCAGTTCGCCACCAGGGAGCACTACCAGGCAGTTCGCCATCAGGCAGTTCGCCACCAGGCAGTTCGCCCCTAGGCAGTTCGCCACCAGGGAGCACTACCAGGCAGTTCGCCATCAGGCAGTTCACCACTAGGCAGTTCGCCCCCAGGCAATTCGCCACTAGGTAGCTCGCCACCAGGCAGTTCGTCACCAGGGAGCACTACCAGGCAGTTCGCTACCAGGCAGCTCACCACTGGGCAGTTCGCCATCAGGCAGTTCGCCACCAGGGAGTTCACCACTAGGCAGTTCGCCACCAGGCAGTTCGCCCCCAGGCAGTTCGCCACCAGGGAGCACCACCAGGCAGTTCGTCACCAAGTAGTTCTCCACCAGGGAGTTCGCCACCAAGTAGCTCATCGCCAAGGCACGTCACCACCGGGTCAAACAACGAGGTACTTAGCCAAAAAACTTATACATCACAAAAAATGGTACGTGACCAAAAACGGTCACATCAGTATATATGTTAATTTTGCATACATATATACATAAATATGGGTATACATATTTGCATAAATACATATATACACACACATATATAACTTTAGAGTAGGTTCATTGACCAACCCGAGTTCATCAAATTATAGTGCAGGCTGGGCTAGGGTTGGGAAAATTGGCTTTAACCTTGGGCTCGGTCCAAACCTGGGCCTTAAATCCAAATTTTAGGGTCAGGCCTGGATTGATCATAAACTTGGCCCAACCTGCCCATTTTGCACCCCTAATTACAACAAGGTAAATGGACAATGTAATTCTTACATGTTTGGTTGATATATAACGGAAGTAAAAAGAAAACATATTTAACGACCATTGGTCATCGTCATCTGCGTCTACCTTCGCTATCTTGGCCCTACAATGGGTAGTCTATTTTTAATTATTTCAAGCTGATATCCCATGATCCCAAAATCACCCTCCACCATTCGGAAACTCCAATTGCTTAGCGATAGCACCAGTGGTGGTGATAATAGTATTGACCAAGACGGCCTTAGAGTGAGTGAAAACCTTGAAAGGATTAGTAGAGAAATCAACCTTGTTCATAGTTTCGGTGAAGATTTCGGTGTTGAATCGAAGGGATTGGTTTCAATAGTGATCCACGAGCTTCATTCCAAGAATCCCTTCAAGGAAATCGGGGAAGTTCTCTGCATCGGAGGTGGTAGTGAGTTGACCTATAGGTGCTATGTCATTAGCCATTCATCCTTCAAAGAGGATGGGTTTGAGCTTGGCCTAAGAGGCATAGATGGCAAAAGTGCCATGGGTCCACTACAGATGATGTTAGCCAGAGATTACCCATGGGTTTGGGGATTGATACAGCTCAATCTGCTAGGGTCCTGATGTGAGAGCAAGGAGTGGCACAAACCATGTAAAGAGAGGATGTCAAAGAGCTTGGGTGGTGAGCCCAGGTGAAGAAACTCCCACGGTCAAGTTAGTGCTGAGCTAGACGAATTGAGAGAGAACCCTGGGCAAAGAGGGCAAAATAAGCTAGTTGCTTTTTGTATGAGAGCATACCATGTGAAGGCAACTGCCTCCCCTATTATAGAGATCAAGCTGCTACCGAGATTCTCGAAGGTAATGGACCTTAACGATCGAATTCTTATGGGCCTTTGGGAGCATTCTCTCGATGAGCCGCTCATCGTTTCTTTGAAAAGCGGAGGAGACTCCTACCACTACTACTGGGTCTTTGACATGCCTCCGATCATCTTAAGGGCATTGAGTGCCTAGTAGTGAGTCTGAAGATCTATCTCTCCTGCAAGTCCTAAGGTTTTCAAGATGACACGTGGTGTCAGAGATCGGTGTGTTGGTTTTTCCCATCATCAATTGCATCCCACTCCTGAGCTTGAAGTGGAGGAGTTCAGGTGAAGGGGGTAGATCGGTGACGTGAACTTTTGATTACTCCACGGGTCGTTTTCTCCAGGTCGTTAGCCGAGATCAAATGTACCATGGTTTGAATGATGTCTTTCGATAGAAGATTCTGGAGGGTCGCATGCATATACGTGCGGGCGCAATGCATATTTAAGTTATTGTGGACACTAATGAACCATTTAACTAGGTTTAGTTTCTCAGAATTCGAAACGGTATATCGATCTGGACCGTCAAATGAAGCAAATCGCAACCATTGGAAATATGGGTCCCCTAGTTATAAATAGTTGGCCCTAGTGGGTCCATTTCCTTTGTCCTTAAGCAAGAGCTAAGTGGTGGGGAGATCGGTTATGTCGGTCTGGTCGCTATAATCTTGCGGAGTCAATCATCCTTAGAGGTTTTTTGTAAGTTTCTTTCCTTTCTTGTTTCAATGCTGGTAGTGAGTCTGAAGGGGGAGGCCAACGTGCCACCCATGTTGAGGAGGGTTCCTCGAACTAAGAGCTAGAGGTTCCCATAAGGGGAGCCTCCACCTCCTGACGTCAACCCAAAAAATTTGAGTTCGGTCCGACAAAGCTAACTTCTAAGGAGGTCGTATTTCTCATAGGTCGGTACCGGATCCTAGACCATTTTGAGTGTATGCTACCCATCAATGGCCAAATGCCCTGCCAGCACGACAAAAATGAAGTTTGTGTCTTCGATCAAGCTCTAGGCCAGATTGAGATTTCCGCTCTACCCCCTCATAGTCGAGGTGTTGAACTACTACAACATTACCCTTTCTTAGCTTCATCCGAACTCTACAAGGACTTTATTAGGGACCATTTTGTTTTGCCATCACTTCGGTTTTCCTTTGGACCTCAACACTTTCGCTTGCCTTTGTCACTTGAAGAAAAACCCTGCCAACAAAGATAGCTTTTATCTCTTCTACCGGTCTGGGTACAAGTTGTTGGGTGGTTTTTTATCCAAGGTGCCAAAGTGGAAAAACAAGTTCTTCTTCCTCGTCTCCGAGGAGGGGTGGTCCTTCAATATTGAGTGGAGGTCAGCCATTTGGGATACCGGGGAGGTTACCTTGAGCAAGGCCATACAGGAGTGGGAGAAGGGTTTGATCGAGAAAAAAGCACGAGTCATCGACTACCTGACCGAGGAGGCACTGATCCGAGCTAGGCTAAGTACTTAGGGTAGGTCGTCCGCCGACACTTAGGTATTTTCCTTGGTCATGTTCGTCTTTTTGTCTCATGATCTGTTCATGTGTAATAGGTGAAATGAGTAGTGTCAACACCATGGGAATCCTCCACCGAGCTAAGAAGAAGACGAGAAAAAGGAAGACTGAAGATTTTTTCAGAGCACTTCCAGCGAGAGAGAGGGTCGACACTCCACTCCTGTAGTTCTCCTTGAGGAGGAGGAGGAGATTGAGCTAATGTAGACTGATCACTCTAGTGCCAGGGAGGCCGCGCTGAGCTCCGAGCAGGTTGGTCCTAGCTCAAAGTGTGAGTGAACAAACGTGGTCGAGGAAGTTCCGCCAATTGCTGACATGCCACCACCTTGGTTTTCTCTAGAGTGGTCAATAACGATGTCAAACAGGATCATGGACCCCTAGGTGGCGCTCAAGATCAATAGGGGCATTCTCCTCCTTGAGGATATCAAGGACTTCACCGATCAGCACACTCAGGTGCTCGAAGGGAAACTTTGCAAAGCCATTTTGCTGGTAAGAACTAGAACAAACTTCTTTAGGACCCTATTTTTCCCCTTATTCAGATCCGAACTTGTCTTGTAGTCGAACACCTTGGCTCAGGTCCTTACAGACCGATGTGCGAACTTTGAACGTCAACACAAGCTACTAGGAGAAGAATTAGAGGATCTTCGAGCTTAGTTGGAGGGTTGTTGATGCACCGTGGCATAGATGTTAGAGCGAGTGGCCATTATGGAGATGACTAGAAGGTTGACCGAGTCTGAGAAGAATGTGGACTCACTAATGATCGAGCAGAACGAGCGGTTTGCCTAGTTGAAGGAACAAGCCAAACATGCCGAGGACATCCAAGCTACTGAAGTGAAGGTTGTTGCTGCTTTCCGCTCCTCGCGCCGCTTCACAAAAGAGAAGGACAATTATGCCATCGGTGCCATGAGGGAGGGCTTCAAGTTATGTCGTAAGCTCATCAGTTCGCTTACCCCTGATTATGACATAAGTTCCTTAGTGATCAATGTCGTCAGCCCTGGAATGGCCATGAAAGTCCATAACGAATCGGACTTAGGAGGAGACTAGGCTAGCCTAAAGGATGACAACGAAGAGAGTAGTAGCAAAGACAAGGATGAGGGTGGTGAGGACGATGAAGGTGGTGAGGGCGGTGGAAGCACAAAGGCTAATGATGACGATTTTCCCCCAGTTAGCAATGATTTCTTTTGCCTCTTTTCTTGGACCCTTTGTTCATAAGTTGTAGCCCGAGCCTTTGAGCTCGGTTTTTATTTCACTCTGAAGTACACTTTTCTTTTCTTTTTTTTTGTATCAAACTCTTTCCTAGTTAATGTGATGAAGTATTTCCTTTCATATGCATGTTTCTATAAGAAAATTCATTTTTAAGTGTTGGAGCAGTGTTAAAACGTTTTCCGAGGTGTCCACATACGGGTTCCTATGTTCAAATGCGAGCTCTGGGGTAACCCAAGGTATTGAATCGACTTTGGTTTAGTGTTTAAACAGTTATGACCCAAGGTGTTCAATTGCCTTATTTTAGCAAAGTCGTTGTGCAAGCATCGCGAAAACGGAGCAAGGTCGCCACATTGGGTTGCTTTCCTATGAAATATAGTCAGGATGACATGAATCGAAAAGAGCAAAGATGAATTGAATCGGAGTTCAAATTATGAATTAAATCGAAGTGTTTGTATTGACAAACTCTTAAAAGTGAGTCATACATCTATTACATAACGAGTTCGAAAGTTCAAAATGAAGTATTTCCTTAAGTTCTCAGCATTCTATGTATGGGGTACTAGCCTTCCTTTCCAAGGTTTCGAACTCGTATGTGCTAGGGCCAATTACCTTCGATACTTTGTATGGGCCTTCCTAGTTCAGCCCGAGTTTGCCTGAGTCCAGCTCAGGTACTATGACTTTTCGAAGTATAAGGTCACCAACTCGAAAATCCCACCTTTTGATCCAAGCATTATAATAGCAGGCTACCCTTTGCTGGTACACCATAGTCTTGACTTGAGCTTGGTCCCCTATTTCTTTGACGAGATTGAGGTTGGTACGTAGTTCATCGTCATTGTCATCCTCATCATACGCTTCTTTTCGGAGGGTTGGTACCTTAATTTTAGTCGGTATCACCGCCTCAATTCAGAAGGTGAGGGTAAAAGGGGTTTTGCCAGTGGCCATTCTGCAAGTCATCTGGTATGCCTAGAGGATGCTAGGGATCTCGTCTACTCATAACCCCATTGCTTGGGTTTCGCCAGTGAAGTGTTGTTTGATCTCTGGCTCATCACACTAGTTTTGTAACCCAATGTCTTCGAACTGTTTACCATTATCCGAGATTAGTGCATGAGGTAGTCCATATTGGCATATGTTGTTTCTCCAAAAAAAACCTTGCCTAGTTCCAGATGTAGTAGTTGTCAACAGTTCTGCTCCAACCCATTTGGTGAAATAATCCATGGCCAGGACCAACAACCTCCTATGCCCGGTTGCTGGGAGAAAGGATCGAGAATGTCTATCTCCCACTAGGCAAACGGCCACAGACTGTTGAGGTGTTATAGGTCAACGACAGGCTACCGAGGTATGCTTGCATGGCACTGGCATCTATCACATCACTAGACGAGCTTTATGGCATCAACTTTCATTGTCGACCAATAGTTGAAGGAAGGTAGAAATCCATCATATGGATGGCCGAACCATGTGGGATGGTTGGGTAAATTTTCAAAAATTTTATTTTTGCCTTCTGAGAATCGTTTTCTCAATTTTAGAAAAACTGCATTTTTGTATGATCGATCTTGCATTGAAACCAGATCAGATTTGAAACCAAATAAGAGGGAGATGTATACCTGATACGGATTCCACTAAAGATGGCACAACTTGGAGTGAAATCGGTTCAGCAACGCAGTTTTCAGCAAAACTACAATCCAACACCTTGGATCGAACTAGGGAGGTAAGCATGATTTTTCTTTGTATTTTTGTTGAAAAAATCAAAGAAAGAACTGATCAAGATCATTCCCAAAAGTGGAGGTCGAACTAGGGTTTCTTGGGCAGCAAGAGCAGAAGAGAGAACTGAAAGCAAAGTTATCTGGAGCAGTTCGATCTCTTCTTCTTTTATCCTTAAAGAGCACCTCTCCTAATCGAATTAGGAGGTTTAATCCAAATATTTATTCAGATCTGGACTCTATCTTAAGATAGGTCTTATCCTCTCAGAGAATGGGTGCTCCAAACCCATATTTGCCCATGTCACATGACGGCTTAAGCAGTCATGTGACATCTTGATTAATCACATTAATCATGGGCTTTAGGCCCACTTAACTAGCAGTCCTGTGACATCTTGATTAATCACATTAATCATGGGTTTTAGGCCCATTAGTTAAGTGACTCACAACCCAAGAGTATTGCTGGCCTATTTAGGTTTAATTTGTATGGTGTGGGACTCCAACAATGACCTTACATAAGCCCACATGGGTTCGGCCCAACCTCTGTGAAAAGGCCTAGCCGAATTCACTACTAAATGCAGTGAATCCTTGAGCACATCATCATGGTCTCTAAATAGGGTCAACATTTATAGCTAAAAGATCATTGAGTCCAGCCATCCTATTAAGGCCTAAGGATAATGAAGTCAAGATATAGCTCATCAGGTAATCAACCCTTAATGGTCTCTTACACTTAACCTTTCAGCCCTCAATGATCAAACACTGCCCGGTAGGGAAAGACCTTCCCCCTAACTGCAGTTTTGGGAGTTTTGGTTTCCATCAAAGAGAGTGCAGTCCCAATCATTCACTTTGTCTGACAAATGGGTCGGTCCTATCACTATGATCACCCACTAAAGTGAATTCTAAGACTGGCTCAACATACCCAGGTTTTAACCCCAAAAGGATCTCACTAATTGGTATATCAAAGATAACCTAATTCGAAACCCAATGTAGTACCATAATCAAGTTTAGGCGTTATGTGTAACTTTTCAATTTTGCCCATCAGTCTTCAAGGTCCAGAACATAACCGAAAAATGGTTCTGGTTCAGTGCTTCAATCAAAGACACACTACATGTGCTTCAGGTCTAACCCTAGTAGTTGAGACAAGTTGCCCTAACTTCTTTGGCATCACATCATTGTCATCTTTGGCAGGATAAACTCCCCAAGTCTATCCAATGGCTGAGAACATTCTAAACTAACACGAGTCTCATAAGTGTCCAGTTTAAAGGGTAATTTCATAGAAATATGCCAAAGTCAACATGAAACGATAATGTACTTTTATTCATTTACAATAAATGTATTTATACATCAAACTGATTAGAGCTAAGAGCATACATTGTCTAGCAGTAGTAACCTTGTCTAAGGGCTTCCTGAGCTATCGCCCTACCATCCAAGTGTTCACCACACAACTCTTCATGCATTTCATGAAGGATGTGTTCTGATTCCGTAAGTCAGAGGCAATGTAGGTATTGAAGGGTAAAACACTTTCTATACAACTGCTCACCAATTATCATATACTGTGTCGACTTTCACCTGGGTTTCTGAGTTGTGTTCCTATCCGAGGGTCCTGCTCTGTGTTGTAGCTATTTGAAGATCAGATTTATCCAGCTTGGTTCAGTGATTTGTACAAGGGAGTCTTCTTCAGCCGTTCTCTATACTAGGTCAGGGCAATTTGATGTGCACCGTTCTCCTTGTGTTATATGCGGCACTGACTAGCTTTGAAAGTGCACAAGCTTGAGCGTTCTCCGACCTCAGTATGTGATGGATGGAGAGTGAATTGAACTATCGAATGAACTCACATAGCTTGGCTAGATATTTGATCATTGCTGGTTCCCGAACTTTGTAGTGTTTGTTCACTTGGTTAATGATGAGCTGTGAGTCGCTACACACTTATAGATCTTTTACGACGATCTCTTTGGCTAAGGACAATCCAACCATTAAGACTTCATATTCTACTTCGTTGTTAGATTTTCAAAATCCGAATCTTAGGGCATACTCAAAATTTACTTCATCAAGCCCGAGCAAAATGAGTCCAACCCCACTGCCCCTCTGATTTAACGACCCATCTACGTGGAGGATCCAGGGTTCTACTCCAAGTTTGTTGGGCTGTGTCGTGATAGTGGATGCGTCTTGACTTAAGGGCAGGTCGTCGGTCGTCGGTGTTCTGAACATGCACTCTGAGATGAAGTCCACCAAAACTTGAGCTTTGATTTCCGGTTCTATTTCAAAGTATACATCGCATTCACTTAATTCGATCACCCATTTGTTAGCCATCCTAACACCTCAGGCTTTTGAAGGACTTGGCAGAGTGGTTGGTTAGTGAGTACGATAATGGTATGAGCCAAGAAATAAGGTCGTAGTTTCTTGGCCGAGATGATAAATGCAAAAGCGAGCTTCTCGATGTTAGGGTATCGGGTCTCAGCCGCATGTAGGACTCTACTCACGTAGTAAACAGGTCGTTGTGCCTTATTAATTACTCAAACCAGTACCGAGCTAATGACTTCATCACTAGCTGATAAGTACATCACCCGACTCTAGCCTTGTCAATAACAATGGTGAGCACAGGTAGAGCTTGAGTTCTTCGAATGTGGATTGGCACTCCTTCGTCCATTGGAAGTCATGAGCTTTTTTTATTGCTTGAAGGAAAGGGAGGCACCATCCTGTGAAACTAGACATGAAGCGGTTGAGTGTGGCAACCCTACCGATAAGTCTCTAGACTTCCTTAATGGACCAAGGTGGTGATATATCCAAAATTACTTGAATTTTGTCTGGGTTTTCTTCGATGCCATGTTGGGTTACTATGTAGTGCAAGAACTTACCAGAGGTAACACCAAAAGCACACTTACAAGGGTTGAGTTTTAACCAGTATTTTTTAAGCAAGGGCATGACCTTGTAGCAGTATAGGCTGGTCTCCATTATAAAAGTGGTCTTTTCTTGGTCGACGGGGTCCATCGAGATCTGGTTATAGCCTAAGTAGGTGCCCATGAAGCTTAGCAGTTCGAACCCCGAGGTGGCATTTATGAACCAGTCTATCTAAGGAAGTGAGAAGTAGTCTTTGGGGTGGGCTCTATTGAGGTCACTAAAATCTACACACATATGCCATTTTCCGTTTGCCTTTGTTACGAGTACCATGTTGGCAATCCAGTCTGGGTACTCAACTTCTCTAGTGAAGCCAGTGCCTAGGAGCTTTCCAATCTTCTCATCAATGGTTCTCCACCGATCAGCGACGAAATTCCTTTTCCTCTGCTTCACGAGTCTGACCAAAGGATTAACATTTAGTTTATGGGTTATCACAGAGGGGTCAAGGCCAAGCATGTCGGTGGCTAACCAAGCAAAAATGTCAAAGTTTAAGGCTGGGAATCATACCAGTTCGGCACGTTGGGGTTCTTCAAGGAGCGACCCAACCTGCACTTTCTTTTTTGGCCCAGTCTCAAAGAGAGGAACTGAGACAATCTCCTTGGTGGTTTTATTGCGCTCTTCCTTGGGCTATTTCAATAGGTTGAGATCGATGTCCATAACCAAAGAATGTTTGCCCTTCCCTTTCAGGGCCACCACGTAACATTTACAGGACTCGAGATTGTCACCTCTAACTATGACGACCCCATGCTCAATTGGGAATTTAATTTCAAGGTGGTACCACAGCTTGGAGAGAATGGAGTAAAGGGTGGCCTACAATGGTGTTGTGGGGTGATGGTGAGTCAACTATCAAAAAATCATGCTTGAGCCTCTACCTGATCGGCACGGTCCTCACTAAAACCAGCATGTTTATTTTGCCCATAGTGCTCACAACATCCTAGCTAAAACCGAGCAGAGGCACGTCGATTGGGGTAAGTTCCTTTGATTTCAATTCATTTTTGTAAAGGCATCTAAGAACAGGATATCAACCAAGCTTCTACTGTCTATGAGTATACGCTTCACCTCATACTTCACACTGATGAGCTTTACGATTAACACGTCATCATGTAGAAAATATACACCTCGGAGGTCATCTTCTTTGAGGGAAATTACCTCTTCTGACCTCGGATTCTTTGGTGGATCCTCTTTTTCACATTGCAGTTCCTTAACAGAATATATCCCTGTCGAGGTACTACACCCAGCCATGATCAATCCGCCAGTGATGGTTACTATTACTCCAACAATTTTCTATTCGTCGTTGGTCTCATTCTGTTGGTTTCTAGGTAGCACCTTCCAATCAACTCCTTGATCTCATTTTTGAGATCTCGACAACATTCAGTATTCTGGCTGCCTTATGGAAGTAACAATACCTATCTTGGTTCTTGTTCTATGGGTTTTCCTTCATACGAGGTGGCCACTTTAGGTACTTCACCTTCTTGATTTGCATGAGAATCTCCCCTCATTTTGTGTTAAGCGTTGTAAAACTACAGTACTTAGCTGGAGGAGTTCGTGACCTTTTAGCTTGCGACTTTGATCTCTTGGATGACTAATGCTTGTGTCATCCTCTCTTGCTACTTTCTCTGCGGTTCTCGTCTCATCTCTTTCTCTTCTTGTCTCCTTGGTCACCTCGATCCAAGTCGCCTTGATCCGCCATGAGCTCTTCCACGTTCATGTATTTCTAGGCACGATCGAGGATGCTCTTCATTTTTAGTGGGGGATTCTTGACCAAGGAGACCCTAAGGAACCAGTCTTGCACTTCCCGGTTTGTTGTGGTGACCTGTTGAGCTAGATCGAGGTCTCAGACTTGCAAACACTCCAGGTTGAATCTGCGGACGTATTCCCAGGTACCTTCTCCCAAACGCTGGTGGATGGACATCAAGCTCACTGCGGTTTTAGTGTACCTCCAGCTGGTGGCGAAGTAAGAGATGAACAAGTCAAAAAATTGTTTCCAACTGGTGATGGAGCTTGGTGCGAGCCCTAAGTACTACATTCAAGCTATCAAGCAGAACATGGTGGAGAAGGCCTGACACATACTAGCCTCTATGGCCCCTTGAAGAAGCATGAGAGCCTGGATGCTTTCTATGTGGCCCATAGAGTCGATCGTGTTGTCATAGGTTTCAAGGTTCGACATCTTGAAGTCTTTCGGACACGGCTCAGTGATGATTTTGACGGCCAAAGGAGAGGGATGAGCAAGTTCGGGAATGCCAGAGGTTTCTACATGGCTTGCCAACTGGGTAGTGGTAACATGTTCCACGTAGGGTCCTAGATGATCCAACACTAAGGTGAGGTGTGGACACCTCCTGGGTCTGTCGCGTCACAAACCAACCGTAGAGTGGGATGCCTCAATTTCGAGCGACGTAGTGGCCTTCCTATCCGTGCTGTCAGGAACGTATGTGGGGTCTTGTTGTCTTGACGTAACTGTCCGTATATGACTCTTCGAGGAACGAGCCCACAAGTGTTGGTGGTTGTTGTTTAAGGCAACCTGCTTACCACGGTCCCCTGTGTTAGTGACCTACTTGTCGTGGTTCTGGAGTTGGTCCTTACCATTGGGGTTTTGCCTATTAGCGTCTAGCAAAGGGTCTTGTGCTGGTGCTTGCATAGAGGGTTGTCCCATGGCAGCTATACGTCCTTCCCATGTCTGCATTCGAAGGTCGATACCCCGTATGTAGGTCATCAACTCCTGAAACTACCAGGCATCAACCCCTGTCGAGATTGTTGAGGGGTCTACAGGTGTTGCTCCAATGGCATTGGCTTGAGAGTCCTTCCCATTGTGTGAAGCTGGCAACAAGAAAATTGATACTGAAAGTAGTGAGATAGAGAGGTGACCTTTTAGTCAGATCCCACAAACAATGCCAATTGCTATAGATCATTATGCTCGAGTCCTGATGTAAAAGCAAGGAGTGGCACAAACCTTGCAAAGAGAGGATGTTAGAGAGCCTGGGTGGTGAGCCCGGGCGAAGAAACTCCGACGGTCAAGTTAGTGTCAAGTTGGATGAATTGAGAGAGAACCCTAGGCACAGAGAGAGCAAAATAAGCTATTTGCTTTTTGTGTGAGTGTACCTTGTGAAGGTGACTGCCTCCCCTTTTATGGAGATGAGGGGTGATCAAGGCACTACTGAGATTCTTGGAAGTAATGGACCTTGACAACTGAATTCTTAGGGGCCCTTGGGAGTGTTCTCTATATGAGCTGCTAAGGGTGTCAATGGACCGGTTTGTCCAAAATCAATTTGGATGGATTGGACGGATTAAAAGACAGAATGGATTGAACCAATCCGGTCCAAAATATTTATTAGATTGGACTGGACCTAGTCTATCCGTAAGAAATTTATATTGGATTGGGTTGGATTAAGCCAATATCTGGTTCATTGATATGAGATAAGAATATATGTGTCAATGGACCGAGTTTGGATTGAAACCAATCTAAATCAAAAAGAATTTGAATAGATTGGACGGTCCAAACATTAAATTGGATCGGTCCAAATGGATACAAAACATTCATTGGATTGGATTGGACTTGGTCCATTTATAATAAACTCACATTGGGCTGGACCGGATTGGACCAGATCCAATCCAATTGACACCCCTATGAGCTGCTCGCTGTTTCTCTGGGAAGTGGGGGAGACTCCCACCATTACTGTCGGGTCTTCGACATGCCTCCGATGATCTCGGGGGCGTTGAGTGCCTGGAAACGCATCCCCATTGCTGATGTGGCAGGTTGGACTATGCGACCGGAGTGCCGACCTGGTGTTTGCACCGTCTGATGTCCCGAGGAGTTTGAGGTAGAACCGGGGCTTTTGGTTGGTCCACCTCGACCGATGTCGGCGACATCCCAAGGTTCCTTGATGAGGCATGAGCTCGCATCGAGGGCGAATGGTTCCCGACTCCCGACCTATCTCTCCTGCAGGTCACGAGGTTTCCGAGATGACACGTGGCGTCCAAGATCAGTATGCCGGTTTTGCCTATCATCAGGGATCATCCATGGCACCAAAGATGTTAGTCGAGGCAGAAGAAAGAGAATCAGTGGTAGTGGTAGAAGTAGATTTGGGTGTGATTCCGATAAAGTTTCAAAATGTTTTTCACTCTGATTATTGATTGTACCTTGGTCGCCGACGACAAGGAAGGCAAACGCAGTGACCGTTGTGTTGTCTTCGACTCTTTGGTGAGAAGCAAAGAGAAATGGGAGCAAGCTTTTACTATTTACCTCGATAGAGAAGAGAGGAAGGTTTTACATCGAAAACTCAATGTTAACATTACACTGATTATTGAATAGAGTTTTACATGAATTTACGATGTATATTTTCACCATTACAAAACACGAGCAAAACCAGATCGAAAACAAACGCGGCCTTAAGGTCTTCATCCTACGGCATCTCCATGACCTCATCTGCTCATTTTAAACTTTTGGAAAGGTTGGAGTAAGTTACTTTTCTTCATGTCTTGCCTCTATTAATGATAAGACCTATCAACATTTAAGTGGTTTCCAAATGAAACTTGATTCCCTCTCTATTAATCAACTTTCTAGTAACCTCTGTCTCCCCATGGAATAAATCATGTCTACACCAATTCATCCCACCACCAAACATTAATGTGGACTAAATAAGCCTAATCCATGTTCATCGATAAATATATGGCAAACCAACGAATCCCTTTCACAACATTGATTTCAAACCTAAGCTAGTTGCCAAGTCTCATTTACAGAGTATTAACATAACATTGGACAAAAGATGTTCCAACTTCCAACGGGAGTTGGGAGGAAGTGGGCTTTTTTTTTCCCTCTCCAGTATGGCCCAACAACCATCATCTTTGATTCCTTACTGGGCCTTGGGATTACAGAATACTGGAATAGGTTCTATCTATAAGGGAAGTTGGCTGAACTAAATTATTTATGTAGCTGTAGGGGGTGTTGGACAACCTTGTTGATTTTTCTGTTGAAAACAACAACTGCCACATCAGCAAAATTATATTGTTTTTTTGCTGATGTGACAGTTTGTTTTTGTTTTCAAAAACAAAACCAACCATGTTGCGGAAGAGAACACTTCATTTATTCATTAGTAAATGGCGTGTAGGTGTTGCTATGATCCATGCTCAAGTACAGTTCGATCATCAGCATAGGCATTACTGGAACAGTGCTCTCCGGTACAAACTTAGGCAAAACCTTGCCTCTGCAGGATACAGGCCCCACCTATTGCTTGCTCATTCAATCTCTCTCTGAGTGGATTAAAATCTTCCACCTCAGTGTTAATGCTTTCCTTCATCTCTTCAAAGGCTGATGAAAAGAGGATGAAATGGGCAAAGATGCTTAGGATAGGTATGAGATTGCTTTTAAGTGATCCATTTGAACACCACCAAACTTGTGTACATTGGGTCATTTAATCTGTTTACTAGCTTTTCTTGTTTGTCTTTTTTTTTTCTGGCAAAAGAATGGTTACAGGCTAAAAAAAGGTCTATTAGATGGACCACTTAGGCTTTTCTTTGGGTTTTCTCCTTTTTGACTAAACTACTTTTACTATTTCAGACACGTGGAGGATGATCTGGCAAATCCATTTTGTCTATCAAATAAAAGAGACGCATTGGTTGGCAACCTGCCTATTCATTCGTTGTCTTCTCCATGTCAAACTATACTAGACAACAAATTACGAGCTTTTGAACCAACTCCAGCCATTAAAAGATTCTAAAGAAAGGGTCTTCCTTTGCCACGTGGCAAGAGGATCTTTAGCAAAACTTTGCCCATATGGTGACAGAGCAAACATGAGAAGAACCTTATATAGGTTGCCAGATAAAGGTTTCTCAAGCTACAAGATGTTGGTTGACAAGGGTATGGACCTAATAATTTTCTATGTCCAATTTTTGAATAGAGGTCCATTACTGAATGCATGTCTCTATACAGATTAATAAAACGGTGTTTCTTTTCCAAGGATTTCACATTTCTATCAACAAACTGCCCCTATACCTGATACCTCAATCTAGGCCCAACCCAAGTTTAAGTCAAACCAAATTTTTAACATGGGCCAGTCCTAGTAGCAAAAGTTCGAGCCCAATCCAAAGATCAGGTTGCAGTCCTAGGTCCAGGCGAAAAAGGAATCAGGATTAGGGGTGGAATGGAATAGAGAGCACCAAATTTTTCTGACTCTGGATATATGCTAAAAAGAACATGGGGGGCGCCAGTAACAACACTCCATTAGTAGGAATTTCTGAGTAAGTGTTAGTAGCCCCGTTTTACAATCTTGTTTATACTTTCTAGCAGCTCTGGACTGCAATATTTCTGCAAATTTTCATGTTCACAGAAATATCTCCAAGGAAGGTGCTATTTGGATTGTACCAAAATTGTCCCGGGTATGAAATTCCAATTCATTTCCACCCCGACATCCAAAAACGTGCAGTGTATATATAATAAGAACCTTGAATGATCCCATTTTAGACCATGAGCGACGCAAGCTAAATAAAATGGAATGATCAAATTGCTCCATATTGGTGGGTCATGTCTATTACTTGGACTCCACTGAGAGGTTGATGGAATCATGGAAACATCTCCATTACTTAATAATTCAAAAAGGGTAGAAGAAAAATCCGATGACCCAGATCAGGATTGCACCCAGGAAATTAGTGGAGCGCTCACTTTTACTCAATGGGTAGAGCCTACTCTTCTATGATGATCTAACCTCAGAGGACAGAGCTATTGAAGTCAGTATGGGGTTTTCGTTGTTAAAAACGAGGGGTTGACCCACGGCCACATGCCCCAGATCAAGGAGATGAAATCGGATCTCCACGTGAGGTCCTATTTAATCGTCACTTGTCTCTTCTTCCACGGCAACCATGAATATCACATTGATTGAATTCTGTCACCCTCCATATGTTTGTGCTTTTGTCTATGAGAGAGACAGGTTGGGCGAGGCCCGCGAGGGGGGGTGCCCAATTTGCCTTATCATTATTCACTGATGCCCATATATGGCATCCCCCCCCACCCCCCCACCTCGTGCGCAACAGCACATGACCATTGACCAATCTCTCTCTCTCTCTCTCTCTGACGCCTTGCATTAGAAGCAAAGTACCAATACTAATAGCAGTGGTAAAGAATCTCCAGTACACCACAGAAGTTGCAGGGTTAGATAACTCTTACCGAGTATACATTCATGTTTCTGTTACCATGGCTACGATTGGATAATGCAGGTTCCGGATATAGGAATGTTTAACGTATGAAAGGAAGGCAGTTAATGAGACAGTTGACGCATTTACTTAATTAATACCCACGGCTGTTAGAAGAGAAGAAAATGGTTAGAGACTTGGATCTTAGTAAAACAAATCAAAGCAATATATATATATCAGTTTTAAGTTTTTTAATTAAGAAGCCTGACAAATATGAATTAATTATAGCCCCATTAATTCCCTAGTTAGGAAAGTAAAGATGGTGATGATGATGATGTAAAATATAACAAATAATTAAACTAATAAATAGTAAACTTGACAAGAATATATGTTAAGAGCGATGGCATGGATTAAGAAATATATAGCTGCATGCATATATTATGTATAGATCATGAATCGCTGAACCAACAACAAATAGGATTGATGGGATTGCATCCTCATCCTCATAGATCATTGAAGCGCTCAACCGAGTACTATTACTAAGTATTACAAGCAAGAAGAGGAGGAGATTACTTATGCTTGTGGGGTTCCTCTTGAGGATAAAGAGCTCATAATTATAACAGCAGGAATATCACTACCCTGAAGAGAGAAAGAGAGTTTTGACTTTGGACATGACCAGTCACCACGCTCCTCTCCCTGTCTTATGGGGGGAGGGGGAGAGAGTTGAGAGGAGGGAGTCATAATGAAGCTGGGAAATTCGTAGGCAGGCCTTGGGGCTCTTCTGAGGTTTCTGATCATTAGCTTCACGTGCTCCCCCACCTGAGATTTATAACTTTGCTTCACCAGCAAATTAAATAGGAAAAGGAAGGTCTTAGCTTAGGCTTAGCTAGCTCTGCTTATGTCAGGCAGACCAATGAGAGAGATAACTACAACATCAACAGCTTTGACGCCTCCCAACAACAAACGCTCATCATCTACCGTTTCGTTATTTTCAAGCGTGCGGCGGAATGCCCGTCTCTCTCTCTCTCACACAGAGATAACTCGAGACACGAGCCTCCTCCTAGCTAAGTGACGCCAGCACCATCATCTTCATCTGGGCACGTCCTAAACGTTCCTTCCCTTCCCGCAAATGATGGCAAATCGTCGTCGACGTAGTAGTAGTAGCAGTAGCAGTAGTACCATACTACCACTACCACCCGGCCGCTATTACCTTACACCAAACCAACCCCCAACTACTCTCTTTTTCTCGTCCTCCTTTCCCTCTCTATTAAGTCTTAACCTTTTTTTCTTTTGGATAATCCCTCTATCTTAACTGTTAGGAGACTCCCGTGAGATAGAGAGAGCAGAGCAAAGCAGAGAGATTATGAATTTAATAAATTGACTGGTACAATCTCACCACATACATTTATTTGTCTTTCCCCGCCCTACGACGACCCACATCAGTTCATGAGACCATGAAAATCACTGTAGCCATGAGGTAAGCATTACCCAACTATACAGATTACAGACTACTACAATTCACCCTAAAATCAATGAAGCCCTGCCCTTGTAGGACTCCGGGGAATCCAGTACCAGTAGCCTCCTCCCTATCCAGCAATAGCGCCTCAGCCTGGTTGAAGCTCCTCTCTCTCTCTCTCTCTCTGTACAGTCCACACGTCAAAGATTTTCTTAGGACATACACAGAGGAATTACGTACAACACTTGGGGTACACACCTACATGATAGTGGATTTATTCATTGAACATGTGGACAATCAATCGCTCCAGTGGGCCTCCTGTTTGATGGATGACCTGCATCGGTTACCAGATTATTCCACGTGGCAAAATTACGATTATAGACAAAAGGGAAAGTACCTCCTGATCAGTGATCACCTATCACAATCATGCCTCTACTACCAATTTGTCACGCAGCGGTAAGTGAAGAGGAAAATTTGGAATACGAGATGATTCCAATCAAACCATGTGGATCAATTAAGCTGGGTGGGGAGTGGGGAAACAAACACAGAGAATCCAAAGGTGGGTCCCTCCCCTAACACTCCAAGTAAACTGATGTCTCGAGTTTCCAAGCAAAGGAGAAAAGAGGGTGGTAGACAAAATAATTAAGAAATTCGTTGGCTATAATTAGAAACGCTCAGATAACAAGGAATTCCAACAGGCCGCATCGCACGGCCCACTGAACTGAGAGGCCCACCACCCCTCTAGTACGACTTCCATATCCTTTTTAACTCAAAAGAAGCAACAAAAGCGGAGGGATTGGTGAACAATTAAAGACCATGACGTCACGTGGCAGCACACCTGTCAGAACTCCACTACGCATGCGTAAGCCTTACCGTACTGCTCGCCACATCCGAGGCTGATGACGTTAGCTCAAGGGTCCCCCTTGTCTGACACGTAGGTAACGGGGGGACCACGCTCCACGCAGCTGACGGATTGGCAGCGTCCGATGAAGGAACGGAACTTTCATCCAGTTGATGAGGTGAGGTCCACCGTTCACCCAAAGTTAAGATGTTTCCATAAATTATTGTGCAATAAATAATTAAAAAGTAAAGGCCGAATCTGCTCATAAGATGTGCGTGTAAAACGCCTGTGAGGCGTTAAGTGTGAAGAATAGATCCGATCACAAAGTGAAGAAGAGGTCAGATGGGCCACAAAAGTTGGAGATAGAGAGAAATTTTAATCAATTATTAGTTTATTAAATGGAGGATTGTAAACATGTTTTTATTGTTTTCCGTTTGCTTTAACTAATTGTCATTAAAATGTAAAAGATTGGTTGACGTTGGGGTATTGTTTGCTGTTACCTGCTTTGATGGTTGATACCGAATTAATCGCTGGAGTGTGTAGGTTTGTCCCTCTACCGATCAGCTTGTTTCCAGCATTGCATGTGAGTAGGACAAGGGAGCGATAGATGGGCTCTTCTGCTATGGGTTGGATTAGTAATTCTAATTCATCCATTTGATTATACCATGGACCAAAATCCATTTAAATATATATGGGTCCCTAATTCATGGAATTAACAATGATATTGTTAACATATTGTTCATCGTTCATCCATTCCATTTATATATTATTATATATTATTGATACTTGTTAGAGATGAAATAACAAAAGTATTTAAAATGAAATAACAATCAAGAAAATCATATTACAAAAAAAATAAACAAGCTTAAATAAAGACAAGAAAATAGATGCTCAAGAACATAATGTGTCTTGTGGGATTGAAATAAAAATTATTCTTCATTATTAAAGAAAACAAGAAACAATAAATGGTATCTTGTGCAATATTTTTAACCTGCGGTTGAACTGATCGGTAAACGTTAAAATTGTCATTCGGATAGGATTCCTATCCCATATTCGGTTCAGTCAAGACTCGTCAAATGGTAAAAAGTCGTTGATTTCGTCAAGAATTATTTGAAATGTTATTCGATCAAGATTCTGAATTCGGTTTATTCAAGCCCGTTAGACAGTCAAAATCCATTGCATTCAACCCAATTACTTTAATCATTGACCTGTTTGACCTAGTGATCTTGTCGCGGGTTGCACATTCAATGTATACAAAACTTTCGGAGGTCATAACTTTGCATTCCGATGTCTGATTGGGCGATTGGGGTGATGATTTTTTTTTCTATTTTGGGTAACTTTTTGAGATCTATGCCTAGGCACCTTGTCCCGCTATTTTCATGAAAAAAAAAACCTTTTTTTGGCCTCAAATTGCAATTTTAAAAATTTTATAAATAAAAAATTAAAAAACATAAATTAAATATAAAATAATACATATGGCATATTTATATATTATTTATTGCTAAAATATATATTTATATGCATACACACATATATATACATATACATATACATTAACATTAACATGGCACGGTTTTAACTATTTGATCTGGCTAGTCGAACTGATGACCTGCAACCCAATGGAAAAAACGGTTTGACTTTCGGATCGATTTTTAAAACATTGATATTGTAGTTTCCAATCCTCAACCCTTATATATCCGTTGTCCCATTCTTCTGTCAAATCTAAAGAATTCTTACAAGAAAAGAAAAAAAAAAACACATAAACATAAAACCACTATCACCCTCTACCAATAACAAATGCTACAAGAGTCTGCATCCAATATTGGAACTGGTGAAAGATCATAATTGGACAAGGGAACGTGTGGAAGCTCCTATTAATGAATTTAATGGTGCAGATACACAACCTACATATAAACAAACATAATCCAAAAGGATATTCACGATTGGCATCGCCAAGAACCGTTACCCTCACGTACAAAGTGATGACTACTACAATTGCACATGATGATGTTGTGCATTCTATTTATGGATGAATAGAACTGTTGATGTTCGAATTGGCCAAGGTCAACACTGTTAGTTCGCTCTTAAGTCGAGGTGTCAAGCCAAGGTGTCCGAGGCGGCCAAGGGTGGGTATATCGATCCTGCAAGGTGAGAGATCATGTTAGAGGCCCTGGGTTGGCACCCGAGGCGGGTGTTGTCCGCACGCATGACGGGTTTCGACGTTGAAAGTCTGGACCATGCCCGAAAACCACTCTCTCCGGCCTGGCCATAGCCAAGGTCTTCCCCATAGAAGGCCACTCAATGCTTCCCAACAAGAATGATACTCTCTTCGACCAAAGCTAGGGTCATCAGCTAAGACCTCCACCATGGCCTAGAGAGTGGGGGACAAATGATGTAGGTGCTTTAGGTAGGCCACTAGCACGTCAATACGTGGCCAAGGCGGATGACTGCCCTGTCAAGGCCGGATCGCATCCTGACCGTCCGCATGCGTCCGCCTACGGGCAACCTCAAGTATAAATAGGGCATGCCTCCCCCAAGGTAAGGGGCCTCTGGCTGGCTCCCAAACTCTCATCTCTCCAAGCTCTCTAGCTTTCGGGCGACCTCATCCGAGATCCTCGGACCTCGTTCGCCCTCTTTGCTACGCCCTCACTAACTTGACCGTCGGAGTCCCTGCCTCGGGTTATCACCCGAGGCCTCTGACATTCCCTTCATCGCAAGTACACGGCCTCTACCGACTTCGGGCAAACTTCACCAACCCTTAGCCATAGCACACCCCGGGCTCCTCTAGCCCTCGGCCTCGGCAGCCCTCGAGTCCGTCCACTAGCCAGCTCGTCCAAGAAGCAAAGCAAATTTATTGTGTTGTCCTCGATCCATTCTTAGCATCAACAAGAACCAAGAGGAAGTTACTAATAAGGGAGATCATATTGTTGAAACAAAGCAAGGGGCGGGACAGATTGTTGAAATAGTGCAGAGGTCTGATCAACAGATTGACTGTATTTGTGACTAACAAGAATAGACCGTGGAGGTATCAATGACTAATCCAATAGAATTACTAACGGAGGTAATGACAATTGAAGTAGGTGTTCGATAAAATTCCAATTTACAGGCAAAGAATAAGGATCAAACTCAAAGTCCTCAAGAAAATGATGTTGTATTTGAAGAAGAAAGCTTAGAAGAGATCAAGGCTCAGACAGTTGTCCACGAGGACAATCCAATGAATCGAGAAATGCATGATAAAAGGCTGAAACTTGTTCTACCCATTGTGAAGCAATGGTAGTGGGATGCATGATATGGTGATTGGAGTTGGTGAAAACCTATAAGAACTCATCAGTAGGTCTTGTGAATGTAGAGTACTGAGTGCTCCTGAAGTGAGATAGATAATAAATACTGGCTATGAAGCCAGTCCTACGAGAAATGACAATCACATGGGTGAAAATCTGGTTAAAGGTGATACATCCAAAGAAAAGAATGCTTCCAAATCGAGAATGGGTGACAGTGGAGAACAAGAAAAAGAAATTGAATCTTAAGTCGAAGAAAGCCCAGGAGACACAGTTTGAAGATCATCAAGTTTTCACCCAATATTTTTTCTTAAAAAATTGTCTATTCTTGAATATATACTTGTGTTGTGTGTAGAGCATTTTGTTTTAAGCGCAAGGTATCATGCATGCCCCCCCCCCCCCTCTCTTATGATCTTTAATAAAGCTTTTTTTAAATTTTTTTTTTCTTTTAAATAAGAGCCACACCTATCGTAGATTACAACCCAATCTAGAAATTGAAAATTGAGACAAAAAACCTAATTGAATAAGAGCCAAACATTTCAAGAAAAAGCATATGAATGCATGAATAATTTGGATTTTCTAATGTACCACACCAAACGTTTGAAAACTTTAAATTTGATATATTTTCAAAAAGTTATAAACATATTTATATTTTATATTTATTATTACATATAAGTTTACATTGATATGCTGATTTCTTTTTTACTCTGAACTTTCAAAACAAGAACCTCTTAAAACAATATATATGAATGTCCATGTAGCCAATCCTTTTGTCATATTCTTTGTTCTTTGTTATGAATAGTACATGAATGTGATAAGATGTATGTAAGTTCATTCAAGATGCCTTCTTAGTCCTCACCCTCCATTGAAAGATCCCCAATTTGGTACTCTAACAAATTTGGGTAGTGGACGAAGTGCCCATGACAACTATAGATTGGAAATGATAAAGGAAGCCAACTTGGGATATTTCTCTTGGCTCTGATTTGGAGATTGGAGTTGTAAGAACTTGAGACTATGAAAGCCAGGCATTTAGTTGTGAAAGTGATGGAATATACTTTTGAAATGAACTGACGAGCCCAGAGGACAGGCTTGTAGCAGAAAAATAGGCTTTAAATCTGTGGTCTCACAATGGACGCTTTAGGTGATGGCAGTAGCCCAAATTAGTTCATGTTTGTAACGTCAGTGGCTGGTGGTGGACATTTTTCATCTTCGTAGCCCTCCGCGGCTCTGCCACATACAATTAGGAAGAACTCTTTGCCCATCCATCTCTTTTTTCCTTTTTGGAAAAATTCACAACTTGAAAAAGCCAGTTTTGTAAGGGTCCAAACAAATCCAATGCAAGTCGAGCCACATGATCGCTGTTGGTTGACATTGAATCCAGAAAGTTGAGAGTGGATAGAATCATAGAAATACGGGGTACCGTGAGAAGGGATTAATCAAGACAACCCAACTATAAAAAGGGGTTGGAAAAGAAAGAAATAGAAAGAGCTGAAAACTTTTTGGAAATTCAGTGCTCCAAACTTGTTCATTCATTCTTTTGCGAATGTTTAGAATCTTCTAAGGCACACTTAGCAGTGTAAGATGCACAAATGGTCATTATCATCTAGTCCTTGTCTTAACTAAACGGAAGGGAGTCAATTACATAAATTCTATTTTGTCGTTCTGTTCTCTTTACTTGGGTAAGTTACTTACGTTCGCTTTTCGGTAAGTTCTTGGAAACACTTATCCGTGTAAGTGTATTTACTCAATGTTCTTTTATTTTTCATGTAAATAAGGCAATGATCATAAAATTCTATTATTAAAAAGGACATTTTTGTTCCATTTAAGTGTTGGCAGCTTTCCCCTTAGGTGGGAAAGTTATTTACCCACCATGGAGATGGGTATCACTTACTCGGCTAAGTGAAACCTAGGAAAATAAACTTTCCCTGATCCCCACATAAATTTGAAAAAAGAACATAGGATTCTTGGTCAATAAAAACCAAAATTCCATTGACCAAATTTTCCCCTTCTCAAAATCCGAAAAAAAAAAACTCCCTTAGTGTCATATTCAATGCCCTAACTAGCATGATATAGAAAGAATTTTGACCAATCAAAACCCAAACCACTTTTATGGTACTTGTACATTTATTAATTACAAGTTTTGGGGGTATCATGGTCAAACCCATACAACCACCAACTAATAAAAGTCTTTCAATAACTCAATAAGTTAACCAGGGTTTGGTTATAAAGAGTTGAAATCCTTGTCCCATCAAATGGGAATTTTGATTTTGAGAGTGATTATCAAATCACACAAGTTTAAGCGTTCCGGCCCACTTATCCCAACTCCACAAAGAGACATATTGTATCTCCTTTTTCCACTTTTTGAAGCTTGGGTGCTGAAGCAGTGAAGCATGTCATTCTTCTTCAATATTCCTTCATCATTTCCTTTTGAGAAAACAAGAAAGAAAGACAATCAATCATTTCTACTCGTGTTCTTTAATATCACCAACTTATTTGAAATTATGTACAAGGTTCTTGATGACATAAGTAATGAAAAAAAAATTGATTGAATGCAAGATATGGATAAGGATAGCGATGGCAATGGCAATTTCTACCCTACCTTGTGGGTATCCACACCCCTACCCTTTTCGATAGGGCAGATTTTTTTGTTTAAAAGACGGATTTTGGGGTGGGGATGGGTTTTGGGATTCTACAACCCATATTAATACATGTAGGGTACTGTATTAGGTTAAACCCGACCCTCCCCAACCCACATATTGTTGGAAAGCATGTAATCATCTTTATGTATTATGTGCTGAGTTTAATAATATTTTGAATTTTATGTGGAGGATAATTGATAGATTATATATTTTTTACATATTTTAATCAAATAATTGGAAATAATAAAACATTAGATGTGGGTTCTAAACCCAACCTGGCCTACCGTTGAATGTGGGGAAGGTAGGGTTAGGGAAGGTTTTGCATTTTCATGTGCGAAGAGGGTTTGGATTCTCAAAATCTAACCCACTACGGGTTTTGGGGCGGGTATGGATTGGAAGGTTTAGGGAGACAAATAAGGTCTAGAATTTACAAAACCCTCCCCGAATCTGCCTCGTTGTCATCCCTAAATAAGGATGATCATGGACATCATCATATCCAATCCTTGTCCATCCTGTTTCATCATTCCATTCTGTTCAATATCATATCTATTATAAAATTATGGGTGCTTAAATCACCTAAATACTTTTCAGTTTCTCCCTAATTCTTCTAGCCCCCTCCATGTCATAATAGAATATCATAGAAGTCAATTAATAAATAATTCTCTATATGGGTTATAACTAATATGAATTTCTGTTATTAGTATGGCTAGGTGTTTAACTAACTAGCTAGAATTGACCCTTACCGAAAACTATATCATTGATATGTAGAAAAGCTAAAATTTTACTTTGTTTATTAATTCATTGTAGAAAATTTGTGCACCTAAATCATCTCAAGGCCTAATGTGTTACATCCATTGGATGTAATTGAATTGACCCTCAGCTGGGAATTTGGTAAGGAAGTCTAATCTAGATGAATTACACAGTTAACTAAGATACAGGCTCCAGAAAGAAGTAACAGAAATTAGGAAGCAAACCATTTTCCTTTTGCTTTTTATTTCTCATGTTTCTTTAATTTTAGCTTCTTTAGAGAACTTCATGGGACACAATTAATATATAGACGTCATGTTCTCATGTGTGTTAGGGATGAAGTGACCGTTACTGAGAAAAATAACAAATTCAATTGCCAAGTCTAAAGAGGGTTGACTTTTTTAAAACTTCATTGAAGCAATTGAAAGCAGAATACAAGGTATTGTCTTTGTCTTGTAGAGATTTTGGTACAGTTTAGACATCATCAACACCACAGTGTCATCAGTGTTGTGGGTGGTATTGTGGCCAAAGCATAAAAGGAAGAGCAAGAATAGACTTTTGCTTTTGATACTTTCTACTGTTCTTCTAGGGAAAAAAAGCTATTCTTTTTTTTTTTTGATGTATTACAACCTTTGTGTTATGCTATTCAGACATTTTCTGCCTTCTGAAGGCCTCTTCTGGTCAATCCAAGCGTTTAACTGAACCAATTGGATGTTTTGTGTTTGTTGTGAGCCATTGTTTGTAGTCATTTCGTGAATGAATGCACATAGTTTTACAGACTTCTTCCACACAAACCCATGCCAAGGGTGAATATGAGAAGCATTCAAACATCTCAAAACCAAAGCAATCAAAAGAAAGGGACAATTCATCAACTGGGTCCATTAAAATGTACTACATTCTCGGACTGGCCAAAAATGCCCAGCCAACGAATTACAAACACACTGGACCTGCTTTTTCAGGTTTGGGGTGACTCATGAGTCATGGCAGCCCTGCTTTAAGTTGGGTTTGGTTTAGGGATGATTTTTTATGTTGTAAGTAGGCCCGGCCCAATTTCAGCCCAACATTTTTCTGGGTCAGGTCAGAGTAGGCAAACTCCATTCAGAGTCCGGTTTTAGATTTAGGCTGAACTGAACGGAACTGATGCCCTGATGGGTGGGGTAGTACTTTCCCTAGCTAGCTGAGCCCTATTGGACTTGGACAGTTAAAAGTGGGCCACAATACCACCCCAAGTGATGCCTTCTTATCCAGATTCTAAAGGAAACGGTTGGACCCAGCCACCCAAATACCTGGATCAACCTCTGACCTCGTTTCACAACAACAATTATGTGTGAAAACTGAGAAGTGGAGGTGGGTGAACCATCAGGCAAGAATTCTTGGTACAGTTGCAATATTTTGACACCTGGTACATGAATTTGTTTGATTGAATCAATCATGTTTGACCTTGACATCACAACCTCGATTACTGTTAGATCAAACAGTTTTTGCTTGGTCCATTGTAGGCAACAACCAAACAAGGTATAAAACAAACGGCCCACTGTAAACTGCAAAGACCTTGATCCTTGAAACAAGAATCTTGACCAACATATTTTCTAAATCTCAACTGCCCAATCGATACATAATTATTGTTATTGGGACCCTCAAAAATAATCTCAATCCTGATCAATTTAATCACCAAGTACTTAACCCATCAATCAATCACACTAGACACGGTTCACATCGGACCCCACCATCTGGGTTTCCCCATTTAACACTCTTCCACATGATCACCACTATTATACTGTGACACCATATCATGCATCTCTTTATTTTTCTGCAAATGAATAGCAAATACATTGAACTAGATCAGTTAGTAGTTAGCAGTGTAATTAAATAGATGGTTATGAAATTAATATCATGTGGGCAGAGCTGGGATTAGTCAAATAGTTTCGTATGTTGGTCGAATTTGGGAATTCGTGCCCTAATTTTTCTTTCTTGTTTCTTTCCTTCTTTACAATTTCCTTTGTGTTTTTTTTCTTTTTTTTCCTGATGGGTGTGTGCTTTAAAGACGCATTGCTTGCTTGATAAAACGGAAACCAAGGTTCCAGAGTCACCCTCCAACTTGGATTCTTTGTCTCCCTGTTTACTCACTGTATCTTTTTCTGTATATGTAACACAAGGTCCCCCCAGAAAAAGAGAGTGGGGAAAAAGCAGAGAAGAAAGAGACTCTCACAGTGATACAGTCACATAGGGGCGCAGAGGGTTCTCACTTTATTTCCTATCAGAACAAAGGCTCCACTCAACTCCCCAAAATACCCTCAACTCTTGCTGTATTTTCTCTAGAAATTAAGCTCTTAATTGCACCAGTTTTTCAATAAAATTACAGAAAATGAAGGTTTCCTTGGTTCCTTGATTTGGGATGGAAGCCTACATCACATATATAGACAGACATGCAAGATGTGATCTAAAATAAAATACATAGGGTGGACTCACTGATGGACCCATCCCCCCGGTAGTTACAAAGATACTTTGGGATCATACAACAATACAAACAACCTTCATATTTGGATCATTCCTAATTTGGAGATGCTGTGGGTCCATCTTGATCATTTCAAAGATGATTTGGTCCATGAAAAGAAAGCCCAGTTCTACATTTGTATGATTAAATTCTCACAAGAAAAATAAATAGAAATGTGTAAATGAAATGAATACACGAGAATATGGGAATTGGGAATGGGAACCATGAAATGCATCACGTTCTGAGTGTTTATATGGGAAGGGACACATACTACTGTTTTCAAAACCGGACCGGACCAGACGGTCGGACCGAAAAAGCCGGGAACCGGTCACCTGACCGATTCCATTTTCCTCCAAAACCATTGATTTTGGTCAACAAACCACTGAACCAGCCAGTTAACCGTTTGAATAGTTTTAACCGTTTTCCAAATTTTTAATTTTTTTTGTCAGAATGGGCCGGTCGTTCGGATCAAACGGTCGGACCATTCGAACCGATAACGGACCCCTGACCGGTTCGTTTTTAAAAACCATGACACATACAGTGGTCAAATCTGGTCGGTGGCTCTGAACATTATTCCAGTAAGCCCAATCGTCAACTATAATTTTATTAAGAAAATTTGTTTTCTATGTAATATAATATGGCAAGAAATTTATGTGAAAGACTGAAAATGGAAATGAAGGAAAAAGAAAGAGTAGACGGGCATGGAAATTTCCGGCTCCCCATGCAAAAGAGAACTGATAAGGTCACGTCCATCTCCTCAGAGGGCTTGGGGGCTCGCCCAGGTTCTTCCAAACAAAAACGTCCAAACTAGCCGTTTAAATTTGTTCCCCACAAATTTCTCGGAGAGAGAGAGAGAGAGAGATGCAGCATGCAGTTGGGTCCCACGTCTCTGTTCGAGATTTGATCTCAATCTTATTAGATGGGATTGGGAGAACCTCTTGAAACTTGAAACGATTACGATGGTAGCCATCACAGTCCTCGCTCCTTACTGCATCAACGTAAAGTTTTCTTCATTCTTATTGGATGCTTGGGAGACAGTTTTGATAGAATCGTTTCATATATATTCTGATCTGTATTGATCAACTCAAATTGAACCCGTTTTCGAAGAATTAATTTTAAGAAGTAAAAAATATAGCATTATTTTAATCTTTAGATGAATTCTGAATTCTAATATATATTTTCGGGTGGAGATGAATCCATTTTCCACGTTACAAGACAAATAAGTTGATGGAATCAGTACGCGGCTTCCAAAATCCCCGACAAGGTACGTGAAGGTTGATCGGAGAAGGTGGCCAATAAGGTGGCGCAGTTTCTGTGTGTTAGTGGTAAGCTGCCGGTATAGCACGTGCATCGTAGTTCTCTCTCTCTCTCTCTCTCTCTCTACGTGAAGGTTTTTTAACATCGCCTGTCTATATTATCAGTGGTAATTCCTTTTAACCCTAGCCAAAACAGTGATCCGAATTCAGCGAGAAGGATCCATAAAATAAAAACAATGCGCTTCAAGTACTGGGGCATGTTTGCTTAGCTTTTTCGGCGTTGTTCTGTGTATTGTTTCCGACAGGAGCAAGATTCAAGAACAGCGCCAGAGTCCCGTTTGAAAAAGGTGAAGGTGGTGCTTAGTTTTCAGAAATGGGAACAGTAGGGTTTCAACTTTCGGAAGATGATGAAGCTCCTCCCAACGTACCCATCTCAGCGAAGAAAAAAGAAGTACTAAGGCCTCGTTTTTCCTTTTCCTGTTACCCATAAGATGCTAAGCCAACATTAATGTTCCATAAACCCGTGATGGTTCCAATTTTGGCCTGCTTCAAGATTTTTGAATGCGTCTCCTTCACAAATATTAAAAGCTTAAGCCAATTTTAATCCAAAAAGCTTAAACCAGGCCAATCGTTATATATAACTCCATTGCAATTATTTATTTCTTTATTCCCAACGATTCTTGAATTACATGTGAATCCCAACAACTAATCTCCTCCCCCTTAAATATGACACTTTTCTAAGGTATTCCATACTCCCTTATAATATCATCGAGTCACCAACTAAGAGCCATTTGCTCATGACCATAAGGAACCATCATTCAACTGCCATGTGCCAAATGAAAAATCATCCATAGATGGGTCAAACAATGTAGGATTGTAAACAGAATGGATCGGATTTGGCAAAGGTTGGTGTATTCCATCAGATCTGTTAAGAAATCCAACTGATCTGAATCCGATAAAAATCCATTAGATTTTCAATAGCATGATTAGAATTCGAATATCTTATTCAATATCCGATTCCATTAGAATTGTAATAAAAAACTTAACTACGATATAATATATAATATTTCATAACTAACGGATCGGATCTAATTGTGGAGGATCAGACTCCCATATTTCATTATGGGAGTCATTACATGCATCTAACTTGTGTCCACTCAAACCTTCAACTCTAATAATACTAGAATTGCACAATGACGAGAAGTACCATAACCTAGAAACTCATCAATACACATAGACTTTTATACAAGAATTAAACACCACCTTTGACTTAAAAGCTTAATCAATTAAGTTGATTAGAATATTTATCCTTTTATAAATATATATATATAATTCACTCAGCAAGAACCTTATAAGTTGATTAGAATATTGGACATTGGTGTTGCAATGCCTGTCATTCAGTATAAGAAAGAAAAAAAAAAAAAGGTTTTAACTAAAGGTGTGTTTGACAACAAGGTTGGTTTTATTTATAAAAACAAAAATAAGTATCGATCGATAAAATTAATTATATTGTTTTTACTGATATGGCATCACAGTTGTTTATATTTTTCAACCATGTTGTCCAACACCCTCCAAGCTGAATCACAGATAACACCTCCTTTAAGCCAATTTTGTTTAATTTCCTATTGTATCAAAGAGGCTGTCTAAAAACTAATCGAGTTATTGTAGCAACGTATTGAAACTGCAGAGGCTGAAGTGTATAATTCCTGTCTTAATGTCCCTCTGAACACCAGTAAATAGTACTGAAAAAGCCATAAAGTGGGCTGGTACCTTGTTTACATGAGAGATGGTCGGTAGATGTATAATTCTTTCATTCTAAATTGTGTAACAAGTGGACATCATGTAGGAATATTCTTGTACAAAATAAAAAAGTCAGGCAGGGTTAGTTGGATGTATGTAGCTATCACATGATTAAATCTTTTGGGTAACAAGTTGTACCATCATCCAACCATATATATATTATACTTTGAGTTTTGTTCTAGAAAATTTAAAATGCGTTTCACTCTTCGATCAGAGATTCAAGACTAGTTGAGGACCTGAGCTTAATTTAATTAATACATAGCCTTGTCATAATTCTTTTTTGTGGTATTGGCCCCAGTTTTTTCTCTCTAAGGTATGGTCTCACAAGGATTAAATATACCTATGCTTGTTCATTTTAGGAACCATTTGATTTGATGGCGTAGTTAGATAAAAATAACAAGAAATGATTTAAGCACCGTTATTCAAAGATGAATATGGCATGAAAAAAAAAATAGAATGATAAAACTGGATTCATTCAGTTAATTAGGGCAGGGTCTGACCTGATGGACCTGATGGGACCGAACCAATTGTATCAATTCTGCTTCCAGGATTTAGACCAATAGGTTGGTTCCTCCTATTCTTGTTTTGTGGTCCCGATTATTATTGGGTCAGCACCGGTTCAACTGGTTCAGACCCAACCCGATCCATATACCCAAGAACTGATTACTTGCAGTTTTGGGTCCAAAATTACAGACCCTATAAGATCTGATTCAATTTTGGAACCTTGACATTTCTCATTGGTTTGGGACTGGTTCTACCTTGTCCCAATCCAGGCCCGACTCTTTGAGAGATCTCCATGCATGTAATTGGGATGAGATGATGATGAGACAAAAGCTGTCTGTATTTGCATGGTTGGATGGATTTCAATTACAATGTATGTTTGTAGGTGTTAGGGGAGGAATTTCTAGTTCTACTATGGTTATCTCACTCACATGACAACTAATGGCCCATACCGAGAGAGATGGAACATGGAAGATGCTGAATTGCTGATAAATTAAATGAGACAGACCTACACAACGCGCTTAGTAGTACTGGGGAGACCTTAATTAAGCCTTAACCCTTTTCATCTTGCTGTTTTCTTTCCTTTTTAAAAAATAAATGAAATGACGAGTAATAAAGTAATAAAGAGGAACATGTATAAGGTTTTCCTAAAACCGAGGTATTCAAATGGTTCCAATCCAAAGCGCGGGTGCCCCCTCCTAAAGCTCTCTAATGATATTTTATTTTATCAGTTATTAGCTGTAGATGGGGAAATTTGTCCACCAAACCCCATGAGATTCCGAGTCTCTCTTTCTTCCATTGTCTGTACGACTGAGAGAATTTACAACTTGAAAATTGAAATTACCCCCAATTCAGTCTGACTGTCTTTGTAAAAAAGAAATAAAGTTGAATAAAGAACAACACTACACAGAGACAGAGAGAGGTAACGAAAAGAATAATATGTTACAACGTCTAGATTATTGGATCTGAACGGTGAACGGTGAGAAAATAAGAGGAAAAAGAAATGATGGGTCGGGTCACAATAGTAGATGGAGGGTGGGGCACAGAAAACAGGGAGACGGGAGACCGGAGAAGTGTCGTTTGCTTTTTTTTTTTTTCTTCTTCTTCTTCTTTTTTCACCCTTCTGCGGGTGCCGACGACGACTAGTAGTTCCAATTCAATCTTCAACGAAAGGTAATGATCAAGCGCCACATCCCAACCAAATGGTCTGATAACCTAAAACAAAATACTGTACTGTCACCACCCTATTATCATAACTTGTTATATATACTGCCCCTCTTTGGTCTTTGCTTTGCTGTTCAGACTTCAGAGTCAGACACCACACACCATGGCAAGGCCACCGTAAAAATAAAATTAAAAAAAAAAAAAAAAAATTCTATTGGGTCCCATCAGGTGATCTTTTACACTGCCCATTGGGTCCCACATTTTGATTTTCCTTTGGCTTATACTTCCCCCACCTGTCCTCTCTCTCCTTTCCTCTCGCCATTCAAATAGAATCCCCTCACTAGTCACTAGTCACTAGTCACTAGTCAGGTCAAAATAATAAAGGAAAAATTGGCTATGTCAGCTCATTCCAACTCCATAATCCATGCATGCAAATAAGGCAAATGTCAATCAAATCCAACCAGGCAGAGAGGGCGGAGAGCAGAGCAACTTCTATTCCGTTCTTCGAAAAGGTCATTTTCGTCATTGTGCACACCAATAAAAATTGGTTAGAAGGTACGCTTACGTTACGCTTTATTTTATTATTCCTGCAATTGCATCTTCCTTCCTCCCTCCCGCTGTCAATGTGAGGACATTTAGGTCATTCCAAATAATTAGGACGCCAGTTAAAGAGTAAAAGAGAGATCATGCGCTATTTGACAAAAGTACCCCTCTCCTATTTCCGTGCCAACTGTCAACAACAGAACAGAGAACAGAATCGAATCGACGCGACGCTGCGGATACCGCCTGCCATTCACGTTAATAATCACTATCAGATGACGAATCCATAATTAGCAGCAATTACACCCACAAAATACAATTTGGAGGGCAGTTAGACGTCATTATCCATTTAATGATAGGGGTCTTTTAGGCAACTAAAAAGTAGTTTGCCCGTCTCTCTTGGCTTTGGCTGTAAGTTGACAAGGCCCCCCCGGCTTGGGATCGATTCCCTCCATCAACCGAGTTAGGGACTTTAGGGGGTTAGAGCCTAGTTAGTACTTAGTAGAAGGGCCTGCCTAGGGGCGTGGGAGTCCTTACCTGAGGGGGGCATGGGTAATTTAGTCATCCAAACAAAATAAAGTGGTGAAAGCGAGAATTCCTGGGTTCTGTTAACCACATATTTAACCCACCGTATCTGGCTACGTGGCAAATCGTTTCAAGTTTGAACGCGTTCACATGCTTGGCCTCGTCATCTCCTCTTAATTCTTAACACCACACTAAAACCTACCGTTGAAAACAAGTCAAGGAACATTGAACCCCACTTTCATGCCACTCCCCTGCTGCCTTTTCTTTTCCTCTAATTTAATTTTCAAATTTTGAATTAAAAATATTTCCCATTTTTTTTTCTTTTAATAAATAAAAATAAGAAACAAAAAGTAGTCAAATTATGACATGCCCCAATATTAGCTGCCATACCTGTAACTGTATGCAGATGTTGTATGCTTTTCTTTTCTTTTCTTTTTTTTTACTTTTTATGTAAAATAAGTAAAAGAAATAAGTGTTGAAGATACAACCAACAAAATCAACTTTTTTTCAGCAAAAATCATAAGCAGCAACAAAGCTCGAGACCTTCAGTTAAATGATCACTTGCAATTTTCTATTTCTTTTCTTTTTCACTTTCAGTAAATTACTGATGAGGATCCATCAAATCCCCACCTCCTTTTAATAATTAAAACAAACAAAAGAAACTAACCCCGAATGATTATTTCGATCATCTTTCAGTCTGAGACCAAGAAGACAAATTGTTAGAGAAAGAATAATATCAAGTAATCAAACCACCAAAAAAAAGAGGTGAATATTCTATATATGTACATGAAACAATCCACCAAAGTCCACAAGGTGCTCTCATGGTGCCCGAATATCTTCATTCGCCATTGAACATAATGTAGGAAGAAGAACCCAGTTGCAGTCTCAGAACTCGGACATGGATTATCCGAGAAAAAACGTGGAATTGCTCGGGCTGGGGCGGGAATTAGATGCTGGCCAGGACTTGGAGATGGAGAAAAAAATTGTGAAACTCGAATATGTGGGGGCTCCTTATAGACAAAATTACAAACTGGTCTGTCAAAATCAAGCAAAAGGCCGCGGCAAGAATTAGACAATGGTCAAGATCAAAGAGAAAAACTTGCCATGTACATTTACAGCAAAAAAATATATATTGAGGAAAGAAAATGACCAACCTTTTTTGGTTTCTGAGGAGGGGGGAAATGTCACAATCACCCCCCTTTGAGGCAGAGAATTTCTTCACTGTCAGTCTGGGCCTGCAAAACAGGGACCAAATAACAGATGAGGGTAGGGAACAATTAGGATCTTGACTGAAAAAAAAAAATTGCTTTCAAGGAAAGTAGATGCAATTTACGGCACCACTTTCAGATAATATGCCAATAGCCAAGTACATATTCTGTTTGATTTATGTTATATTCTATCTGAGATATGTTTGCAAGATAAGATTACTATAACCCACACTTGACAAATTTGTCAAAAGAGACAGAATTTGTTTAGCTTCTAAGATGCATAAAGAATTGCTAGCTCAAAAAACCATTCACCGTCCAAATTATTTAGCTTGAAAGCCCTTGGTGAAATTACTAGCCTCCTTATGAATTCTAAAGTTTCAAAAGCCCGACCACCAATTAAACTCAATAAGGTAAAAGTAGATGAAGTGATCACCTTGGAGAGAATCCATCTTTGTTATAAAACCCTTTGGTGGGATTCATTTACATGAAAACCTGGCATAGAAACCAATTAATTAGCAGGAAAAAAAATTCAAGTAAATTCAACAAAGATTATTAAAATCCTTCCCATATTTCACAAATCAAAAACAAATTCTTTCCCATATTTTGGTACTTTACCTTGGGGGTAAAGATGATTGAAGCTTTGATTTTCTGGAACCGCTTTAGTGCGCTCCTGGAGTCAAAATGTCCATTCTTTTCTGCAGACAACTTCATGCCTCCCTAAAATCAATAAAAGAAAACCTTCTAGACTCAAAACAATAAAATAAAGAATACAAAATAGATAGCTGAGAGAGAGAGAGAGAGAGAGAGAGAGAGAGAGAGGGGGGGGAGGAGGGAGGGAGGGAGCATACTTGAATGTGAACTTGGTTTCAATACGTCCTCTAAAAGAAATTCAGTTCAGTGTATCCATGTGAGTGTGGCAACAACTCTTCTACCTCAATCCTGGCACTAGAGCAACTCATGTTTTTCTTAATTCGATTACGGCTAATCGACTCAACCTCTGCCAAAAAAATGCTATAGACAGGTCTATGATCCGAGAACCTAGACTCGCCACGAACATAAGACAATTGATGGAGGCCCCTTCCATACCACAAGATACGGTCACACCTTCACATGCAAACGGATAGCTAAATCAGTATTGATTGACTGTATTGTTGTTGATTGTTACCATGTTCAAAAATATATCCATGTTTCACAAAAACACATAATCTTATATTCTTCCTCTTTAAAGTGTCTGTATGTTTGTTTGACCTATTTCATGATTTTTGGCAATAGAAATGTGTTTACCAAGCAGGGGTCCGTCTCTTCTCCTTAGGGTGCAGATCATCCCCAGCATATCTGTCTGAGTTGTTTGAATATTTGTATGTAGGTGGGAAATATATCCTTCCTTCATTCCATCCTTCAAAGACACGACCCCGTCTCTGCTCCAAGCGAAGCTGCAATGGAAGTTATTGTAGATTCAGATTGACATGTTTTTGCAATTTGTAGAGAAAGAAATACTTCAAACACCAAGAATAGGAACCAATAAAAGAATTCAAGAGAAAGTCATGCCTGATCATTCTCTAACAATGCCCTCCAGTTGTGCATCTCAACAAGTGCCTTTGCAGAGCGATAAGATAGAGCAATCCGGTAATTCAAATCCCCAAGCCATATGATTCGACTGCACAGAGGAATTCTGATTAGACTTGAGCAAGAACAGAGTATAATTAACCTGATTAAAACTAATCATTTAAAAACAATCAAAAGTAATCAGAGAATAAGTAGAACAAAGCAAATTTCAAGGTAAAAAATATCTAGTAACAGGCTTGACCAACAATGAATTAACGAATTGATGAACAAATGGTCTTACTCATGCTCAAGGATTGTTTCAGGGGACTTCTCATCCCCTACCCCATGAACCCGTGGAAATTTGGTCTTTCTCAGGATCTCCATAACATCTGAGTTCCTTCTTAGTTCATCTCCCTCTTTCTGCCCAGATGTTAAATGACTACAGATGAAGCAAAAGCTTGTTTGATGCAAAGACATGCTAATTGAGATTGAGCCCTGGAAAACCTCAAGAATAAGATTGCCTCCTTTTCAAGGTCCAAGAAATATTCAGCCAGAGGGATTCAAAGAACAAATAAAACTAGCTTGAATCATGCGAACAATATACCTTATTTCCGAGATAACCCATCAATCCTCTGCCAACACAGGAAACTTTCATGTTGCGAACATCATCTCTGATATCACTCCTCACCCACACCGTGAGAAATATCCCAACCATTTGTTTACTTGCAACTAAGCAGTACCTTGAGTGCCCTGATGATCTTTCTCTGTCCTCCATGGATGTGGACCCTCCATAGGACATTGGTGAGAAGAACATGGTACTTGGTGAATCCCCAGGCCCGTTCTCATCATCAGAGGAACCCCATCTGAAATTGGGATCAAAATCACTTGGCCTGTGACCAAAAATAACCCGATCACAGACACTGAATCTTCGATCAAGTCGGGGTTGTGAGATTGACATGTCATTATCCATTCTCATGCTACGACTTAGAGACTGAAATGACCGGCGATGAAAGAAAGATGAGGTTTTCTGCCTTGTTGATCCCTCAAAATCTGCATCCAATTCCACAATCGGATCAGGAATTGGGGAAGGTGTGTGGTAACCACCACTTCCACTGGTGCCAGGAAGGTTGTTCAAAGTCTTTCGAATGAGAGCCAGCCATTTCCTTGCAGGGCCATTGTCCTCTGCTCCCAAAACATTTCCAGCATTCAGAGGAACAATTTCTTGAAATCTAAAAGAGAAAGGAATCAAATAAGGTTCTGTTGACATTGTGGCAACTGCAGAGTTGGAGAATAAAAGACGAAATTATAAGAGAAAACGTGTCTAAACACCAACATACCCAAGGACATAAATATCTGCAGGAGGTGATGTATGGAGCCAATCTTCCAGATTTAAGCAACTTGGAGGAGATTTTCCACCAACATTCCATGTCGCTACAAAAATCCTACTCGCCCATTAAGAGAGGAAAAAAAACAGTTAAGATTAATTTCCTGCTGAAATATAAGGAAAATTCGTAAGACAAAAACATACCTATAGTTTTGGACATCTGTAACTTGAGCGCCATCAGGATCAACCTTCCCTCGCCGGGCCCGATCAGAACTCCTCTTGTTCAATCTCTCTGTGCGCCCAAGCGGGGGAAAACATATTAATTGAGAAAAATAAAGAAGCATAAACACCATCTTTGAGAGTTTTTGGGTGGGGTTGGAAGGAGCTTGTCCAAAGCTATACAGGTAATCTGATACTGAACCTGTTTTGCTTTTCTTGATCGTGCATGCCTCCCTCTCTGAGAAACTGTTCCGCGGTTCTCCTTCGCCACCTAAAAAGAAGAAATATAAAGTTGTTAAAGCCGCGCTTGATCATGACTTATGCATTAACCCCACATCGTCAAACTCTATAAACAAAAGAGAAAAACTATTTCTGAACTTCAAGTAGAAGGAGATTTTAAGTCTGGAAAATAATTTGTTGAACCCATTAAATCTGAAAGATGGTTGCGGAAGATAAATACTGATGGAGAAAAATTGACGTGGGCAGGTCTCCAGAGTCCAGAAGAAATTACAGGAATGAATCAAGCGGTGGACTTCGTTGCAGAGTTAAACCCATTTTTTCTTTCTGATGTTCAAGTTAAGATTCCCATTGCCTAAACCCTAATTTCTATAAAAAGAAACCATCATGTGCTAAGTGAAGATAAAGAAAAGACCCAAATCGCAGAAAAAATGCGGAAGGTGAATAAAAATCGGATTATAAAAACCACCTTCGTAAAAGATATCATCTGCGTGGAAGTCTTCAGCCTTGCCCTTGATATTGAACCATTTCCTGACCAGAGTCTTCGACCATGAGAGCTTCACTCAATGAAAAAAACAAAACAGAAATTAGATAGCGCGAAGACAAGTCAACAATCTCGGAAGCTAAAAAACCAAAATGCAGAAAAGAAAAAGAATGAAAAACCTTGCTTTTCTTCGGGTTTCCATCTCTCATTGTTTCACAAGCACTTCGTACAGCTCTCCTGCTCAAAGGAATTGGTGGTTTCTATTTCTGTTTTCTTGTTCTTCGGGTTTATGGGTCTTGCTTATAATGGACTGAAGAACGAAGATAACAAAATTAAGCTAGAGGGATAGCTCAAGAATTTAACGGAAAGAACCCCAAAATAGGGATTCTTCCCCCACTACCGGGTAAAGTGAAGGAGAATCAAAGAGAAGAAGTTTGAGTTCTCTGTTTTTCTTGGTTCTGGTTTTCTCGAACTGATGAGGACAAGGTCATTATTTCTTAATAAAGACGAAAATAACGAATGGGGGTAATCTCCTACTCACTGCTCCCTCTCAGTTCATCACTAAAAAACAATAGAACCCAAGGAAGAGAATCTCAGCTTCCTAATGTTCGGGTTCCTGGGTTTTCCACAATAGATAGGACCCAGTTCAAAATGCCCAAAAGAAATGGGTCTCTACTTCTCTTCCTCTTCTGGTTTTGTCTATAGAAAACAGAGAACAGAAATGAAAAGAAACTCACAAACTCAAAACTGAGGGAACAGAGAGAGAGACAACACACTAATGCGTGGAAGTGAGAAGATGAGATTCTGAATGTAGAACAAGACAATGTATCATCAGACATAAAGAGAGAGAGAGAGAGAGAGAGAGGTCTTCTATCTCTCCTCAAAACCTCGTTCTTGGTACAGCAAAGTATCGAATTTGAAGAGAATAAAGTGCAGGGAAGCTCGCTCTCGAGGCTTTTTACCCCAAATCCAAGGCCAACGCAACAGCGTGCAAATGGATATATCGGTCACACCCCCAACATAAAACTGCCCGGGCAGGGGCAGCTGCCCGTCCTTTCCCTCCCCTCCCCTCACTGCACTTCCCCTACCCTCGGTCAGCAAAGTTACAGTCATCTAATACCCTAACTGTACCCTTCCTCCCATCCGGTCTTCCATGAGAAAAAAGCAGTTAAAGAAGAAAAAAAGATAAAGGGGAATGTAGGAACGAAGAGTTTGTTTCTCTTTCTTTGCTCCTTCTTTTCAATATTTTGAAAACCTAGATCTCGAACACGCTCAGTTTATATCGTATCTCATTTGTAATTTGTTAATGTTTTTAGGGGTAAGTGTGTTTATTTTTATGGGGGAATGTCTGGAAGGAATTTTTTTTGTATGGGAAGCGGTGGATCTCCAATGTGAATGTGTGTCCCCCTTTGTTTTCTTGGGTTTGATCCTTTGAAGATTTTTATGATATCTAGGGTTTCTTGGGTTTAACCATTTTGTATTTGCATCTCCTAAAAATACTTCAATTTCATCTGTTGCTTTTTTGTGGAACCAATGTGTTTAGCTTGTTTCTCTCTACAACTTGAGTTGGGTTAGTGCATGGGTGTGACTTGTGAGGAGTTGTTGGACAATTTTAAGATCGTTTTGGCTCAATCTAGACTTATGTCTAGGGTAACAAAGGCAAACTATCTCAATTTAGGGCTTGAGTGCTCTTTTTATTGTTCTAGTTCTTTGGAGCTACCAACTTGGTTTGCATGGAATGGGGACCCAAATTGCATTGGTATAGGATCTTGTTGGGCTATCCGGGGTTTTTGAACCTAGCCCAAATTCACCCTATTAAGCAAGGAAGTACTCCCCAGTCCCCCACCCACCCACGCCCCTTCTGGGGGATTGTGCCTGTGTAAGCTAAGCTATCTATACTATATATTTTCTCTCCAAGTCCAAGCCTCATGGCTTGAACAAAGCAAGTCCTTGGTTTAAGCCCTTCTATTCTAAGTTTGAAATCTTGCTTGACCATGACCAGCCTTACAACACATGCCTCATGTGGGAGACTGTGTCTGGTTCCTCTTGGCTTAGTCCAACTTCTCATACTTCTAGGGTCTCTTCTCTTGCAATCAAGTAATGTATTATTTTATGTGTTCAAGTATTAAACTAATTCAGTTGACGGCGGAACAATCCAAGGCACGGCCCCGTAAGCCCTACTTACTACTTACTGTTCATCTCCAAATTGGGAATCCCTAACAAACCTGAAACACCCTCCCACCAGGCACCAGGCACCAGCCCCACTACTTGGTAGTGAACTTTCCACTACCATCATAGCCATAGCCCCAATGGGTCCCAGACTCTGTGGGCCTATCTCTTAGCCTCATGACATGGCGTTTGGTAATTGTTTGTTACTACAGATAGAGATGGACAGAACTAAGTGGGAGTGGCCTCTCCTGTCAATTCTGTTCTCCATGTTTTAACAAGGTAAGGTAAGACTCCCCAACTCTCAATACTGAGTTTTACTTTTACCCATCAAGGTTATCTGATCAGATAATATCAATATTTATTGTAATTAAACATGTAGATGATGTGCTTATTTTTGTATGAAATTCTGGAACCATATATATAAATGCCATTGTTTGCTTCCCTTAATGTGGGTCTTAGCAGGAATCATCGTTTTTGAAGCAATGAAGAAAAGATGAAGTTAGAATAATACATCAACAACGTTAAAAAGCGAAGAGATGTATCAAAAAGAGCAATGGGACCCCCCTGTTTGAAGTAAATGCGTATCTAAAGAGCAAGAGAGGAGGCCCTACATTTGAAATCTTTTGTGTTTTCTCCTCCCCCTCCCCATGACTGACTACTGCTCTCAGAGAGCCTTGATACACCACTGTCATAAAATGGGATCTTAAGAGGACACCACACCATATACATGGATGGATTCAATAAAGACACATGATGAATTTATGATTCCAATCCCCCTCCTGGCATCACCTGTACCTTATCTCCTACCACTAACCATCCGCCACGTGTCCCCCGCCTCGACCGTGCCTGATTATTCAAAAACCAATCTTATATCCATCTAAACCATCCAATTATTACCTTAAGAAGCATGCAAAGCCTTCATCTTCTCTCCCTTTCTTTCTCCCAATAGGAATATATGCCATGCATTAATTTCCATTCATTCACTTTGACCAATAAGATGGCCGGAGCCCATCCCCTTGAAAGTTAATTGTTAATCCTCAAAGCCATAAGAACTAAGAGAACATATGGCTCCAACTTGTTCAACTCACTTCATCACTACAAACCTACTTCTTGCTCATCCAAGAGTTTTTATGTCTTAACATGGACTAGTATTGAATACCATATATCTCTCTACCCATTTTCAATACTAAGTACAAAACAGAACCTAGTCTGTCATCCCACTTCTTAACTCAAGCAGTCTATCAGTCCAGTCCTGATCTTAATGAGTTTTGAGGTGAGAGATGTCCAATATGAGAGACGTTGGATTGTTATTATCAGTGATGTAGGACCCTCCTCAGGGAATGAAAATTGCTATTAACCGCCTATAATTTTAATTTGTTAAAGGGCAATACATTTATTCAGAAAATCCAGTAAACTATGTTGTCAGCTTGATTGAAGCTGAGTTTAGGTAATAAATAAGTATAAATTTAAATATTAAAAAAAATTGATATATTGGTCATCGCGCATGTCTCTTTTGCCACGTGTTACTTTTTGACCTAGGAAGGATGAAATCTTGATCTTCATTGTATTTTACAGTATGTTGATTAAAAAAATAGAAACATATAAAATTTACATTCTAAGAAGATCTTCTACTTTTGATCTCTTTAATCGTTTTTCTTTTTTATTTTTTCGTATGTTCGATTTTCCCAAAATGCCCTCATTCCAATCAAACGAAAAATCATGAATCACGAGGCAGTCAAAGGGTGATCTTTGATTTTGTACTTTGGCCAAAGTATCTTCTCTCTTGGGGAGGGGAAGAGGAGGGTTCTGTTATCTTTTGCTTTTCAGCTTTGAAACCCCTTGTTAAGCGACCAATCTCTTGCTTAGCATAGCTTTTACTCCTTTTTCTTCTATACGGTTTTACTCATTTTCAGGTGTTGTTTGGGCTTTTGGGTTTTAATTCTTTCCTTTTCCAAGAGCTTTCTTGTGTTATTTTCTTCACATCTGCCACCGAAAAAATAAATATATACATGTCCAAAGCACCTTTGCCCCCCTTTGCTTCTGTATGTCCTGGTACTTCGCATCCTTCTTGTCTCTCTTAACGTTTATCATCATGTAAAGGTTACCACGTGGCTTGATGACGTGGTGAATTCGAGCCATCCATCAACTAGGGGACACTCTGTTTTGACCCACCTATATATAAATTGAAACTCATGGTCCAAATCGGTCAATCTTTTATTACCAATCCTTCTTATATATAGATCGAGGGATGACTTTTCACAACATGTATGGCTCAAATTTGACTTATTAGTATAGGTCGATTAGAGGAACTTGTTGGACCCTTCTGGGTTCTGGGCCAAAACTAACTTAGCCACGTGGAAAATTTTTTGGTCATTCAGATTTCTTGGTTGAGGAATTGAACTAGAAATTGCATTTTTTAGTACTTATAGATGAGATATTTGGACATGTGGCTTAGGCATGGAGCAAAGATCTGCCTTTCAATAGATTCCATGTTCAATACATAATTACAAATAGAAAATTGGGGCTACTAAATACTAATCGTGTTGGAATTAATGATCTCTTCTTAGTCAGACCCTGGGCAAACTTGTAATTCATAAGACAGGCTAGATGAACCGGTCTAACCAATGAAGTAGGGCTTTATGGGTGAGTTTTCAATTTCTGGGCTTGCAGGGGGGACCACCACATTTTCTAGGTCGACTCATCAGTCCATTGGTCCAAGAAGACTGACTTCATCAATGTTGTAGAAATCGGTCTTTTCATATGGCGGAAATTAGCCAAAACAGCCATTAATGCCCTCAATTGGTTGGGTCCGGGTCTAATCAAGGTAAACCTGGGTCCGAGTCTACCCACCCAGAGCGTATGGGGTCAATGATAATAAACTTGGAACTGACCCAATTATTAATCAGACCTATCATGTTAGACCCAATAAGACCCGACTAAAATTGAGATCCAGGTTTTTAAAACTGAATTGGACAATGGACCGGTTAGGGGTCTGATATTTGGGTCGAATGGTCCAATCATTTATATCGAACGGACAGCCCGTTTTGATAAAAAATAAAAATGGTCAAAATCATTGAATAGTTCAAACAATTCAACCGTCCGAGTTAGCGATTTACTGACCAAATCAACATTTTTTGACAAAATTTTAATTTTAAGAAAAAACAAAGCCAGTCACCTGACTGGTCCTCGGTTTTTCCGATCCGGTCGGTTTTAAAAACCATGATTGAGGTCATCGTCGGTCACCAAGTGCAAGATGTTGCTAAAAGCCTGAACCGAGATAATATACGTACTCCCAACTGCTGATGCAAGTTTCAGGCTTCCCATCAAAGTCATTAACCGTTGCCAGCAGCAATACTGTTGCCTGGCTTGCAGAAATTGTCAAGCTTTAAATTACAGTGGAGAGGACTCCAACAAAGATTACGGTGGCTAACTGGCTAAGATGAAGTTGGTTCGATTAAATGCCGGTTTTTATATTGATTAATCGAAACCCTGCAGATTTTCAAAAATATCGAACCAAAACCAAATCGATTGGTTCGGCTAACCAAAATTTTTGGTTTTTGATAACTACCCATATTTTAAAGCACTCAGTTGTTTTAAGCTATCCAGACTTTTTATCAAACATAAATTATAGACAGTCTTTGTGGGCCCACCTTAGAAACTAAAATTAAAGACATGCTTTAGCCCTTTAGAAGAGGCATGAAGCATGCATGGGTTTGGCTAGACTTGATTGGAGCTATATTTGAAATCCAAATCCAGTGGTGTTAGAAAATAAAATCTATTCAGGGATTTCACGTAACAGCTTTTAAGTTTTGAAGGGTCGTTTGAAATGGTATTAGAGTGTATTTTAGCAAGTGGTTTAGTATTCAATTATCATCGCCTCTATTGTGAAAAATTTCAGCATAGGGTATGAGTGGACCTCTGCTTATCAACGCTTCAAGCCAAGCAGGCTTTTAATTTGTTTGATCGGGATATTGATATTAATTAAATTTCAATGTCAAGTTGCAGGCCCAGTTTGGGATATTTTTGCACAACAATGGGACAGCTGCTGAAGCTGGCCCCCAAATGAATGATGGACTCGTTTTTGTCCATTGAATCCGGGACTCAGTTCTGTCTCCCTCCATAATCCTCCTTCTAAGTTCAAAGGACACAACTGAAGGCGGTTTAGGCTGGTCCACAAGCCCAAAAGCATGCAAGATAATAACAGGAAACGTGAAGTTGAAACATGGAGGAGACGTTGCCCTGACAGATTGAACCTGCGCCTCACCTCATAAATGCCGATATACTTGGGGACAGCCAATCCATGAGGCCAGCTGAAACAAACATTTTATGATTTTATCTACCAAAACAGCAATATTAATTCCAATGATGGATAAGCAAGGGCGAGTGTGGATGATTTCCTGCAACCCCAATGATAATATAAATACATCAGTGTGTTTTAAATCAAACAGCAGTTGATGTGATATTTTGGTCAAACGCTCCAGTGTGTTTACATTTCATTCAAGGGTTTTTGGATTGTCCTGCAACCATGGTCGCAGGAAATGCAATCTGGATGTGGGGTGGATTTTCTCTCTTAGAATTTTGTAAGAAAGATGTTATCAACGCAACCACCTTCAACTGGTGGTCGTGGAAACTCTCTTTGACCCCGCTAAAGACATGTTGTCACAATCGCCCCATTCGTCTATCCTTTTTTACCTTTAGCATCACCTCCATTATGTCTTCGCCTTTCAAATCACCAAGTCTCTGTATGATTCATTTCATCTTCATTACAATCTCGCCTTCATCATTCACCCACTTCTATAAGTACTTTATTGCTTTTGTGTGTTAAAGGTTAAATGAAATCTCCCCCTAGCTAGCTAGGACCATAGTGAGAGAAGAAACCAAGTTGAGTGGTCGCAAGAAAACTCATGAACAGGGCTCTTAAGAGGCCCCTATTTTGCAGCTTGCAGAAACGCTTTTATTTTTCTGTGTTTGAATCAATTTTTTTCCATAGTTAACCAAACACGCTCTGACATTATTGAAAACGAAAAGGAGAGGGAGAGGGAGATGCATAATTTCTAAACTGGGGCTTATTTAAATATTGGATGCTGAAGAGAATGTCAGATATTTTAGTGGGTGTGAGAACCCAATTTCTTCAACATTAATATTTTGCAATCAGGGTACTCTGATGAGATGAATCAGAGTTCAGAGATGTGTTGATAAAATAATGAGGTTTCTTTTTTTTTTGTAAAAGAAAAATAACGAGGTTGTTGATCAAAATTATACCTAGTCTCAGTTTGGAAAGAGTATTCTAGCCTCTAGCCTCTAGTATGTGTATTTATACTCCTTTCAAACTGAACCCTAAGAGGCAACATAAAACCAGTGAGATGGGCTAGGCTCCCCTTATAGCACGCAGTAAATTGGGAACATCTCCACATGACAATCATAGAAGATCTTCCTGCCGTAGGGGTGTAACTTTTCCGAATTAAGATTGACATTTTGTCAAAATTTCAATAGATCCAATTCAAAACCCAAACCCGAAACAGTGTAAACTGTGAACTTGGGCCAATCCGACTTGTACCCCTATCCTGCGGAGTGCCCGTGGGATAGGGGTACAAACTCAAAACCAGCTGAATCCGGCAGACCAATCTGGCTTTCAAGTTAATTAGCCTACCCTGCCAATTGATTATAAAGTTCCCAGGTTTACAAACTACAATACAAGAACCAAGCGAGATGGGGTCTTTTTATACAAAATGGCTTTCACTCACTAAAAGAACACCTAAGGTGCTATTTGATAACATCTGAAGTGGCTGAACTGAATATGACTTATTATTGCCTTGTCTTTAGTTATTAAAATAATCGAACAATAAAGTTTTCAAGGTTACAGTGACTTACCCCAATTTTAGTTTCAGTTACTAGGGAGCCCACAACCTCTTTATATTAAAAGATAGAGTAATAAGCTTTTCAGTTCAGTATATTTGGAACATTATATTAAAACTCTTATGAAATATCTAACGCCAAAGGGAACACTTTTGCATCTTTTAGTTAGCTCACCTTCTGAATTTGGTCCATATTTTTAGCTTTTGTGGTTGTCAGTGTATGCTGATAGCTAATAGTGAGCTATACACATTTAGCTTACATCATTTTCTTTCCCCTCTTATTTTGTCTGTTCATTCTCAGTATTATTTTATAATAGCTTTGTTGCTTTTCTTTTCAGTAAATTACGTCCATACCTTCTATGTTGTTTTCCCTAACATCTTTGTCAACCCCTATAGTTTTGAGAAATACTCAAGCCCGTTGATTTAGATGGTCGGACTGTTAGGTCCGGGAATCGTCAAGCAATTAGTTCTGTTTTACCTCAAATCTAGAATTTAGTTAAAAACCATTAAAAAAGTTAATAAATCGTTTATCCGGACAGTTGAATCGTCGACCTGTTGAACAGTTTTTAACCGTTTTTTTATTTTTTTTAATTATTTTTAATTTTTTTAAATTTTACTATCAGAACAGACCGTCTATTTGAATTGGACAATCGAACCATTAACCTAAAAACCTGAGATCAAAACAGTTCTATTTCCGGATCATTTTTTAAAAAGTTGGAAATACTTATCGTTTTACCTCATTAAAGCACCACTCAGAGAGAGAAAGAGAATTATTGTTATTGCTCTTTCTGCCAACAAGATAATAGTCAGGAGACTTTAGGGAATGTGTTTACTCTTGGTTGGGTTCCGTGGCCTTTTGTTTCTGTAGAAGATCCAGAATCAGGTCAATGAAAGTTTCAGCTAAAGTGTCTGGCTGGTTGTAGCAATTAGGAAAGGCCTAGGATTGAATCTCACCTACCAAAATATATAAAAATAAAAGAACTGGGTACAGTCAACTGTTTAAATGGGGACATACAGTGATGCCGATTGCCGGCAGATTTCTGATTTTTTTACTTAAGGGTCTTGCTGAACATTGCCATTTGTCTTCACAGGGAGTAGGAAAATTTAATAACTAAATAGATTTGGTTAAGTTAATTCATATTGTTAATTATAGGTTTTGAGTTTTGACAGACCAAGGGACATAGAATTGATCAATCGACCAAATAACTTAGTTATTATACTTTACAAGGAGTGACCCCAGATAGCTGGAACCAACCAAGTGAAAGGGACATAGAATTGATCAATCGATGATTTTTCCAGCCTAAGGATATGATATATACTGATAGAACTAATCAGCATCCAAGCATTGTAGAGCAATGGTGATTGTCAAATGAATTCGAAAAGTTAATTCAAGAGAAGAAGAAAATTGATGCACAACCTAACAAAGCTAAGATTAGTATTATGAATTAACTATTATTATAAATAAAAATAAAACAGGTTTTTTAGACAGGAACTAGTGGTGGGATTTGATCCAAAGGCTGTGTTTGGTTACAGTGTAAATTTATTTGTACTAGTACAAATGCATGGGAGTGGAAATAAAAAAAAAATGTAAATTCTCATTTAATTTTATTTTGGGTTTTGTTTTATTCTGCTCCATGTCTTAATTTACTTCATTTGTACTGCAATAATCAAACAAAATAAACTAAAATTTCAAACAAAAAGAAGTCAGAATTTACACTCAAATCATTCGCACTGCCATAGTTATTTGCATTACAACCAAGCACAACCTAAGTCTCCAATACAACCAGCCAGAGGTCTTACCAACTGAGCCAGTTTTGATACCTTTGTTATTTGCTGATCCGTGAACCGATGAACATTTCATGCTTAATTTTTCTTGCCATTGGCTCTTTGCTTTGATCTCCTTCATGGTGCGGTGCTTCTATAGTTCCAAGTTCCGATGCTGCCATTTTTCATTCAGCCCACTACTACTTTTGTGTTTCCTACATTCAAAGTTGTGAATAGAGTTTCCATAGCCTCTGGGCCCAAGAAAAAGGTTTTAATATGGCCACAGTAAATGGCATATTCATAACAACATTTTTTTTTTCTTGTGGGGTAAAATTTCATTTTATGTTGTGACAAAAATGTGGCAACTTTTTGACGGTTTGATTTGGACATCTCCTATTTTTTTATTAAGGGGTTACACTCCTTAATCCTTATCACCAATAAAAGAGTACATGCCAACAGTGGGTTTGTCTTCTCAATAGGGTATGCCAAGTTTATCAAGAATGAGATGTGCCCAAATCATTCCTCCTTTTTAATACAAAATCCTAGTACTAAATAACCATTAGAATATAAAAAGCAAACAACACTTTTGGTTTATATCCTCTCATCATTAAGTTATGTTTGGATTCATAGAAAATAAGAGAGAAATAGAAAGTTGAGGAAAAGTTCTAAACAAATTTTATAAAATTTCATAACAACTTTCCTTTCATTTTCTGTTTCTCCCTTATTTTTTATCAAACCAAACAGACTTTTAGGGTATTGGATACACTACCTTACTTTAGTTAGTTAATGAATTGGCCCTCTTTCACTGCATTAGGTTTATACCATCCTAACAGCTTACAAGTATTTGTTTTTACCCATCTCTTCCAATATTTATCCAATTTCGTATTATGTAATACCATAATATAAATAAATAATATTTTCGTAGGAAATATTTTTTTAGGCTTGAATGCCTGATGGGCAAGATTAACAGTTAGTGTTATGGCATGTTTCTTTATCAAAGAAAAAAAGAAAAGAAAAGAAAAGTCTCTTCTATGCATGGGAGTTGGGAGGGAATCCAATTACTTGTTTTAGAGATGATAAATTATTGAAGATAATTAAAACATGAGATCCTTGTGGCATTATTGATTTCTAAAACAAGAATCTCAAAATTTCTTAGCAAATAGAGATAGATATCCTGGTTTTTGAAGTAAACCTTTTTATTTTCAGTGCAAAAAATAGGGAGGACCTAAGAAGGCCAAACAAAACAAGAACCCAAGCTATCCACAAGAATAAAGGAAAACAACTTAGAAGGATAGTGATGAAACCACTACAAGAGAGATTTCAGATCTGATCCCCTCATTGGCAGACCAGTCTGCCACTGAATTACCCTCCTTCAAGGGTTGAAAAATCTCCACATCTTCAAACAAAATTTCCACGAGATGGGTCGCCTCTCTTATCAAGGATCTTCTCTTCCATGGCACCTCAATTCTCTGCTTGGAGGGTTTTGATGACTATTTTGGAATCCCCCCTTCAACCTGAACTTTGAGTTTGCCCTAGGGTTCCCTCAATTCTCATGTCTCCACTATTACCAATAAATCTATCAGCCTATGATTGGGTACCCAAATTCATCTATGCAGCCAAGCCCTATTGCAGCATCCTTGGATTCCTCGACTGCAGCATCAAATTGGCCTTCACCATCAACAGCTTTGGATGTTTCCAGCAAACTAGTCTGAGTGGACTGAGTTGATATCTAATCCGGGTTGAAATATTAAGGCGCCATGCTTAATTGGGTTAATGAAGAGTGGTACCCACCCTGTTGATGAGGGCTAGCTTTTCCATATGAGCCACAGGATGAAGCCTACCCTATTTGAGTTCTGACCTATATATGATGCATTCATTCATCATATCCACTGTTGGCTTTCAAGAGTCCTGCATGTTTTGAGCATTTCCATTGATCACCCATTGTGAGTCAATGAGATTCCATACATGTCTTGTCTAGAGGCATGAGAAAAAGAAAATATACATATATGACACATGGTCTCTTCCTCCTCATCGAATGAAGAGAACATGGGATCTATTTTTATTCTATTTACCTTTGACTAGCTCTTGAGGAATGATTTTGTACGCAACCAATGTCTTACCATTAGCAAATAAACGTGGAATTTATTAAACCAACACTTTAACAGCCCATATTCTCTCTTTAGAATTATTTCTTGGTGTTTGGGTCATCATTTCTCCCTTCTTATCAATGAATAAGATGATTTAACTTGTCTTTGGTAAAAATAAAATGATTTAATATATATACCTTTCAGGTCAGGGCCCCATGAAACATGAAAATGTGTCATTTTTGTTTCCCTTTTTCTAATTAATTTTCTATCTCCTTCTCATGGTTAATAAATCCCAAAACCCTTGCTTCAATATCAATTTTGTCTCTTTCCTAAATGGCTAGTCATAGTGGTTTATCAATCACCCAATCGTAGTCAACCCAAAATCATATTTGTCTTACATGCTTCTGCCATCTTTCACTTTTCGTAAATCATAATATTCTGTCTTGATTTTAAGATTCCTTTCCATCCCCACAGATTTTCTTTTCTGGGAAAACCTTAAAAAAAAATACCTTTTGTCTTTTAGGCATTTCTTTCCTCACTAGGTTCACCCATATATTGTTGTTTTCTATGAGAATTTTCTTCTGGAAGAAGACAATTCATTAGGTGTTATGCCATTTCAGATGCTGCAGACTTGAACAGAATAACTTACCAGCCCTTGATAATAATCTCCTCTACCAATCCTATTTTTTTCATCCTTTCCTCTGCATCCTTAGGGCTCAGTTTGGAGATCAAATCAGCCCCCACAAGACTGTGCCCCACAACATCCCTGCCGTATACTGAAAATATCTCCCGATGATAATACCAGAAATGATGATATCATCATCTGGAGATGTTTTCAATACATGGCAGAGATATGCTGTGGGGCGTTGTGGGGCACAGTCTTATAGGGAGCTGATTTGAATTCGTACAAAACCTTGTATTTTGTATTATTTCCTATGATTTTCTGTATATATATTTGTTTTTGTACTCTTTCCAAACTGAGCATAGAGGTTTAACCATGATTAGGATGAGCAAAGCACCAAGGTAGTTCTCCGAGTTATTTGCTAGAAATGTTTTTCAGCAACCTTGCAATAATGATTTTATGGAAAGAATAATCACAGGTTTATTTATTTTGAAGATGGTAGCTATATGAATTGACCTGAGGGCAGAGGATGGGAATCGAGAATTTTGATTATTGTAGTGCAAATATTTAGAATTGTTATTTCTACAAACAGCATGCAATCATCTGCAAATCTATAGATATAAAATGGTGGGGCAACATCTAGATGACTTAATCCCAAGAGGATATTTTCCCCCATAAAAATATAAAAATCAGCATGAATTGGATCGGCCAAACTTGTGAACACCCAAATCTTTTCTTGATAAGTAGTTTCAGTCCAAACATGCTTGGGGGTGCATTTACAGTTTACACAAGCCCATGGGCCGGCATGGTCTTCAATAAGTGCTTATACAACACGGAGGAGGAAGGCTTACATGAAAGCCCAAAAGTAATGATATCTATTTAGGGCTATACTAGGCCAACTAAATCCAGCTTCTTCATAATCTTGTCTCTCATGAGCTGAGCTTAAGCCTCAATTTAAGCTCACGTTGACAGAAAAAAATAATAATAATAATAATAGAGGCTGAACCAAGCTTGAGTGGGACTGGTATTTTTCATTGTGAATTACTTTTCTTGCAAGTTTCTAAACAAAATAAAACCAATTGGTTTGAAAACAAAGTTTGAATGGAGCCGAAAGTTGGAAGTTGAGAGTGAAGCTTTGGCCGTTGGAAGCTTTCTGTTTTATAGATCCTTTTCATTTGGAGAGATGCTTTAGTGGTGAACTGGAGATAGGGAAAATCATAATATCATATTGGTCTCTGTTGGAGGGCTCTTGTTCTTTCACCTTGGCGCATCGGTATGATGATAGGGAAAAACTTTGACTGTTGGTCCCTAACAGCCTATTCTGTTGAGAGCGTTTTTCTCGGGAATGTTACATTGTCATGAGAGTGGGTAAATTAGTAATTGCCATAGATGTTCCCTTTATTTTGACCAAAAACAAAGATATGGGCGTAAATAATGGAATGTGCTAAGCCCAAAAACGCTCTCAACATAGGCTGTTGGGGGCCAAAAGCCCAAAAGCCAAAGTATCCCTGCTGATAGCGGAGTGCAGATATCTTCTTTCACATCTCTGCCATTGTTTAGTTCACTATGCTTCACAACATCTTAACAAAGTGATTGCATATTCTAGCTCAGGGTGGTCCTTCTCTTAACCATGCACACACTTGGTCCTCATCTCCTCTTTTTGTGGTGGAGTCCTTAACTGAAGACTTAGGAATTCAGATGGGCTCCCACAAAGTGCACCCTATGAGCACCCCACATGCACATCCAACAGTGCGGTGGGAATATTTCTTGTAATTGTTATGGGGAGATGTTCCCGATACCCAATTGGATCATGTGGGTCACGCTCCATGGGAAGCCCATGCGACTTCAACACTAACATTTGTTTAGCAGATCAATGCGAAAATAATAATAAAAATTTCAAGTGCTTATTGAACGTGCTTACAACTTGTGCCTACCAGATTCGAACTGGTTTGTTTAGCAGTTCCTTGATGTCATTATTAACATAAAAAATAATGTCAGCATAGCTCTCCTTTGAGAGAAGTTATTTATCTAATTTCTCTATTTTTTCATTTTTTTTTATTTTCTTTTGTTTTAAAAATATAAAACAGTAATCATTCCTTATCTTTATTAGATTAAACAGCCAATGAAATGCACTTTCCAAACCCTAAATAATCTCTTCTCCTAAACTACCTTCCCCACTTTCTCCAAAATTATCACTAATTCCTATTTATCTTCTAAATTCTCTAATTCCAATATATCTCCAAAATTATCTTTAATTTAGTAGAGAGTTTCTCTTCTAAATTATCTCTAATTCCTATTTATCCTCTCCTCTACTTTTTATCTATATCTATCTAAATAAAGTTTGGATTAAAATTATAGAATCTTTAAAATATTTATTAAAAACACAAAAAATAATTTTATATTTTTACAAAATATAACACGAAACTATGTACTAACAATTTAAATTATATTTTTCCAGATTATCAATTTAAATGTTTTTCAAATATTTAATAATATGAAATATCTTTAAATAAATAAAATTCAAATAACAAAAAAAATAAATATTTTATAAATTATTTAAATATTTATCACAACTAGATTTTAAATAGTTAAAATAACAGAATTATGTGATAAATTTAAAAACTTTCTTCAAAGTAGAAAAATAATTATAACATAATATTGAAATTAATAATAATTTAATATATTACAAAATTAATATGAAATTATGTAATAATAGTATAAATTATGATTTTATGGATAATTAAATACAATAAATAATTAATATTTTAAATTTTAAATATTTTACATATTTTACATATTATTTAAGTATTTAAATAACTAAATATTTAACATAACTAGATTTTAAATAGTTAAAATAAATAAATTATGTAATAAATTTTAAAAAAATCTGAAAAGTAGAAAAATAATTATAACATAATATTGAAATTAATAATAATTAAATATTTTTACATAATATTGCAAATAACTAATTTCACTTATATTAAGTAATAATTCGAGAAAATAACTTTTAAAAACATTAATATTTATTATTAATAATTTTAAACTCTTAATCTGTATTTATTATATAATTATATATACTAAAATTAATAGCTATTGTATTTTAGTAATTATTTATTCTTTTTGTTATTTATTATATAATTATATATACTAAAATTATGTATAAATTTATTTTGTTTTGTTATTTAACATAAAACTTTCAATAATTATTGGAGATTAAACTACTATTATTGAATTTTTTAAATTTAATTTATAGTACTTATTGTATTTTTGTTATAACTTATTAATTAATTAATATTTATTAGAGATTAAAATTTTATTTGAGATTATACTATTTATTGACTAAGTTAATATATTTTTAGTACCTATTGTATTTTTGTAATAATTGTATTTTTTCATTACCAATATATTTTTAATAATTGTGTGTTTTGCTAAAATTTTTAATATTTTTTGGAGATTAAACTATTGTTACTTATCAAAGATAAAACTATTAATTTAACTAAAATCATGAGTGTTCATGAGTTGGTTTGGACCGGTCGTAGGCTATTTGGCCAACAAATTGACATGGCAAGGTTGGGGAATTGGTCAATTGAAGCCAACTGACCTTTTGTGAAAACCAACCCACTCAATTTGTATCGGTTTGGGTCGGCTTTCACAAAAGGTCAATCTGGTTCAAAAGATTTAAACTTAAAAGTTTAATTTAATTTTAAAAATTACAATGCAATTGTAGGTACATGGTGGTCACTTAAACTATCAAAACAGAGGAGGTGTCAAATTAATACTATGCGAATGCTTGTAGTGAGTCCATAACTCATCGCACATCTGCGATGAGTTCATAACTCATCACACATCTGTGATGAACTCATAGCCGAAATAGGTTGTGATGAATTTTGGACCTGTGTGGACTTGCGATGAGTTTAATCCATCATAGAACCACGATGGGCTCCGGACCAGTGTGGACTCGTAATGAGTTTAAAGTCATCACATAATCGCGATGAGCGCAGACTCACCACAGATCAGAAACAAATAATAGAAACCCATGCGTCATTAAATAGCGCATGTGATGGGACACCCCGTGAACTTAATGAGGGTGCACAAGCTAAATAGTGATGTCATCCATGCCACATCTTTTTAAAAGGGCCACGAAAGGAAGTACCACACATGTATTATGAGAACCCTCAAACGAAAGGAAAGTTCGTCCTTGAGATATCTCATAAAACATGTGTCAAAACCCTAACAGTGTTCCCTAACAACTGACACAAAATCTAAGATTCCCTTTCTTAATGGGAACCAAACACTTTTGGCTCCTTCCTTTCGGGACCTTGGGATCCCTCCCTATAAATAAGGGTCCAATTCATAACGAGATAATCATTCTATCACCTCATTTGCCCTAGCCTTTAGCCTACCTCCTACATTCAGCTTTCTTTTGTCCATCAAGGAGATTCCCATACATAGCCTAACCACCTCACTCACATCAATTATTAAAAAATAAATTTAAAAATTAGATTTATGAAATGAAACATTTTAGACTAAGAAATATAGGAAATTTCTCACTTTTTCATATTAAAAATTACATTCAATATATATATATATATATATCCATTGTTAGGTCATTCGATTTTTGTCGGTTTACAAATGACCAAAGTGAAACTTATCCAACTTGGTCAAATTGGGAATTTTTTTAACCAAAGCCGACATCAAATACTACAAAATCGACCAACTCAGGTCGAGTTGATCAGGTTGGCCGATTTCATAAGTTTGGCGAATAAACCTAACTGAAATTAATTATTGTTACTTTTGTATTATAAAAAAATTATTAAAAGTAGTATATAAAATATGAATAATTATTAATTATTTAAAAAGTTATATAAAACAATTGTATACTCTTATGCGTTTATATTAGGGTCATTTACTATTACACACCTTATAGTTTTACATATTTACTTAAACCTACCTTATAGTTTTCATTTTACTAAAATATTAATTTATTTACTCAATCAACATTTCATTAAAGAGTATTTGTTTTGCCATTAGGCCCATGATTTTTTATTCCAAAAAATACCCTTAACACTTTTTTATACAAAAAACAAAATTGGCCAAATATAGCCAATAGAGTGGTTGGTCATGTCTTATTAAGGGCAAAATGGTATTTTTTATTTCTATTTTCTTTTGATTAAATTTATTTAAATGAACATTAGGGTCAACACTGTCATTTTCCACTATCATCTAATGGAAGATTGATTAAACCCGTTGCAAATTATAAGTGGTGTTTTAGTAAAATGCTAACTATAGGGTAGATTTTTAGTAAATCCATGAAACTATAAGGGTATTTTAGTAAATGGCTTTTCTATTATTTATCTTTTACTTAATAAATCTTGTGCATCGCACGTTTCCCCGCTAAGATAATTATTAATAAAACTAAATGTATTAAAAAATATTTGTTCATATTCAATTAACAATGATTATTTTTTATAAATCAATATTAAATGAAAAGTAAAATTATTAAATCTTTCAGATTTTCCCATGCATCGCACGGGTCCCTGCTAGTATATATGTTAAAATTGGTTTGCCCACGTCACCATACATCTCCTTGCATCAAACCTCCCTTCTTAAGTTTCTATTTTTTTTTTGAATTTTTTATTTTTTTAATTCCACATAATTACCCATTAAACCAATAAGGAAATCACATATGCTTAACTATTTCTAACAACCATAAAGAAAGTGGGATTTGCTTTTCTAATGTTTAGCCAAGTGGCACCACTTCCCCCACTTCCTCATAAATTGTCTCTAATTCCTATTTATTTCCTAAATTATCTCAAACTCCTATTTATCTCTTAAATTATCTCCAATTTAGTAAAGAGATTCTCTCCTAAACTATCTCTAATTCCTATTTATCCTTTCCCCCCACATTTTATCTATATCTATCTAAAGAAAGTTTCAATTAAAAAGATTCAAAACTATTTAAATGTTATAACGAAATTATGTACTAAATTTAAAATATTTATTCAAAACACAAAAAATTAATAGCTTTAATAATATTCATATTATTAATAATTCAATATTTTTACAAAATTCATCATGAAATTATGTAATAACAATATAAATTATAATTTAACGAATTATTCAATTTAAAAGTTAATCAAATAATAAAAATTAAACATTAAAAAATAAAAAATTATTTAAATATTTCAATAACTAAAAATCTTAAATAAAAACATTAAAAATAGCTAAATAATATAACAAAATCTTTAGTATTACGCAATAACATTAAAATAAATAAAATTCAAATAATGAAAATTTTTAAATATTTTACATATTACTTAAATATTTAAATAACAAAATATTTAACATGACAATTTTAAATAGTTAAAATAACGAAATTATGTAATAAATTTAAAAATTTTCTTAATAGTAGAAAAATAATTATAATATAATTCATAATAGTCATATTAATAATAATTTAATATTTTACAAAATTAATAACGAATTATGTAATAATACTACAAGTATAATTTTAGGATTTATTAAATTCAATAAATAATTAATATTTTAATAATTTAAATAACAATATTATTTTAATAAATAATAATATTGTAAATAACAAATTTCATTTATATAAATTAATAATTATAGAAATAACTATCAACAAAATTATATTTATTAATAATAATTTTCCAATAATAGTGTATATTCATTATATATTTATACATAGTATAAATAATATTTATTTTATTTTCCGTAATTATTTATTGTTTTTTATAAATATGGTTTCAATAATTATTTATAAATCTATTTATATTTTGTTATTTAATAGAAAATTATCAATAATTATTGGAGATTAAAAAACTATTATTTAACTTTTGAAATTTAATTTATCGTATTTATTGTATTTTTGTTATATATTTATTTTTAGTAATTATATATTTTTTATAATTTATAGATTAATACTTATTAGAGAATAAACTATTATTTGAGATTACACTATTTATTAACTAATTTAGTATATTTTCAATATTTATTATATTTTTGTAATTATTGTATTTGTATTATATTTTCATTATAATCTTATTTTCAATGATTGTATACATTTGCTATAAATTTTCAATAATTATTGGAGATTAAACTATTGTTATTTATTAGAGATTAGACTATAAATTTAGTTAAAATTATGAGTGTTCAATGGTTGGTTCAGTTCAGTTGTAAGCTATTTCGCCAACCAAATCGATCTGGTCAAGTACACAGCTTGTCACTCGAAACCGATTGACCATTAGTGAAAACCCATCAACTCAGGTTGTATCGATTTGGGTCTATTTTTGGTTTAGTTTGTTTGTTCAAAAGATTTAAACTTAAAAATTAACTTTAAATTTCATAAATTACAAAAATTAAATCTATGATATAAAATATTTTAAACTAAGAAATATGGGAATTTTCCTACTTTCCCATATTAAAAAATTAAAATTAAAATATAAAATATTAATATATATTTATTAAACCAAAGCCGATCTAGAATACTAGAAAACTGACCAACTCGAGTTGAGTTTGATCAGATTGTTTATTAAAAAGTTAAATATAAAACAATTATAAACTCTTATGTATTTCTATTGTTTAACTTTTGTTAACAAAGCCCCTTCATCGCACGGGTCCCCGTCACCATGCCTCTCCTTACTCCATTATCCCCACCCTGCATTCTCTTTGACTTTCTCTCCTCACCCCTTTCCACCACTCCCATTAAACCATGTCACCCAACTACCTAAAAATATTCTTATAATCTCTCTCCTAAGGTTATCTCATTTAAACCAATAGGAAAGTATCATGTTGTCCCACTTCCTAATCAATTCCTAAAATGCATCCCCCTGATCTATATCCACTCTCCCTCATTTAAAATATTCATATTAATTAATAAATAGTTAAATACGGTTAATATTTAATCCCACCCAGTATTAAATAGTATTATTATCAAAAGTTAATAAATACAATTAGTAAATTACCAAAAATTAAATATTCTTATTAGTACAATTAGTAAATTAACAAAAATTAGTCAATATTGTTATTTAACTCATTAACAACATTTTATAGAAATTGAAAACTCTAACTAATTTCTATAAAATTAAGAATTATATTTAACAATTATCAAAAACTATAAAATTTTAGTTATTGTTATTATTATAATTAATAACCAAATACAAATGTGGGAATAAAATATTATAATGTTAGAAAATGAAATTTGATGGAGGATGATTTGACCCGACCCCTTGAGACAATGACACATGCACATGACTCAGCCTGAGCAACAGCTTAGCACCACAGCCTGACCGCGACTAAGTAACAAACCCACAGGGCAGCTCGCTACGCCATAGCTCGCTACAACGCGAGCTCGAGGTTCCCCGAGCTACTGAAAGGGAATACTCCAAGACAAGTCTATCCCAACTCGCGAGCTAGGATAACCAGCTTGCTCCAACACTTAGGTAGAGAAACTGCCCCAAAGGCAACCTTGAGAGGAGTCACCTCGAAGTACCCCAAGGAGATCGCTACAAAGTAGCTCGCGACAGGATAGCTCGCAACAGGATAGCTCGCTACAAGGTAGCTCGCGACTAAGCAACGCGATGCTTTCAGGAAGCTTCTATCTAACAAGACTGTACCCATCAGATTGTGCCACGTCTCCTGACAGACGGCGTAGTCCCTGCCAATTCGACAGACTGCACCCACGTCTCTCAATAGATGGTGGCGTGCCTATCCTCCCGGGACATGTCACTCACCCGATTGGGTAGTACCCTACAACGGTTACCTGAGCAGCCCTGGTGAATAACGGCTGCGACAGAAGCCCAGTGGCGGTTACGCTCGATTTGATAAGAACGCCTATATAAGAGCCCCCTAGTTGAAGGAAAACTCTCTCTCTCGAACATCTGAGATCTTATCTTGAACTTACTTGCTCTCGAGCTAACTCAGTGATCTAGTGCGACCTACACTCTTAGCCTATTTTACACTCTTTACTATTTTCTCTAGCATTCTAACTTAAGCATCGGAGTATTCCCACCAGGCAAGTCCCCCGGGAATTCTTTACTATCTTCTTCTCAGGTGTTGTCCATTGCCAGATAGAAGTCAGTCAGCAGCCAGCTAGGAGTGCCCAGATTGCACAGCATCATTTGGCACGGTCTATGGGAAATGCTTCAAAAAGCCATACTCTAAGCTTCTACAGTTTCTTTTTGAAAACTCAACATTCATGGCCTCCTCCAGCAATATCGGACGTGGTGCCAGCTACAACACTTCTGGGGAGTAACCCCAACTTCCCACTGTCTGTATTGGACATTTCACCGTCCCCCTCTCCATGGACGGAGTTCCCAGTCTGAACGTGCCTCTCACAGTGGCACCCGCGATTGCTCCACTCCCTTCCACAGTTGGAGCAACCTTTGTTGAACCTTCGGTTGTGCCCCCAGTGGCCAACCCGAAGCAGTTAGAAGACTTAATGCAATGCATGCGAGCCATACAAGATCAGATGCAATAATTTCAGCAGTTCCAACTCTACCAACAACAAGTGTTGCATCAGGTCTCTCAGTACCAGTACCAGCAGCAGTTTCCCTCCTTGCCTCAGGCCCAGCCGCCGCTTCCCCCTCGGCACTCGGCCACAAAGCAGACCAAGCCCTCCCGCCGAAGCGAGCGACCTCGCCGGGGAGAGGCTTCCCAAGCCCAGGATCCCGCCAAGAGCCAAGCCTCTTCTCATGGCAGGAAGGAGAGGCCAGCCACCCCCGCCTCGCAGCCTATGGGCAGGTCGAGGGCTTTCCAACCAACCAAGCCCGCATCGCCCCAGCATTCGCAGTTCGAGCTCTCGCTCGTAGAGAACTCGTTCGAGGTCCTAGTCGTTGACTATAGGCAGGGCTCTTTAGTTCAGAGCCACCACTAGCAGTCCAACCTCATCGAGCTCGGTGATACTGAAGCATCAAGCACCAACGCCGAACCAGCAAAGCACCAGCGAAGGCACTGGTGAGCTCGCCAAACTGCTACCCGAGTCTCTCCCGAGCTCAAAGGAAAAGAGGAGGTAAGCTCAAGTGAAGTGAAAGCTACCCCTCTCCTGTCAGTTTTTTCCCCACTATCTCCAGAACTCCTTGCTGTCCCCATGCCAAAGGACTTCAATCTCCCTCCATTGGACAAGTATGATGGATCCTTCAATCCGAATGATCATGTGGACGCCTTTTAGTCCTAGATGCACCTGGCAAGGGCCAGTGAATCCTGCATGTGCGTGGCCTTTTCCACCACCTTCAAAGGGGTAGCCCGCACCTGGTACCGAAACCTCGCGCCCGGTTCAATAAGAAGTTGGGCGTAGTTCGTGCAAGTTTTCACCTCTCACTTCATCACCAGCAAGAGGTGCCCGAGAACTCAAGAAAGCCTCCTCGGCATAATTCAAAAGGAAGGGGAGTCCATTTGGAGTTACATCAAGCGGTTCAACGATGCTTGTTTGCAGATACCCGACCTGGATCCCGCAGTTCGCCTCACCGCAGCCAAGCGAGGTATTACTCACAAAGAGTTCAAGTGGTACGTAGTTGTTAATCAGCCCAAGACCGTGACCGAGTTCCTCAGGCTCGTGGATCGGTTCATAGGGACGGAGGAAGAAATCAACCAGAAGGGTGAGTAGGCCCTTGAGAAAAGGAAGAGGGAACCAGAGCCCCCAGCTCAGGGCGATAGCAGGAAGAAGAAGGACCAAGCTCGGGGGGCAAAGCTAAATCAGCCTTTTCGAGCTTCAGCAGTAGAAAGGGGCTACACGCCCCTCAACGCAAAGCGGGCCGAGATCCTCATGGCGATCAAGGATGCCCCATACGTGAAGTGGCCACCTCGGCTGAAGGCGGACCCTAATGTTAGAAATATAAATTTGTATTGTAGCTTTCATAAAGATCACGGTCATAGCACCGAAAGTTGTAAAAATCTCCACGATGAGATAGAAGAACTCATCCGTCGTGGATATCTGAGAAATTTTGTACAAAGTAATAATAGTAGTAATAAAGCAGGTCGGCAAGGGGAGTAGAGTAGGGACGCTCCCAAGTCCAGTAGGTAAGCGGAACAGCCGCAGAAGCAGCCCCTCGAAGAGAGACCAATTCGGGGGACCATCCACGTCATAGTTGGAGGTTCGATTGTCGCGGGCTGCACCTCAGCCGCAGCTCGTGAGGCTGCCAGGGAAGAACAGAACCCCCCAAAGCGGCCAAGGATGGAAGACCCCATCTTCTTTACATAAGACGATGCACACGGGGTCCACTACCCCATGATGACACGCTCGTCATAACGGTGAAGATCAACGACTTCGAAATCAGGCGCGTCCTCGTCAACTCAGGTAGCTCAGCGAACATCCTCTTCAAAGCAGCCTTCGACCAACTTCAACTCCAAGAGAGCGACCTGAAGCCCACGAACACTCCTCTAGTAGGCTTCAACGCAGAGGAAGTCAGGCCCCTGGGAAAGATTACAGTACCTATGGTAGTCGGCACTTGGCCTAGCATAGTGAGACTCAGCCATGATTTCTTAGTGGTCGCAACCCCCTCACCATATAACGCCATAGTAGGTCGGCCGATTACCCATGCCTTACGGGCTGTGGTGTCCACTTATTACTTGGCCATGAAGTTCCCCACGGACTTCAGAATCGGGATAGCGCGAGGTGACCAGCTTGAGTCTCGCAAATGCTACGTCACCGCCCTCAAAGGGAAAGCCAAGGTGGCCGATGACCTCGAGCTGGAGCGACCTACGAAGCAGAGCGAGGAGCGACCTGTGCCCACAGAAGAGACCGTCTCCATCCCATCCTCGATGGAGAATCCAGCCTGAACTTTTCAGATCGGTGCTTCCATTGAGGAGCCTCTGCGATCTAAACTGGTATGCTTTTTGCTTGAAAAATTAGTTAGGCCCGTTAGACAAAAGAAATGCAACCTAGCCCCATAGCGATGGAGGGCAGTCGACGAGGAGGCCGGGAAGCTCCTTGCATCCGATTTTATCAGGGAAGTCCATTACCCGAGCTGGGTAGCCAACCCCGTTTTGGTGAAAAAGGCTAACGGTAAATAGCGCATGTGCGTCGACTACACCGAGCTTGCCCAAAGGACTGCTTCCCACTTCCCAGGATCGATCGTCTGGTGGACGTGACCTTGGGGCATGAGTTGCTAAGCTTTCTAGACGCCTACTCGAGCTACAACCATATCAGGATGGACCCGGCAGATGAAGAAAAGACTGCCTTCATAACCGAGCTCAACCTGTACTACTACAAGGTCATTCCCTTTGAGCTAAAGAATGTCGGGAAGCCTTTCAAAGACTTGTAAATAAGTTGTTTGAGCCATTGATTGGCCAAAAAGTAGACTGTTATGTAGACGACATGGTCGTAAAAACCCAGTTTTCATGCAACATAATACAAGACTTGCACTTAGTCTTTGAAATTCTGCGTAGATTTAATATGAAGCTGAACCCGAATAAGTGTGTCTTTGGCGTCACCTCGGGTAAATTCCTGGGATACATTGTAAACCGGCATAGCATTGAAGCCAACCCGGACAAAAATGAAGGTCATCCTAGATATGAGACCACCCTGGAAAATGAAGGAGGTTCAGAGGTTGAATGGTAGAATAGCCACTCTGAGCTGCTTCATGTCCAAGTCGGCAGACCATTGCCTACCTTTCTTTAAGGCAATTAAAAGCAAAGGGTTTGAATGGACACAAGACTGTCAGCTCGTGTTTGACGATCTCAAAGAGTACCTCTCTAGCATACCGGTCTTAACCCGGCCCGAAGAGGGAGATGTTTTAGAGCTGTACCTATCGGCAAGTGACGAAGTAGTCAACTCGGTACTAATAAAAGAAGTAGATCGAGTCCAACAACCTATCTACTATGTTAGTAAAGTGTTGCAGGGAGCGGAGACAAGATATCCATAGATAGAAAATTTGGCTTATGCACTGGTTATTACAGCCCGAAAGCTCCATCCATACTTTCAAGCTCACACTATCATCGTCCTCACCAACAAGCTTCTGAGGCAAGTCCTACTCAAGCCTGAGGTCTCTGGTTGACTGACGAAGTGGGCCATTGAGCTCAGCAAGTACGATCTCCAATACAAGCCACGAACTGCTATTAAGGCCCAAGCCTTAGCAGACTTCGTCGTGGAGTGCACTTTCAACTCCGAAGTCCCCAGCCGGTTGAGCACGAGGCCCCCAGTTCGGGCGAGCCCGGAGTTCCCAGGCCGGTTGAGTCTGAGCACTGTAAGGTAGCAGCCAGTGTGGCATCTCTCCTAGTTAGGCTAAGTGAGAACTGGGATGAGGAGCCCTAGATCCTTCACGTAGATGACACCTCGAACCAGCATGGCAACGGAGCCGAAATAGTTCTGCATGACCCAAGTGGTACAAAACTAGAGTACGCACTACGGTTCGAGTTTGCGGCATCCAACAATGAAGCAGAGTACGAAGCGTTGATAGTCGGGCTAGCTTTAGCCAAAGAAATGAAAGCCAAGCATATTATCATCTACAACGATTCTCAGCTCGTGGTTAATTAGGTCACAGGAGAATACGGAGCTCGTGAGTCGACTATGATTGCCTACTTAGCCAAAGTAAGAGAGACTCTGCTCAACTTCCAGTCACACTTCATTAGGCAAGTCACGAGGTCGGAGAACGCTGAGGCTGACGCCCTGTCTCGGTTAGCCAACACCAGTGATAACACCATGAGAACCGTGTACATAGAGAACCTGCCTCAGCCTAGCATTCTCGGGGGGCAGAGGAGGTCACTCCTGTCGTTCAAGTAGAGCTGAGCTGGATCGATCCACTCGCGAGCTTCCTGCTACACAGGACCCTCCCTACAGACCGCAATGCCGCCAGAAGGGTAGAGTGCCAGGCGGCCAAATACGTCATGATAGACGAACGGTTGTACCGAAGATCCTACACGCTCCTCTACCTGCGCTGCTTGCGACCTTCTGAAGTCAAGCTCCTACTCCGCGACACTCATTAGGGCCTGTGCGGCGGACACTTGGGGGGCAAGGCCCTCACTCAAAAAGCACTACGATAGGGATACTATTGGCCAACAATGAAAGCAGATGCTATTGAGCTCGTCAAAAAGTGTGACAAGTGCCAGAAGCATGCCAATATCTACCACCAACCCGATGTTGACCTCAAGTATCTCACCAACCCATTGCCTTTCGCATAATGGGGCATCGATATACTTGGACCGTTTCCACCAGCGACAGGCTAGAGGAAGTTCCTAGTGGTAGCAGTAGATTATTTCACCAAGTGGGTAGAAGCTGAACCTCTTGTAACGATCACAGCCCAAAACGTCCAGAACTTCTTTTGGAAGAACATAGTGTGTTTCTTCGGGTTACCTTGGGTATTGATTTCTGATAACGGTAAGCAGTTCGAGGACATCAAATTCCAGAATTGGTGCCAGGACATGGGCATCCAACAGAACTTTACTTCAGTCGCACACCCTCAAGCAAACGGTCAGGCAAAAGTCACGAACAGAGCTATCCTCCACTGACTAAAGGCACGGTTAGACCGAGCTAAAGAACTATGGGCAGACGAGCTACCTAGTGTTCTATGGGCTTACCGAACCATAGAGAAGACTGCCACATGAGAGACTCCCTTCAACCTCACCTATAGCACCGAAGCATTCATCCCAGCTGAGATCGAGGTTCCCTCGCTACGATTGGAAGCATATGACGACAAGGCAAATGAAGACGAGCTATGTACCAACCTCGACCTACTCAACGAAATAAGAGACCTTGCATATATCAGGACCGCAACTTACTAGCAAAGAGTAGTTCGGTACTATAACTCCAGGGTCAAGAAGCGGAACCTCTGCGTCGGCGACCTGGTCCTTCGTAAAGTTATGGTACCTGAGCCCGGCATTGGCAAGCTCGGACCGAATTGGAAAGGACCCTACTGAGTGAAACGGGTGCTCGGGGAAGGAACATACGAGCTCGAAACCCTTGAAGGGAAATAAGTACTTCGGACATGGAATATTGTCAACTTAAGGCAGTATTACCTGTAACTACTGAGTAGACCATGAGTCAGTCTCAGAGCCTAAGGGCCCAAAATGTCGAGCTAACATGACCTCGGTGCAATAAGACCCAGTCGCCTCTATGGCATGGGCGAACTACTGAGTAGACCATGAGTCACTCTCGGAGCCTAAGGGCCCAAAATGCCGAGATAACATGACCTCAGCGCAATAAGACCCAGTCGCCTCCATGGCCTGGGCGAACTCCAAAGGCAAATTATAAGTCACCCCCTCAACCTAAGGGCTAAAACACCAAGCTAACCAAGACCTCAACACGATGAAAGACTTAGTCGCTTCACCAACGAAGGCAAAGTATGAAGTATCAGAGGCGTAAGCAACTCGGGTCTGAATCCTACGAAGCATAGCTCATCTCAATACATTGGTTGGATGAGATAAGGTACAACCTACAAACATACAGTTCGGGCATACACGGTAACTACTTCGCGGTATACTATAAAAATGCCTCAAAACACTAAGGCATAGCTCGGGGTAATAATTACCGAAAAATCTGATTTCGGGTATGTAGCTCTAATAGCTCGAGTGATGAGATCGCTTTGGCAAAAAATAAAAGAGCACACCATACTTAGCAGAAAAAGGAAAAATTTCATTACTAATGCATAAATAAAAATCGAGCTAAAAAAGCTCGGGAAAGTTCAACGAGAAGTAAAAAAGGGCACAACTGCCCAAGAAGAAGATTTTTGAAAACTGGGTTCTGGCACCCGGGAACCACCAGAAATCAATCAGAAGAATAGAAAAATAGAAGAGCCACCAGCCTCAAGGGTCCACCTCCTCCACCTCGTCCTCATCCTTCGGGAAGTCAGGCTCCTCCTCCTCCTCCTGGTCCGCCGTCTCGAGAGCCAAGCCCTTCATTGTGATGCCGTCAAGGTTGAGCCCAGAGAACTTATTTTGAACCAACCAGCAGCAGAGCTTGAATCCAAAGCGATATGAGCTCGAGCCATACTCCACTTGGAGGTTGTGATACTCCTGGGAGTCCTTGAAGTCCTAGACTGCCTTAACTCACTCGGCCTCCACCATGGTGTCGAAGTTCTGAGTTCGGTCCAGAGGTGTAGACTCCAAGTCTAGAACCTGCTGGCAAAGGAGCTCCCTCTCCGCTGCCACCCTCGACGACTCCTCCCTATAGCGCGCGCTCTCCTCAGAAAACCTGGCGATCTGCACCTCCTGGTCACGGGCAAGCAGCTCCTGGGCCTTGCTCCCCTTGCGAGCCTGAAGGATCTCACCTCGGTCTTGATCAAGATCGCCCTGGAGCTTCTGAACGATGGCCCTCTGATTGCGAGCATTGCCGGAATGGATGTTGGTCTGAAGGGCCATGGCATGGATGGTAGAGTTCACCTGCCAACAAGATATTAAGGTCATAAAAAAAGGAAAAAAAAGGAAAGAACGAAAAGAAAGAGAAAATACCACTTCCCACCATACAGTGAGAAGCGGCAAACACGGCGAGCGCCTTGGGCTCCATCTCCCCCCAGCTAGCGACCTCCTCATGGCAGATTGCCCTTCGACTCTTCCGCCCAGCCACGATGTAGTCATTGACACCCTCCCAGTTCCCTACTGGAAACTGTGGGTAGGGGAATGGGCGGGATGGCCCAGGAGGAAACGGCCCTGGCCTCGGGAGCTCGCCCTCCTTGGGGCTGCCTTCTCCAGTAACTCCTTCAGATGGGACCGGTGGAACCTCAGGCGGTGGAGAAATAAAGTCTGGCTTAGCAGAATCGAACTTAGTGCCCCAGAAGTAGAAGTTCGGTCAGGACGCGACCTCTTCGCCTTACGCTTCTGGTTGGAAAGAATGTGGCGCGCGTCAACACCAGACATAATGGCTGCCAAAAAACCACAAGGTATTAGCCCAGTACAAAAAAAAAATAATATATATGTGTGTGTGTGTGTGTGTGTGTGTATTTTTACAGGGCACTACGCGACCTAAAAGGCAACCTACCCGGACTTAGGCCAGCCTGCGCAAGCTTTTCCTCGGTCAAGTAGTCCAAATAGTGAAGGCCTACTGCTGCCTAGGACTACAGCATTTTTCGAGTTTCAGGGTCCAAATCAACCCTAGAATCCTGGATGGCAGCCCTCCAAGAAGTTGGGAAGGGCCACCCCTCGAGGTTACGGACTACAAAATAATCCCGCTTCTTGGCCGGGACCCTGTTCGGCAGCTCGTGCAAGAGCTTGAAGCCGCAACGGGGAGAAAAGTAGTAGGAACGCCTTTCTGGAGGCGCTCCGGGAGTAGCATTCTTGATGCAGAGAATGAAAGAAAAGATATCAAGATCAAGGGGAAGACAATACTCATAGCACAGAGAAATAGTCCCAACTACATTCCGAACGGCGTTGGAATGGAGCTAGTCAATGGTGACGTTGAAATGATTCAACACCTCCACTATTAGAGGGTGTAGAGGAAGACGCAGGCCAGCCTCGAGCTGTTCTTGAAAAATCACTATGTCATTGGGACCATGCTCCCATGGAAAGTTACCAGAGGGGAGACCGTAGATAAGGTCCCCGGGAAGGTTAAAGTAGTGAACTAGAGACCTAAGTCTCTCCATCGTCATAGAGGAGGGACCGAAGGTGTCGGGCTCTCTACCCCGAGAAGTTGAAGCCACCTCGATGGAGGCCTCCGAAGCCTGCTCCCAAGCTCTCCCTGAGCTTGAGGGGGCGTCATCCCGGTTACCGTCCTGGGAGTAGACGTGGTACGGCTACCCAGACATGATTGACAGAATGATTAGACTCACCAGAAAAGATGAAACGGTGTGAACAGGAGAAGAGCTCGGGTAGACTAGATGGATGCGCGACCTCAAAATCAAAAGACAGCAAGTTAGCGTGAAAGAAAATGAGGCCTGGGGGCCCTCCTATTTATAGCCATTGTGCCCCAAGATCAACGACCCAGATTGAGACATATCTGACGGTTCGCAGTCAAGCTGATCGCACGTCTTCTGAAACTGAAATGTGACTAGCTGCACGTCTCCCATGATTGAGGTAATGACGGTTGATCGACATCCAGAGTTAAGAGCCGCTTTGGTGCGTTTCTCGTCATTCAAAATGTCAGAAGTCCCCTGACTTCCGCGCACACATTTAATGCGAGCAGTCAATCAAGTTTGAACTTCGGTCAAATCCACCCGTCACACTTCATGAACTCCTCACGCTAGGGTGGCATACTTAACCTGAGGAGTGGGGGGAAATTGATGGAGGATGATTTGACCCGACCCCTTGAAACGACGACACGTGGACATGACTCAGCCCGGGCAACAGCTCAGCACCACAGCCTGACCACGACTAAGTAACAAACCCACAGGGCAGCTCGCTACGCCATAGCTCGCTATAGGGGCAGCTCGCCTGACCGCGAATATTTATTCATATTCAATCAATAATAATTATTTTTTATAAATCAACATTAAATAAAAAAATAAAATTATTATATTTTTTAGATTTTCCCATGCATCGCACAGGTCCCTACTAATAATAAGTAAAAAGCCAAAGCCGAAAGTGGATCTCACGAGCCTAAGTAGAGCTTTAGCAGAGATCATCTAATTTACACTTTAGATTATGTAGTCTCATACCAAGGTTACCGAGGTTGAGCGAAGGATGTTTTGGCCTGTAATTGGCCTGGGGCCAGTGCTTTGTTCTTTCCAAAATCAAATCCATTCGCTTCTAAAATTTAAAACAAATTTATTCCAATAATGAAGGCATTTTCCTAGACAAATGTGTATGTATAGATTTAGTGGTAGTGATCAACACAAAGGAATGGTTAGGAAATCTGTGATTGAACCTTCTACGAACGTTGCCTTAGGGGGTGTTCAACAAAAACCCAGTTTTCCTACTATCATTTTCTCTACCTGCACCCTACCCACGTACAGTACACTGCAGCCGCACATCTCACAATACAAGATGGCGACGTGTAGCTGCAATTCAAGGCAGGTAGAATGTGGGTAAAGGATAGTGGGCAGGAAATCCGATTTGGTTTGGTAATATGGTTGGTTTTGCTAATGTAGCTTGTTGTTGAATACACCCTTAATCATTTTCTTCAATTCCTTTTGTCACCTATCTCTCATCAAAACACCATACATTTCTCTGATTCATTTTCTTGTATCTTTATTGAGGGCATAAGTTTTTTGATGGTGTGCAATATAGAAGCTCTTTACTGACTGCTAGAGGACAGCTCGGATGTCGGATTATGTAGGTTGCTTTGTTGAGTTGTAAAGAAAGAGAGAGGATCAAAGTACTCGGGCTACTTTACCCAGTGTAGACACTCCGATGCTTAAGTCAGTAAGCTGAAGTTTTTTGAGAGCTAGAAAGCAAGAGAGAGCTAGAGAGCTTGAGTGCTAAATCGAGCATACCTTATGAGGTTATAGGTGAGGCCCTTATATAGGTAAATTGTCGTGAGCCTCACGAAATACGTCCAGGATCTCTAGCCCATCTAGTTCGAAGGTGGTTTCACGCCTAGAAGTAGACTCCATGTAAACAGGTAATGTCTATCCAACCTTGCCCTAAGCGGGCGGGGTGATAACCAGCTCTTCCTCTCGGCACGTTAGGCAGGTCGCTAATCGAAAATAGGTAAAATCGGTGGAAGTAGGTCGACACCAACTTAAGGTCTTGCCTAGCTGTTCGTAGTTTGGCCTACCGGGGTAATGCCAAGGTATCATTCTGCTGTTCTGCAATGCCACATGCCATCATATCATTGAAGGACCAAATTACCCCTCATCAAGTTTAACCCAAACCAATCCCTAACTTGAGATCATGCCTGAATTTGAGGACCAGGCCCATTTTTATGTGGTGTTGGATTATTAGCTACATCCGGTGAAGGAAGCTTTACAGTTTGTTTTGTTTTGTGAGACGGAACGAGAAACAGTGAGACGTGGTTTCCCAAAACTTCGAATGTGGGGTCGCACTAAAACGGTGCGACCCCAGTGAGAAAGGAAACCACACGCGAAAAAAGATCGTTGTCAGTTCATCGTCAGCACTGAATCAAAGGTTTGGTGGAGGTGGACTAAAATAGTAGCGGCGTCTTCAGATCGTCGTCAACGTCGGAGGTCTAGTGAAGTTGCACTGAAATAGTAGTGGCATCGTCAGCTTGTCGACGGCATCAGAGGTCCGGTGGAGGTGCACTCAAAATGGTCGCTTCCCTTTGGTTCAAGTAGCAGACTAGAGGCAAGCAAAGAAAAAGATGAAGAAGAAGAGGAAGAAAAAGAAAGAGGGAGAGGGAGAGGAGGAGAGATATCTTGATCAATTGAAAAATCTCCTTGAGAAATTGTCTTCTTTCATGACCTTCATTGCTATTCTTGCCGAAGAAACCACCACTACTGGTTTGGAACCGAGTTGCAGAGATATAAGCAATGCAACCTACGTTGAAGAGATGAAATAGTTGTAAAATTTCCCTTCTCCAATCAAACACTGGAATGCCAAAATGAGAAAATAATTTTTGTCTTCTCATCCCATCCTTTCCCATTCCATCGCTTCTCAGCAACCAAACGGACTGTTAGGTGATTCATTTTCTTGCGGGGACGTTGAGATGTCATTTTGTTGCAACTTGCAACCCCCAATAAATTATAAACACTCTAGTGGTTAGAGAAAAAAAAACGTATAACTTGGTGAAATTTAGATCACCAAAAACAACCTTCAGTTGCTTGATTGTTTGTAAAATTTGCATTAGCTTCCAAAATACCCAGTCCAAGCCAAATTGAGATCAAGTAGGGATGACGATGAGAACAACAACAATCTTTAATTTTGAGGTTACAAAACGAGGTAAGCCCATCCTCCAAAACCATAATCCCATAACCACTTGTCAAGTCTCCGTTACAACCAGCCAAAGACGTTATCAACTTGACAGTTGATGCCTTGTTATTAATATCATGATTGAAGCATATATTGATAGCTCCAACTATATTTTAACTAAAGATTTAGATAATTTTAAGAAGTTAATTTGAGCTTTTGAGACAACCATGATAGATGATTCATTCTTTTATGGTCTTTGTTGGAGACAATTGGCCCTTTTTTTGGCATCTTATTTTTTTCACCGTTTGCAATAGTTTCTCTTGGTGTTCAAGGTTATCTGTTTTTGCTAAGCAAGTTCAATCTGTTTATAGAGGTTTTCTTTTCAACTTTAATTTCTTGCTGATTGTATTGCTTGGGTATGGAACGTGAGCATTTTATGAATGAATTTCACCTCTCTATCAGACTATCACAGCAATTGTCAAATCTTGTATTTCTAAGTATAACAACATCTATATTTAAAAATTTGAACCCGTGCCTCCTCAAATAGAGGATGATGCCAAAAGGACTGAGAACTGACCAACTGAACTACTACCTTGTAGCTTTGTAGCTGTTTGAGGGGGCTTTTGTGTAGCGGCTTCTGCCGTTATCAAGTGGGCTGTTAACATTGTATGTGAGAAACATGCAAAAATATAAAGGGAAATTGTTTAAAACTCATCATGAGTATTTAACATTTCCCTTAAACTCATCATAACTTTTTAAAATGTCTAAAATTCATCATGTTAGTAAGTTTTTATTTTCTAAAATTTACCTTTCACTATGCACCGTTAATGCTTCTTAACACAGGTGTCCATGTCAGCATAAATAACAATTTTTATGACCAAATTATCCTTGAATGGCAAGGTACAAGAAAAATGGTCTTTTTCAGTTTTCAATTTTCTTGTTTTTTATTGCATTTTTAGTATTTTGTTATAATTTCCAATGTTTTTTATAATTTCTGCTTTTTTACATTTTCTATTTTCTACAATCTATAAATTTTCCAGTATTTTTTGTTATTTATTTGTAATTTATGTGTTTTTCTATAATTTTTTTGTGTTTTTTCTACAATTTTTATTTTCTGATTTTGTTTTTCAATTTCTATAGTTTCTATAATTTGGAAATAATTTTTATTTTGTTTGCAATTTCTAAAATTTTTTATATTTTTTGTAATTTCTATGTTTTTTATGTATCTTATATTTGAAAATATTTTTTTGAACTTTTTCCGTTTTTCATGTCTAAATATTAAAATGGTAATTGATTTAGCGCGATCTGGTTGCTCCTAGCTGGAGGTGACTTGGCTTCTAGACGAACGGTGGACTGAACCTGCAAGTAGACCTGTTCATGGGCCGGGTCGGGCCAAGCTCGGGTCGGGCTTTTACTCTCCATTAACATAAATATGTCAGGCCCGAGCCCGGCCCTAATAAAAAGCCCGAAGCCCGACCTAATAAAAAAAATTAGAAATTTTCCCTATTCAATAATCAATATAAATCAGAATTTATTTACATTAAAAAAATATATAAATTCAAAATTTATTTATATTAAAAAAAGAATATAAAGAAGGGAAAGAGGATGTGGAGAAGAAGAATTCGGTTGGAAAAAGAAGGGAAGGAGGTGAAAAAAAGAGGGGTATTCAACTAGGGTTTTTAGGTTTAATTATAGGTCGGGTCGGGCCGGGCTCGGGCTGGGCTATTTTTGCAAATCCCGAGCCCAACTTGAATTTATTGCGGGTCGGGCTTTTTGGCCCGAGGTTAAGCCCGTGGGCCTATATACCTGTTCAAGCCCGTCCAGGGGTCGAGCCGAGTCGGGCCGGCCCATGAACAGGTCTACCTGCAAGGATATCAGAGAACCCCGAGATGCTAACCCGGCGAGGTCGCTCCGATGCTTAAGTTAGTAGGCTAATAGCGAGCTGAAATTGCTTTGGAAATGAGACAGCTTGAGAGCAGGAAAACACGCATACCTTGTACCCCTGGGGGGGTGGAGCCTTTATATAATGGAGTCCTTGTGGATTTCGCGGAGTAGTTCCGAAATCCTCGTCACGATGGGATCCGTTTCCACGATAATGGGAGATAGTGCTGCCAACTGATAGGGTTTATCGAGTCCACCCAAATCGGTCGAGGGAGATAACGTTGGCTGTTACGCGGCATGATCCCGTGAAGTCCGGGAACCGTCGGAGGGATTTTTGGGATACTCTATGGCACGTCGGTATCCCCGATCTGACGCCTTTAAGTCCCGTACTGGACTGAATGTCGAAGACCCTTGGCATCGAAGTGTTCTTGTTGCGATCTGGTACCGAGGCGATCTCATTTCGGGGTGACCTTGTGTCGAGGTCACTTTAGCCCGGGGTAGATGGGTACCCGAGACTGTTGTGCTGCGGGTTGGTCTTGCTGAGTTGTCATCTGTTAGTCAAGCCGTGTCCATGTGTCCCCCTGTTACGAGGTCGGGCCAAATCACCCTTCATCAATTGCCCCCCACTCCCTGAGCTAGGGGTCAAGACCTGGTGCAGGGAGTTCATGATGTGACAAGTGGATTTGGCTCGAGGTCCAGGCCGCTTTGTCGGATGAATCGTTGATCAAACTAGTTTGGCTACTCGGCTCAACCAAGAATAACCCGGGTCGCATCTGGTTTACACGCGGACGTCAAAAAATGCGTTAAACCAATTTCAACCTCGAGAGTCGCGCATCCGGTTTTCTTAGGAGCCGTCGGATCGCTTTGAACTTGACCATTGATTCTCTGGTACAGTGGCTATAAATAGGGGGACCGGAGACTCATTTTCTTCGCCACAAGTTCATTTTCCTTCGGTCTGAGGTTGCGCTCAAGCTCCTTAGCTCGGGTCTTTCTGTGCGGTGTTCCTTTTTTGGTTCGGTCTTCCTCCTTGGTGAGTCTTTCCTAGCTTTCCCCTTCGATTCAGTTTCTTTTTCATGTCTAGCTGTAGTTTTGATAGTCTTCCAGATGAGGCCGAGGTGGGTGCCTCGGCCCAAGTCGATAGTCAGACCAGAGCTACTTCAGGTATGGAAATGATCCGTTGCCCTCCTGAGGTGCAGCCACTCCGGGAGGCGTGAGAGGCTTCTGGAAACCTGGCATCCCCCTCACAACGAGGTCGGTTGCCGGACAACTTCGGCCCCTCGACAATGACAATGGACAGGCTCCAGGCCTTAATAGCTCGGTACAACTCCCCAAACGACCTCCTTTATAGTCTTCCGCTAGGCAATTTCCCCTGGGAACATGATCACAATGAGATCGTGATCTTCGAGGAGCAGCTCGTAGCTGGTCTTCGTCTTCCGTTTTATCCCTTGATCATAGAAGTCTTGAAACTCTTTAACATCACTATAGACCAGCTGCACCCAAACTCAATTCGCAACGTAGTAGGGACTATCTCGCTTTTTTGTGATTATAACCTACCACTTGACCTCGATATCTTTTCTTCGATCCTATCCATCAAGAAGAACGCCTCCTGTGTCCTTCCCGAGCATAGACGGACCTATTACCTATCTCCTCGTTCGGGTTACAAGCTTTTTCACAGGCTCTCAAATAGGGTCCTAGTCTGGAAGAGAGGTTACTTCGTGGTTCGTAATACTGAGGGATGGCCCTTCCCGACCCATTGGAGGGCAGCCATTCAGGATCCCGATGTCAGACTGGACCTGAAAACAAGGGAAGTACTCTAATCTTGGGCGGAGCTCGGCCTCAACTTCATGGACTACGTGGTTGAAGACAAGCTCATGCAGGCTGGCCTGAGTCTTGGTAGGTCGTCTCCGTTTGTGTTTTTACTTTATTTCTAATAAAGTTGTTGACATTCTACTTTTGTTGCATCTCCCATGAAGCTCGTTGCGGATTAACTTCTTGACCGGATGAAGGGGAAGAAGAAGCGAGCTACCGAAAGAGCTCGTGTCGAGTCACCGCAGGCTACCATGCCTAAGTCCGAATAGTCCTCTACTGTGCAACCTCCGGTGATTTCGAGGAGGAACCAGGGAAGGCCTCCCCGCCTCGCGCGCCCGAGGAGGTATCTTCGGAGCCTGTTCTTGCAACCGCCGTGTCTTCGGGTAGCGAGGAAACAATTTAGAGCATATTGACTCCGAAATATAGCCCGCTCAAGAGCAAAAGCGCGGTGTATGCTGAGGAGGTCGCTAGCTGGGCCAAACTATCGGTCGCTCAGCTCGGAGCTCGAGCGGCTACTCACTGCATGGTGGTAAGTTTCATCTTGACTTCTTCAATTTTGTGTTTAAGACTTCTCCAATACTAACTGTGGTTTTCTTGGCAGGTGAACTCCGTCGTTAACGCTCTGACATACCAGTCCGAGCTACATTTGAAGCGGGCTCTTGGCTCTTGCGGCTGAGTCCTTGTCTCGTGAACCTCACGCCGAGCTGAATCTAGCCCATAGCGAGATCAACCAGCTGAAGAACGATGCCCGGGCTTAGAAGGAGCTCATTTCATTACTAATGTCCAAGAAGGCGGCACTAATGTCCGAGAAGGCAGGACTGGAGCGGGAGGTGGAAAACCTCGAGGCCCATGTCAAGGAACGAACTGAGGTACTCCTTCAGGTGGTGGAAGAGTCCAAAGCTAAGACCGTTGAAGAATACAAGAGCTCGGAGGAGTTCCAAGAAGAGTTGATGGAAGTCGGGGTGGAAGGTTACCGCAAGGGCTTCAAGCTCAGCAGGTGGCTGACTAAGTGCGTGTTCCCACAGCTCGATCTGAGCGTTATCACCATCTCGAGGGTTACAAATGAAATGACCATCGAATCCGCTGAAGACCTGGACTCTGAGGCAGAGACTGACGATGAGTCGCTTGACATCAGAGAGATCGGTGCTGACGAAAGGGTTGATCCTCTTGCCGAGGCCTCGGACAAGGGCGAAGAGCATTAAGTCTTTCTTGTAAATCCCGGGCCTGCGAGCTCGACTTAGAGTAGTGGATTTTTTTTTTTTTTGTAACAAGCTCTTCACATCAATGAAATATACTTTTTTGCCAAAATGGTCAAGTACAAATCACTCTCTAACTGGCGAACTAACCAAATAAGTATAGGTTACCCCGAACTGTTGAGCTACCGAGTTGGACTACAAGTAGGGGTAACTTTACACGATGTACCCGAGGTGCGTAGACATTGTAGGGTATCTACCTGACCTGTCTGCGCGCGGGCTATTTGGTGATGATAGTTGTCCCTTTGCTGGGGTTCAACTTTTTTGTTGTATGCTGAGGTGGTTTAGACATCGTAGGGTTTATACCCAAACTGTATGTACCTTAGGCATGAAAATGAGTTACCCATGCCGAAGTGGTGATTAGGTCATGTCTGCCCATGCCGAAGAGGCGACTGGGACTTGTATGCCCATGCCGAGGAGGCGACTGGGACTTATGAGGTGTTGAGGTCTTTTGTCAGCTCGGCACCTTAACCCTTAGGCTCAAAGAGCGACTCACAGTCCGCTCTTAGTTTTGCCCATGCCGAAGAGGCGACTGGATCTTGTATGCCCATGCCGAAGAGGCGACTGTGACTTATGTGCCCATGCCGAAGAGGCGACAGGGACTTATCATAGTGCTGAGGTCTTTTATCAGCTCGACACTTTTAGTCCTTGGAGTTTTGGGAGTGACTCGTAGTCCTCTCTCCAGTTCGGAAATCACAGGTAGTATCACCTTAGGTTGCCGATGTTCCACGCTCGAGGTACATGTTTTACCGCAAAGGTTTTGAGCTCATACGTACCTTCCCCGAGTACCCGTCTTACTCGGTACAAACCAGTTTGGTCCAAGCTTACCAACACCGGGCTTAGGTACCATGACTTTCCCGAGGACCAGGTCGCTGACACGGAAGTGTCATTTCTTGACCTAGGCGTTATAGTACCGAGCCACCCTTTGCTAGTAGGTTGCAGTCCGAATGTACGCTAGGTCCCATACTTCTTCCACTAGGTCGAGGTTGGTACGGAGCTCGTCACCGTTTGCTTCTTCGTCGTATGCCTCCAGGCGTAATGTAGGCACCTCGATCTCGGTTGGAATTACCGCTTCCGTGCCATAGGTGAGGTTGAAGGGAGTTTCACCTGTGGCGGTCTTGACGGTGGTTCGGTAAGCCCATAGTACACTAGGCAGTTCGTCTACCCATAGTCCTTTAGCTCGGGCTAAGCGGGCCTTTAGTCCACGAAGTATAGCTCTGTTCGTGACTTCCGCTTGCTCGTTTGCCTGAGGGTGTGCCATCGAAGTGAAGTTCTGTTGTATCCCCATCTCGGCGCACCAATTCTGGAACTTGATATCTTTGAACTGCTTGTTGTCAGAGATAAGCATTCGAGGTAGCCCGAAGTGGCATACTATATTCCTCCAAAAGAAGTTTTGTATGCTGCGGGTTGTGATTGTTGCTAGGGGTTTCGCCTCCATTCACTTCGTGAAATAATCCACTGCTACCACCAGGAATCTCCTCTGTCCTATCGTTGGCGGGAATGGGCCAAGAATGTCAATTCCCCACTGTGTGAAGGGCCATGGGCTGAGGTAAGCAGGTCGGTGGTGGATGTTGGCGTGCCTTTGGCCTTTATCGCACTTCTTGACAAGCTCGAGTGCGTTTGCCTTCATTTTGGGCCAGTAGTACCCCTGTCACAACGCTTTTTGGGCGAGAGCCCTACCCCTCAAGTGTGTCCACCACACAGGCCTTCATGAGTGTCGCGGAGAATGAGCTCGGCCTCTGAGGGTCGCAAGCAGCGCAAGTAGGGGAGCGTGTAGGATCTCCAGTACAGCCTTCTGTCTATCATGATGTACTTGGCTGCCTGGCGCTCTACCCTTCTGGCCGCATTGCGATATGCAGGGAGGGTCCCGTGAAGCAGATAGCTTGCGAGTGGGTCAATCCATCTCAGCTCTGCTTGTGCAACAGGAGCGACCTCTTCTGCCCCCCCCCCCCCGAGAATGCTGGGCCAAGGTAAGTTCTCTATATACTCAGCCCTCATGGTGTTGTTGCTCGTGCTGGCTAACCAGGACAAGGCATCGACCTCAGCATTCTCGTACCTTGGAATCTGCTTGATGAAATAAGACTGGAAGCTACATTGAACTTCCCTGACCTTGGATAGATAAGCAGCCATGTTGGGGTCGCGAGCTTCATAATCGCCGGTGACCTAGTTGACCACGAGCTGGGAGTCACTGCAGATGACGATGTGTTTTGCTTGTACTTCGTTCGCTAGAGCGAGCCCGACTATCAATGCTTCGTACTCCGCTTCGTTATTGGATGCTACGAACTCAAACCGAAAGCTTCACCCCGCTTGGACCGTACAGAATAATGTTGGCTCCGCTTCCTTGTTGATGAGATAAGCCATCGACGTGGAGCATCCAGGGCAACTCATCCCAAGTTGGCCTTACTCTAACCGGGACTAGTGCCGCACTGGTTGAAGCTTCCTCTCTATGCTAAAGCTCGATCAACTCAGGGACTACGGTGCGGAAGGTGCATTCTGCAATGAATTCGGACAAGGCTTGGGCCTTAATCGCCATCCGAGGTTCGTATCGGATGTCGTACCCGCTGAGTTCGATGGCCCATTTTGTCAGTCTGCCAGATACCTCGGGCTTGAGTAAGATTTACCTCAGGTTTGTTTGTGAGGACGACGACGGTGTGGGCTTGGAAATATGGACGAAGCTTCCGAGCTGTTATGACCAGCGCGTACACCAGCTTCTCGATCTCCGGGTACCTTGTTTCGGCATCCTACAAAACTTTGCTGACATAGTAGATAGGTCATTGGACCCAATCTACTTCCTTTATCTGTACCGAGCTGACTACCTCATCACTTGCGGAGAGGTACAACTTTAAAACATCTCCCTCCTCGGGTCAGGTCAGAACTGGGATGCTAGCTAGGTTTTTTTTTTCAGCTCGTCGAAGGCGAGCTGGCATTTTTCGGTTCACTCAAAATCCTTACTTTTCTTAATTGCCTTGAAAAAAGGCAGGCAACGATCTGCCGATTTGGACATGAAGCGGCTCAGAGCAGCTATACGACCATTCAGCCTCTGAACCTCCTTCAATTTACAAGGTGGCCTCATATCTAGGATGGCCTTTATTTTCTCAGGGTTGGCTTCGATGCCACGGCAGTTGACTATGTAACCCAGGAATTTACCCGAGGTGACCTCGAAGACACACTTGTTAGGGTTTAATTTCATATTATATTTGCACAAAATTTCAAAAACACACTGTAAATCATTTATTAAACAGTTTGAAAACTAGGTCTTAATGACCATATCATCTACATAGCATTCAACCTTATTGCCGATCAACGACTTAAATAGTTTGTTTACAAGTCTTTGGAAGGTCGCCTCAGCATTTTTTAGCCCAAAGGGCATGACCTTGTAACAGTACAATCCTAGTTCGGTTATGAATGTCATTTTTTCCACGTTGGCAGGGTCCATCCGGATCTGGTTGTATCCTGAGTACGCGTCTAGGAAACTCAGCAACTTGTGCCCTGAGGTCGCGTTCACTAGACGGTCGATCTTAGGGAGTGGGAAACAATCCTTCGGGCAAGCTCAATTCAGGTCGGTATAATCGACGCACATGCGCCATTTACCGTTGGTTTTTTTTACCAGAACTGGGTTAGCCACCCAGCTCGGGTAATGGACCTCCCTGATGAAATCGGCTACAAGGAGATTCCCGACCTCCTCGTCGACTATCCTTCAGCGCTCCGAGGCGAGGTTGCGTTTTTTCTATCTAACTGCCCTGACTAAAGGATCAATATTCAATTTGTGAGTTATAATACTAGGATCTATTCTGGGCATCTCTGTTGCGGACCATGCAAATACGTCTAAATTTTTAAGTAAAAAACATACCAATTGAGAACGGAGTGGTTCCTCAATCGATGCGCCGATCTGGAGAGTTCTGGCTGGATCTTCCTTCGAGACCGGGATGTGGACCGTCTCTTCAGTTGGTGTAGCTCGCTCCTCGGGATACTCCACGGGTCGCTCGAGCTTGATATCAACCGCTATCTTGGCCTTCCCCTTGAGAACGGCGACATAGCACTTGCGAGACTCGAGTTGGTCGCATCGCACTGCCCCTACTTCGTAGTCCGTAGGGAACTTCATGGCCAGGTAGTAGGTGGAAACAACTGCGCGAAGTGCGTGGGTAATAGGCCGACCTACTATGGCATTATACGGGGAGGGAGTCGCGACCACCAGGAATGTATGCTTGAATCTCGCAATGTTGGGCCATGTGCCGACCTCTATGGGTATTGAGACTCGACCTAGCGGTCTAACCTCTTCTTCGTTGAAGCCCACTAGGGGTGTATCTATTGGCTTGAGATCGCCTTCCTAGAGCTAGAGCTTGTCGAGTGCGTCCTTGAACAGGATGTCCGCTGAACTGCTTGAATTGACTAAGACGCGCTTCACCTCGAAGTCATTGATCCTCATCTTTATGACTAGGGCATCGTCATGGGGATACTGAACCCCACGCGCATCATCCTTTGTAAAGAATATTGGATCTTCGAGCCTAAGTCGCTTCGGTGGATTCTGCTCCTTACGTTCCAATTTGCGAACCGAGGCTTTCCCTACTGCTGAGGTGCAACCCGCGACAATGGACCCGCCAGTAATCATATTGATTACTCCGTGGATTGGTCCCTCTTCCGACAGCTGTCTCTGCGGCTGCTCACTCTGTCTGCTGCTGGACTCATGAGCATTTCTCCTTTGCTCCCCCTGCCGATCTGTCTGGTTTTGATTATCTTTTTGTACAAAATTTTTCAAGTATCCGCGACGGATGAGTTCTTCGATCTCATCGTGGAGATTTCTACAATTCTCGGTGCTATGACCGTGATCTTTATGAAAATGACAATAAACATTTTTGTTCCTAGTGACAGGATCTCCCCTCAACCGAGGTGACCACTTCACATAAGAGGTGTCCTTGATCGCCATGAGGATTTCTCCCTACTTCGCGTTGAGGGGCATGTAGCTCGTCCTTTCAACCGGAGGAGTTCGGGAACGCTGATCTAACTTGTTTCCTCCCCTGGTTAGGGACTTGCTTTTTCTTCTTTTGCTGCCACCGTTGTTCGGGTTGTCATCTTCCCTTTTTCTCTTCTCCGTCGGGGCTTCAGTCTTTTGGTTCATCTCCTCTTTGGTCCCGATGAACTGATCGGCGAGCTTGAGGAATTTGGTGATGTCTTTGGGCTTGTTTGCCACTACATGCCACTTGAATTCCCTGTGGGTAATACCTTTCTTTGCTGCCGTGAGTCTTACTACGGGATCCAGGTCGGGGATCTGCAAACAAGTGTCATTGAAGCGTTTGATGTAGTTTCGAATTGACTCCCCTTCCCTCTAGACTATGTTGAGGAGGCTTTCTTGTGACCTCAGACACTTCTTGTTGGTAATGAAGTGCGAGGTGAACATCTGCACGAACTACGCCCAACTCTTGATCGTCTCGGGCGTGAGGTTCCTGTACCATGTTTAAGCTACTCCTTTGAAGGTCGTGGAGAAGGCAACACACATGCAAGATTCGTCAGTCCCAGCTAGGTGCATCTGGGACTGGAAGGAGTCTACATGATCATTTGGGTCGAATGACCCGTCATACTTATCCAGCGTAGGTACTTTGAAGTCCTTCGGCATCGGGGTCGCTAGGAGCTCAGAGGACAAAGGAGATGACACAGAGAGGAGGGGAGCATTCTTCGTGGCTTTCGAACTCGCCTCCTCTTTACCTTTAGGTTGCTCGGGCTGACTAGGTTCAACGAGTTGGCTTGTTGCTACTGCTCGACATGCCTTAGGAGGCCGCCTTTGTTGCTTCCTGACTGGCTCCGCATTGGTGCTGCTGACCTCCGTGTTGTCGGGCAATGTCCTAACATGGAGTGGCTCGAACTACTAACGCTGGATGCTGTGAACAGAGGGGCCTCGTCTGGAGTCCGCGGCTAGAACCCCGAATCGTTTCCCTGCAAGCGAACCTTCGAGTTGCAAGGGCTGAGGTGAAGTAGCCACATGGAGTGGCTCGAACTTGCCTTTCCCTCCTGCCGTAGGACGAGACTTGGCTCTCGAGAGGATTCTGGATCTGGGAAGTCTCTCCCCGGCGAGGAGGGCGATTGTTCTAACGGCAAGACTTGTTTTGGTGTGCTGTCGGATGCCGAGGTGGAACTGGCTATTGATTTTGCTGCAGCGGTGGGAACTGCTACTGGTAAATGTGGTGCAAAACCTGCTGCTGGTAATGCTGAAATTGCTGGACTTGTTGCATTTGGGCTTGAATAGCCCGCACGCAGTGTACCTGGTGATCGAGCTGATTCTGTCCGACTCCAGGGGGAACCACAGATGGTTCAGCAAAGGTTGCACCCACTACAGGAGGAAGTGGGGCGTTCACAGGCACAGTTGCTTGAGGCACAATCAGCGTTGGGATCCCACCCGTGGAGAGCGGTATGGTGAACTGACCGATGCACACAGTCGGGATCTAAGGTTGCCCCCCGGAGACATTCATTTCTCCGTTCTGTTCGGCGTTGCTGGAGGATGCCATTGATTATGAGTTTGAGATTTTTAGTGGAAAGAGGCTTCTAATAGCACTTCCCACAGACGATGCCAATTGATTTAGCGCGATATGGCTGCTCGTAGCTGGAGGTGACTTGGCTTCCAGATGGACGGTGGACTGAACCTACAAAAATATTAGAGAACCTCGGGATGCTAACCCGGCGAGGTCGCTCCGATGCTTAAGTTAGTAGGCTAATAGCGAGCTGAAATTGCTTTGAAAATGAGAGAGCTTGAGAGTAGGAAATCACGCATACCTTGTACCCCTGGGGGGTGGAGCCTTTATATAATGGAGTCCTCGCGGATTTCGCGGAGTAGTTCCAGAATCCTCGTCACGATGAGATCCGTTTCCGCGATAATGGGAGATAGTGCTGCCAACTTATAGGGTTTATCGAGTCCGCACGAATCGATCGGGGGAGATAACGCTAGCTGTTACGCGGCGTGATCCCGTGAAATCCAAGAACCGCCGGAACACTCGTTAATTTATTTTGTATATATTATATTTTTCTATGAAGGTTAAAATGGTAATATATTAACACCTCTTAGTCTATTTAACGTCAAGTTAGTGACATTGTGAGTTTTAAACATTTTGAAAAGTTGGGTGAATTTAAGAGAAGTGCTGAAAGCTCATGGCGAGTTTTAAACAATTTCCCAAATATAAATAAATAATATCTTGCGGTCTAAAATATAATTTACCATTTTAACTTTTTTTTTGGTGGTTTTCCCAAAACAGCTCAATCAAAGTTTCACCTACTTAAGTCCTAAACGGCTATGTGTTTGGCTTTCCTACAGTCCATTCATTGGCCATTCTGATTTTTGTTCTGCAAATCCCTTGAAGCCTAATCAATGCCACATGAGCGTGGAGGTTGTTGCCTTACCAAGGGGCAAGGGAAACTCCCCACTCCTTGCAACAAGCTTTGACATTGACTTTCCATCAATAATCTCAATCACATGGTGGAATTGAATATTTGTCTACGGAACCATTCTTTGGTCAATCTATTTGCTCTAAGCCTCTTACTTTGGGAGTGAAAGGATGCCGTCAATATCCTATTTGCAATTCAGCATTGTCTTACCTCTTTGGTCTTGTTTGTTTTTTTTAAAAAAAGTCATTTACTCATATTCTTTTGATTATTAGGTAAATTATACAATAACTTTTTTTTATCTATAAAAATCAAATGTTATAATGGGTAAACTTGTTCCACTATTTTTGTAAATGTTTTTCTAAGTGGAAAAAGTATTTATCCATATGAGAGATAGACATCATTTATCCATACAAGTGATACCTAGGAAAACTAACTTTACTATGACACCAATGCTTAATAGAAAAAAAAAAACACTGTAAAATCAGTCAATGGGAACCAACAGGACCTTTTATCTTACCCTAGTTTACACAACATCATGCTCCACAAGCCATATCCTTTAGTTAGGGCTGCCAAAGTCGTCCATTTATTTTTTAACCCCATCCAATTAAGGGTGATCCGAATTCAATGAATCAATCATGGATCCATCACTATACAATCTGATATAATACGTTTTAATTTAATTTAAATATAAGGTCATTTACATAGACACCTACATCTATATCTATACTATCTATAAAAGTATGAATAGATGTGGTTGGCTTTTGGAATTTTCACTTAACTACAATACCCCATCTCTAAGGTTTGAATCAGAGAATGAGCAATGGTAAATATGTAAGTTTGTTTTCTCATTTAATGTTTATCAGGAATGACTTTTCTTTCTCGTTTAGTATTTATTACGAAAAAGACACCAAACTCCACTCTTTTTGTTCATAATTGTAAAACAAGTTAATGACAAAAATGTTATTTAATTAACATTCCTCTTTAACGCTTGTTAGGAAAAATATACAAAAATCACTCTTTTTGTTCAACAACTAAAAAACAAACCATGGTAATTGCTGAAATCTTCCTTGAAGTTTTTGACTATTGCCCAAACCACCCCTGAAGTTTGGTAATTTCAATCACCTCTCCTAAATATCTTGACACAGTTGCAAGTAGACCCCCTTTGCAAAAATCCTTTAACAAGAGGCATGAAAATGTCCAAAATGCCCATACAATTATTATTGAGGTTGTTTTATACATAAAAAACAATATAATTGTTATGAACAACAAAAAAGAGAGTTTAAAGTTGCAATTTTACCTTGAGCAATTGATATGAAGAGCAAATTTGGAAAATGCATCAATTCTGAAAAAAGAGATTAGAAGGGATTGGGATAGTTATTGATATGAAGAAAAAATTTGGAAAATAAACATTTTGGTTAAAAGTAACTACATGGATATTTTGGACATTTTTATGCTTTTTGTTAGAAGATTCTAACAAGGGGTCTCCTTGTAACGGTGTTAAAAAGTTTATGGAAGGTGATTGCATTTACCAAACTTTAGGAGGGGTTCAACAATGATAAAAAATTTTATGGGTGGTTTTAGCAATTTACCCTTTCATTTATTTAAATTAAAAAAAAATCCGGAAATACGTCTATGTCCTCAATAGCCAATGTTGGGTCATATTAACCATCATGAAGAGATTTTCAACTTGCAAATGGATGAGCAATTTATTCTTTAAGCTATTTTATTGTTTTTTTAAAGTATTTTTAACCTATTTTCATTGGTTCAGTTCTTGATTATTAAGGCAGTAAATGGTTTCTCTTCTTTATTCCCACCATATGGTGGGTTAATTTTTCATTTTTGTATGATATTTTTAGTGGTTGAAGGAGTTAATGTTGGATTTATCATATAAAAGTTAATTATTGCAAAGGTAACGAGAATGCATATAAAATTCTGATGAAGGTAACTGATAAAAATTATTAATTTTATTAATGAACCATAATAAATAAGAATAATAAGAATTTTATTAATTCTTGTTACCTTTCTAGAATTTTATTTTGACATATCTTTATATTAATGAAACATAATAAATGTGATAAATAAAAATAATTTTGTAGATGTAGAAATATAAAAAAATTACAAAAAATTTTGGAAATATATTATATACTATCATCATCACAAAATTTGTCACATGCAAAGCACATACACAAATACTAGTATACTAAAACATATCTTTTAGTTTTGGATTTACTAAGCACACCTTATAAGGTACATCATTTTTGGAAATAAGCATCCCTATAATATCACTTTTATTGCTTAATCAACCTTTTGTATTCATGAAAGGGCAAGGCTCCTATTTTTTATTTACTAAGAATTCTCATATCAACCTAAAAGGGCAGAAGGTCTGCATGTTATTATGAGAATAAGTAGTGTTTTCAACCCATTATTGATTCAACCAATTGAATTGTTCGAACCATCAATCAGCCAGGATTCCAAGTCCAGTTCAATCAAAATTTGTCAAATGGTCAAAACTATTGACTTGATCAAGAATCATCTGACCCAACTATTCAACCATTGGCCCATTTGACCCAGTCATTGGGTCATTAGTTGCACGTTCAATGCATGCAAACTTTTGGAGGCCATAACTTTGTACTCCGGTGTCTGATTGGGACGATCTTTTTTTTTTTTTTATTTTGGTACTTTTCGAGATCTATACGTCCCAAGGTGCTGCACGCGCCTTGCCCCATTATTTTTATAAAAAAAAAACTTTTTTGGCCTCAAATTATAATTTTTAATAGGGTAAATTTCTTAAACTACCCTTATCGTTTAGCTAATTGATTAAGTATAACCCTACTGTTTGACTATTGTCTAATGTTACCCCTATTGTTTCAAAAAAATACCAAATTACCATCTCTAATGTTACCCCTAAAATATTACCCCTACCCTTATTGTTGAACGAGTACCGCTGCCACTGTTTTCATCTATTCCGAGGATGCACACTATTTTCTTTTTTTTTTTTTCTCCCTTGTTCCACCCCGCTACTGCAACTTAAATCAACGGCGGTAGCAACTTCCTTTCTCCCCGTAGAGCTGCTACATTACTGAATTCGTGTTCATTTTTTCTCCCATAGTTGGCGCCGCACCGTTGAGAACTAATCACACTACCGCTTTGTCCCCAAGTAGTTCTCAACATTTAGATTTGATTTTCATTTAGTGAGGAAAGCCAGATTGACAGAGAGATTGGTTCATTGCTTCTCTCACCTTTTTGACTATGGCGAAGCATATGGGAAGAGGATACTCACTTTCCTCTCTTCTTCTTCTTCGTGTCTCGTCGTTCCATGGGTGTAACTAAAAATGAGCTAAAATCAAGATTTGTTTTGTATCTTGATCAATTTCCTTCGATACATTCTTACCCTAACCTCTAAAATCTCTAAAGGTGTGTTCCCTCTAAATTGTATTTCATCAGTTTGCGGAAAATCTAAAGGACTTTATGAGAATTGTTGTGTTGTTCGGCCACCACTGCCGCTGCAAGTTGCAGCAGTGGATTTGGTGCTTCTCTCTCCATTAACTCAAATATGAAAATACATTAGCGAAGAAGATGATAAGGGTAAAATTAGGTTTTAAAAAAATTATGTCACGTATGTATGAGTTTTGACAAAAATATTAATGATAAGGGGTAGAATTAGTCAATTGTCAAAAGAAGTAAAAGTACTGTTAGACAATATATATATGTTTAGACGGTTTGACCCATTTGATTAAATGGTTGAACCGATGACTCGTGACCCAAAGACAAAAACGGTTAAGCCTCCGGTAAATTAGGGGTATTTAACTCTTTTTGAAATAAAAAAATCCTAAAATCACGCCCTTTCACATCTTTTACTCGTTTTAAGAGACCATGTAACCATCATCAATACAAATATCAATGATGGAAAATTAATCAAGTATAAAGGATCACAAAATGTAATGGGCGTTTTAGGAAAATGCAAACTAGAGGTGGGGTTTTCGTAAATTACACAGCATGTTTGTAAATGATCCTTAATATATAATGCTATTTCATTGTTAATTCGTTTTATTAATAAAATATATTGATCCTTTTATTTATTTATTGATTATTGATGCTATTTCAACAACCACAACAACCGTTTGTAATCCGAATTAGATCCGAATGCGATATAACCCGACGGAAAAGATTTAATTCAAATAATTTTCTGGTAAATTCGATTGGAATATGAACGAATCAAATTTGGATCTACTTATGTCCGAAACGATCCGAATCGTTTGCAGCCCTATTTCCCTCCGGCCTAGTAGCATTTCTTCTTCATTTCTATTTTTTCCACTCGGGTTCGAAGTTCGCGGCACGAACAGCGACTGTCTGCGACTTCAATCTCCTTCCGTTGGACTCCTTTCGCTCTCTTTTCTACCTTCGCTTTCGATCGGTCGTTCGTTTTCCCTTCGAATCCGCTACCGATTCTTCCTCCCATGCACTGGAGTCCTGGCAGAAGTTATCAATCGAAATGGTTTCATCACTGCTTCGGCGGAAATTCTCACATGGTATTTCTTGTCATCTCTATGGTTCGTCCTTCAACCCTATTTTTTCTCTCGTTAATGTCTGTTTATATTAGTGAGATTTATGCGTTTGGATGCTCTGCTATTTGTATAATTAGACTACTAAAACTGCGAGAGATTGCTTACGTATCCCTACAGAGCATATTATTCAATTTCGAGAGTTTCCTGAAATTTTAATTTCTGTTTTGACATAATTATCAGTAAAAAAGGTGACAATATGTTAGTTTGAATAGCAGTTCTCTCTCTATCTCATACGTAAAAGAATAGTATTAATTCATCAAAATTTTACAAATTTAATAAGAATTATATGTACAGAAGTTTTTATGGTGGTTGGATATTGCCGTTTAAAACTTTCGGTTAAATGCATTGCACTGATGGTCTTTTGTATCCCCTCGTTTTGTCTTTTAGCAGATAATATGAAGCCATTCCGGATGCATTTGGAACTGCATGCTCGCTTTGTATTTGGTGATTGCTGTAGTATTTTAAGGAGATTCAGCAGCTCCTCTGGTGCACCGTTTGACTTTACAGACCTGACGTAAGAAAATAAGCTGAAATGTAATTTATGTTGTGATTACTGTACAATTTAGGACTACAGCAATATGGTTTTTTGTCACCTACTTCTTAGCGCAATGAAAGGGTACCAACCGGTTTTCATATTTTCATTCTGTGTTTGGCTTTTCGGATCTGCCACTTTTCCTGAATGCTCGACAATCTGTTTGAAAATTTACTATTGCTTTTCATAGTTAATTCTTACTTTGCTCTTGATGCATTTCCATACATTATTTGTCCAGCAAACTATGCCGTTCAATCATCTTTGTCTCAACAAAATTAATTATAAAGTGTACTGCATTATTTTGGTATTTAGCTTTGCATTGAAGAGTGTGCTTCATTACAGTCGCCCTCATACATGGTACCCAAATGCGCGGAGAAAGAAGAGGAACATTATTCTGCATGTGGGTCCCACAAATAGTGGTAAAACTCACCATGCCCTGAAGCAATTAGAAAGAAGTTCTTCAGGTATTCTTCCTTTTTTAATTCTGTAACTGCATTTTTTTGTGATATGCAACTATTGTTGTATTATTGAGTTTTTTCTTCTTTCTTTCCTTTTTTTCCAATATTTTCATGGAGAAAAAAGGTTGAGAGGAATTATTTTGAACCTCTTTCTTTGGGATCAAGAGTGAATTATTAACCTTTTACTTAGTCTGGTTGGTCTGGTGCCTTTAAACCATTCTGTTTTAGCTGAAGTTTTAGTGGAAAAGGATATGCCACACAAACTTTGGGATTTCCTAGTTGAATGGGAATCTACAACACTCTTAGTTTGGTTACTAGTCTTAGTAGATGGTTATGGAGATGCATTATGAAGGTGCTGAGATCAACTGAAATTTTGGTAGACAATCTAGCAGAAGATAATGCTGCTAGAACTAAATGTAATGTACGACTCCTATGCCTTTCTAGCCTCGATATGTTGTTAGCACTTGGTATTGTTCTTATTATTCTGAACTTCTGGGGCTTCTCTCTCTCTCTCACCCTTTGCTCCTTTGTTTTCATTAAAGTTCATATGGAATTTTATTAACTTTCATTGTAGTTCTTTCTCACCAATAAGTGATAATATTATTTCTTTTTCCTTAAGGAATTTATTGTGGGCCCTTAAGACTGTTAGCATGGGAGGTTGCAAAAAGGTTGAATAAGGCACATGTTCCTTGTGACCTGATTACAGGACAAGAAAAAGAAGAAATTGATGGTGCAAAGCACAAGTCAGTGACTGTTGAAATGGCTGATGTGACTAGTGACTACCATTGTGCTGTTATTGATGAAATTCAGGTATGCAAATACTAATCTTTAGCATTAATCCATACTTCATTTTTGTTGAGCTTCGTTGCAGTATTTAGAAGATAGTTAGGATGTCTTGAGATTTTCTCTGAATTATATGCATGTCTAGTCTTCTGTTTAAGTTCCTTATGTGTCCACCTAGAACATGTTTCCTCCTTTGGCCTAGTTCATCAAACTCAATTTTAAGCTCCTGACATACGTTTGATAAAACTTTGTGTATGAATAGTTAGTACAATTTGAGTCTCACTTCTCTGCCTTTATTTTTAAACATCACATTATCAAGATTTATTATTGCTTATTTTCTTATTATTTTGCAGATGGTTGGCTGTAAGACAAGGGGTTTTTCATTCACACGTGCATTATTAGGGCTTGCTGCGGATGAGCTTCACTTGTGTGGAGATGCGGCTGTTGTTCCTCTTATACAAGAAATACTTGAAGTAACAGGTGATGTCATCAAGGTATTAAAATTGTGAAATGTTGATTTAAGTCACGTTTTTCAGTCTCTGCAAAAGATCATTTGCATTACTTGATTTTACCCATCAGATGAGGTTGTCGTTGGACAATGTCTAATTATTTAAAAGGACTAGTCTTCAGTCTTATTTCCTGTAGTTTCATGTGTAGATATATTTGTCCTGTTGTACATGGATCTGGTCAAGATTCCCATGCATTATTATCTAGCTTTTCCTTTTAATTGAAATACCTTATTAAAAAATTGCTATTGGGGGGGGGGCGGCCACAAATGTAAAGTCTTTGTAAGAGGGGTTCCTCAAAATAGAGGGAGGGCAGGTGAAAGCCAGCCCTAATAAGGAGAAACACTTTGTACAAAATGTTATAAATACCACTTTTTTATCATTAATAAAGAGAAGTGACCAATAAAATAAATACTATACCTGTTAATAATTAATTGGCATTTTAATATGAGAGGGATTGTGGTGAGAGATCTATCCATGCCAGGTGATAACGACTTAGTAGTCTAGGTGTTTTGGCCTGTTAAGCTGAGTTGTTGCTAAACATTTACTATGGACTACCTAGTTGTCAAACTGAGATACTATTTTAGTGCATATATAAATATAGAAAAAGTATTTTCACTTTAGAAAGAAAAGATAAAGATCATTCTAAATACCCCAAAAAATCTTATAAGGATGAAACTGTAGAATATTTTGGCCTTTTTCAATCCTTTAATATGTTGCCAGATACAAAAAATGTCATCTGAGTTACATGGCCTGATTGCCTGAATACTTGAATTCTTAACTGTGAAAAGAAAAATTCAAAAATCTCCAATGGAAATCAACCACCTTAGAAGTTTTGAACAACTGTATCACATTTTCTTTATTGTTGTTGCACGTATAATATAAGTTTATTTTCTTGAAGCCTTTCCTCTTGAACTGATCAATTCTGAGAATATATTCAAGGCCACTGGCCAAGCAAATGATTCCACTCTAGGAGGAATGCAATTGCCCCTCATCCCTTTAATGCCAGTGGTCTCCACCTGATTCCTAATAATAGTATTATAATACAATTTAACTGTAATCTGACTATTGCAACATTCTTTCTACCATTTTACATTACTCTTTTATGGAAAAATCCATTTAGCCTCAAAGAATGCATCATTCCTCAAGCTCCCAGTCTAGCAAAAGTCTTCTAAAACTAGGAAACCATACCACTTGATTAACTCTCAATTCAAAACACTGATTAATAGTGGTTTATCAAAAAAAAAACACTGATTAATAGTGTTGTCTTTAGAACTCCACCTGTATAATTTCAGGCAAAGCTCAGATAGTTTTCCAACCCAACCCTGCTCCAATCGTCTTTCCAAAACCAAAATCTCACTTTTGTAAGCGACAACTGGACTGTTGGAACCTCATGATCCTTCCACACACTCTCCCCATAAGATGTTGATACCTCCATTGAATCCCTGCCCAAATATTGCCCCCCAAATTTGCATGTCACCTCATTAACAAAGGTAAGGTGATTGAGAATGTATGCAGCCCCTGTGAACAGAATTGAGCTTCAAATTGCATATTTACTGTCAAGATTTGGGAACATGTTGGTCATTTCGGGATGCCCCAAATTGCAGATTTTCTGTCCAGATTGCTAAACCTGAGCTTCAACCCAAGTATGCACCAAGGAGGTAGAGACTTTCAATCATTTGTTTCTGACTTTCTGCATTGTGAGTTTTCTTTCAGAATTTGGTCTCAGTTTTACAAGGCAATAATATCCTACCAGAGCTGTATGTCTAGATCACTCAAATCTCTATTAGAAAGCTGGAAAGTTGGGAAAATATGCTAGAAGGGGAAGATCTATTGTTGGCAGTACCACTGGCTTTTTTGTGAGCCATTTGGAGTGAAAGGAATAGAAGGTTTTTTTGAACAGAAACACTTTCAAGAAGGGAATCTGTTAAACCTAATAGTGGAGGATCTTTGAGGCTGGGTTGAGTGTATTCACTCTTCGGACAGAACGTTTTATCTTCTGCTTTTGCTGCAGTTGATTTTTTTTGGGGTGCTTAAGCACTGTTCATATGTACAGAAACTTGTTATACAGTGAACAGCCATATCCATTTTGATTAATACTATCTTTACCTCTTCAAAAAAAAAAAGGTAACTCCATACTAGCAAAGATCACAGCAGCAGTACAAGGGCTTAGGGTGGTCAGATTTTGCAATCTAAGAAGTCTGATATTAGAAGGGGATTCAGAGGTGGTGATTTGATGGTTCAACAACCAAGTTTCAGCCCTGTGGATAACTGGATATACAGGAACATAATGAGGGAAATTAAAGGGCTAATGAGGAACTGGTTGTAGAGGTAAAATGTGTCCTATATTCGCCAATTACTTGGCTGATGCACTTGCCAAACAAGGGATTGGCAGAAGAGAGATGTATTGGGGTTTTATAGGGAATTTGTGATGTAAAAGTTAATGGAATCATGGTTGGGAGAGAGCTGTGCTGGATCATTTTCTTGGGGATGTCTAATTTTCTTTGTATATAGTGATTTTTTAAACAATCTTATGAAAGTGGGCAAAGTCTATGGTGCATCCACTGCACCATGTAGTGAAAGACGTAATTGGTTGAACTTGATGGTAAATAGACCTTGTTAAACGTGAAAATACACTTTGTGAAACATGAACTAATGAAAAGTAAGCAGACTTTAATACGATTGGTTGAGATATGGGTTTAATGTATTACCATTATTAGTGAATGCACTGTAGTTGAACTCATAAAGTGTTATTATACATTAAAAAAAGTAAAACCATTGATGAATAGAAAGAAAAAAATAACTTTTAAAAATATTAAATTGAAGCACTACTACTACTAAACTGGGTTCTTTCAGCTTATGTTTTAAGCTCCCTATTTCTATAAAATGTCAATTCATTTTAGTCCTGAAAGACTTGATTCATACTTTTCATCCGAAGCTCTTACTTGCTCCCGCTGTCTTGCTGCTAGTGTTGTTTGTTGGTCTTGTTATGACAATTATTTTTTACTTTTGCAACAGTTTAACCTCCATTGTTATTACTAACATAGGCCATGTACCCTTTCTTATGGTATGCTTTTATGTAGGTTCAATATTATGAAAGACTCTCCCCTCTCATTCCATCAAAGGTTCCTCTTGGATCTTTCTCTAAAATACAAACAGGCGATTGTATTGTTACATTTTCACGGCGTGAAATATACAGATTAAAGGTCTAAGGTTACTTATATTTTCTGTTGGCCATGCTTTAATTCCAATCATCTGCTTCCTATTTACTGCCTGAATTTCGATTCTTGGGTATGCTAGCATGCTCTTGTACTTTTATATGCATGATGTTTTTCCAAGAGGCTACCTGACACGAGTCTAAAAGTAGTATACAAACTTGTCCTTGCTATTTTGATTGGTCTTAACATTGTGAGGTAAGAAAGTGAAGATAAATATGTTGAAAACGAGCAAACTTTATTTTAGTGTTACGAAAGTGCTTTACTGATGTTTATCATTCCAGGGAAGTATCATCATCACCCAACCCTTATCCTAACCATATGGGGTCGGCTATTCCAGGGAGATATGATGAACTAAATTACCAAAAAGAGGTAGAAATGAGGGCACACCCCTTTATGCGATAGATTTCATCAAATGCAGTGATCACACATGCCAGCCTTCATGTAAGAGGGCACATCTGGATTCTGCAGTTTCCATCTATCAAGCTGATAAATGATGGAGCTTTTTCTGCTCTTTTTTATTGATAACGAGAACAAGCATTAAAAAATTTCAAGAAAAAGATATAAATAAAGTTCCTCGTAATAAAAACTAGGAAGAGTTGAAAGATGATACACCAGCACTATCTAGCCCAAAAAGGTTGGTCTTAATACATCTCCAACTCATCCCCATCTCTAACTAAACATGCCGTTTTTTGGATCAGTCTCTAACTTAAGTAGCATGCTAGGTGATTAGTTGATCATAGGACCCATTTGAACCAGGGTTTTGAAGGCTAAAGGCGGAGGTGAGGCAGTTGGGTGTCATGGGGTGAGGCATAAGCCTCAAGGTGTTTTGAGGCCTAAGCCTTGAGCAAGAAAAAAAAGATGTAATCCATAAATAATAAAGACATGAAAAACATAAAAAGATTTTATATGGCTTGTTTAATATATTAGTCATGGATTTGAATCTTATCAGTATAGGGTTTTTCCCTTAAAATCTAAATGCCATATAAATCTAACCGTTCAGTTCAAGGATATGAACCAACAGTATTTTAAGAGCAAGGATTCTTGTTTCATTTCTTGCACCTGTACATCAATGGAGTGACCACCTATGTGATGCATGCACTTTAGAAAAAATAGATTATCAACTATGTTGTAGATGAGCAAGCGAGTAAGAAACAAAGCATGAAAAATAAAGAACATGAACAACAGAACCAGCTATTTTCATACACATTTGTATGTATTTATTTGTTTTTTGATGGGAAAAAACAGCGAGGAAGACTTTACTCTCATTTGTATGTATTCATTTGTTATTTTTATATTTATTCGTTTATACAATATGCCAATACAAAACAAAGCATTCTCTTTTCGTCTTAACTTTCTGTTTTACCCCTATATAAACCTTCATATTAAACGCTAGTGTGCCAAATTCATGAGGCTCAAGCAAGTTCAAAGGCCCAAAGGCATAAGCCTCAAACAACTCAAGGCTTAAGCCTTGATGGTGGGGTCTGAGGCTACTGAGGCTGGCTGTTTTTATTTTTTATTTCCTAGCCTTGCCTCAACAGCCTTTTGAAACAATGGTTTGAACAAGATGTTCACACTTGAAAGACATGCTTCTCTAAAGGCTTCCTTTTTTTTCCTAGCTTCTCTAAAGACATGCTTTAGAATCCAAGCACCTTTACTTTCATCCTTATTGTATCACCACTTGGAAGTCTCCATTCATTTCTAGACTGATGCTGGCTACACAAAGCAACTGTCAACTCAAAAGGAGTGCTCTGCTCTATTGAAGTTCCGTATGTATCTTCAATTTGCAGATAGCCCCAAGTTCCCCATGAAGCATCCATCAATGCTAAGTTTAATAGTACCTTTGGGGGAGACTATATTCTCCTAGTTGATTAAGTGGCTATATGATTCAAGATCTCAAAAATATCACCCATACTGAAGTCTCCAAATTCCTTTATTGTGCAGAGGCAATGTGCTACTTCTTTTAGTTATTAAACAGGAAGCAGACTGCTTAAACACTGAATATATGGTGTAATTTAGGAGTTACATAACATAGTGTTTATTTTTCATAGAAAGAGGTAGATTTAGTGACTAATTTTTATGCTTTTAGGTGCCAACAGGACTCTTTTTGTATTAACTGCTTATATCCTCCTCTTCAAATAAAAAGAGGAAAAGAAAAAGAGAATGCTTTTGTTGAGCAACCCATTTAGAAGTGAGAACCCTACCATTATTATCAGTTTGCTCGAAAATTGAAACTCTTGTAAAATGAAGAGAATAGAAGAAAATTGGAGCCAGAATGGAGGAAGACATGGTTAGGGCTTTAATATATTGGCTCTCATTCTCTCTCAAATGAGAGAAATGCTTTATACAGAATGTCTAAATTACAAAACAGACTCAAATAGTTCTGACATAACAATTAAGTCCTTAAATTCACTGTAATTCCTGAAGTTCCCCCTCATTCATCATACGAAATACATATTGTATATTCCAACTAATGTTTACAGTTTGTCCTTCAATTGTTTGTCTCTGAGACTAGATCAGGGTAAGTTCTCACAGGTTACCAAGTGAGAGCATTCTTAGCAAATCATCCTTCCCTGTGAAATGGATGCTTATGACATCATCCAAATAATAAGAAAAAAATTAATTTTTATCTTGGAAATGTCCCTATAATTTTCAGACTATCAATTTGCATCCCATTTTGGGGGTCGGGGATTGATGATGATACTGGAACAGGATTCATGTAGCTAACCCCATATGGTTAGGATAAAGCTTAGATTATGATGAAATCCCTGTACAACAGGATATGGGTATGTAGCAGTCCCCTTCTCTATTTCCATGGTTCCAAAGAAGAATCATATTTCATGACATTGAATGTATATGTTGCAAAATTCATGTTTGTTGATGAATTTTAATGTAATTACTTAAATTCTTTATCCATTTATTCTGCAAAAACAACAAGAAGAAAATGACTGAACAATCAAAAAGCTTTCCTGCTTATCCTTTGGCACAATATCTTCTTTCAATTCCTCAGAATCAGCTTTTTGCTTCTGTTTCGACTGGTGCTACAGTAGTCCGAACCAGGAAGAGAAGAAGAAGAAGAAGAAGAAGAGAAGAAGAAGAAGGGTCTTTCGAAATCTGATGGATTACTCATACAGTCGACCCCCTTAATCTATACTAGATTCTAATAATCTTTACAAAGACAAAAATGCCCTTACTTAAGTGTGGGGCAGAGTGACTCTAATAACACTGCCACATAAGCAAGCTACTTAACAARCATAAGAAGACTAAACTACCCCTATTCGGCACACTTTAACACTCTCCCTCAAGCTGGAGAATATATGTCATATAATCCCAACTTATTACATAGATAGTTCACTTTCCTT